>JAWNNL010001130.1:0-400012 GCA_035045005.1 Liodrosophila aerea
ATTTCTGACTGTTGAAATTTAGAGTTTATTTAAATATTAATCATTTTATTTATAAATTTAGAATTATAATTCAACACTGGTTATTTATTAAATATTCTTCCTGTTTAACTTATTAACTTTTTCGTCCAATTGAAGCTCATTCCGATTGATTCAAGTTGAATCCCATCGTTTAAATGAGGGTTTTCAGCACAGTATTCGAAGAGTGCCTTGCTGTTAAATGCGCTGATCTCACAGTATATGAGAAAAGCCACCGTTATCCCATTTTTAGATATTGCCTCATATTTTTTGACTAGTTTTTGCCTATCCTGATTATAATCAATGATCCAAGCAGTCCTCATGGTACCATCACCTGACGATGGTATGGAGACCATGTCAGGGCTATCTCGTAATATGATCTTATTGTACGCTAAGATCTCATAGACTATCATTTCTGGCTCTGGGCTGTAATGCAGCAGGAACCAGGTGTCATCATTCATGGGCCCACGTCCAATCATATTTTCTAAAGCTGCTTTCAAGCAGAGTGTTGTTATGTCCCTTTGAATCTTTGCCATAATATACCGTGGCTTGTAAGCACAAAGTACCCTTCCAACGACTCCAGGATATACGACTACCATTGCTGGGTTACGCTCGTCTGGATCCCTTTTCATCCAATGCACTTGGGAGGTCGGGATCAATTGTTGGACAAGACACTCGCCTTTTGAATCTATATCAGAAGCTATCGTGAATTGCACAATAATATGTGTCTTCTCTTCAGCCAGCTTTTTCATTTCAGCCTCCATATCACATTCACTATCGGCGGATAAGCTTTCTTCGTCCTCCATATCAGATTCACTATTGGAGGCTAAGCTTGCTTCGTCCTCCATATCAGATTCACTATCGGAGGATAAGCTTGCTTCGTCCTCCATATCAGATTCACTATTGGAGGATAAGCTTGCTACGTCCTCATCCAGGGATGCTTCACCCAGAAACGAAGGGGTTGGTGATGTTGAAATGGCTCGTGGTGATGATCCTTCAGAGCTATAGTCAGAAGTTTCAAAATCGTTATCGCTGTTCATGTTTGACGTAGTTGAAGTATTCTTCGATGTGTTTATTTGCTCTAATCGAGACGAACTGATTCTATCTGCTCAACAACTGTCGCTTTTATAGGCCAAGCTTCACTAGGTACTTAGAGCTAGCTCTTACCCTTCGGTATAGCAGGTAATAAAAACTGCCTTTGCAAAAGATACCCTAATTAGAGCTCTGTTATACCCAATTTAGGTAGCGGATAAACGGACAGATGCACTCTTAAAACGAATTCATTTCGTATTATTAGATACGCTACCCTTAGGTAATTAGTGACATGTCATAAAAATATTATACTGAAACTGAAAATCCTTTTTCTTAAGAAGAAGGAAGGAGAGAAGGCTTAGCACACAGCAAATGTGCAGCTCTACCTTCATCCAGAATATGAATTCATATGAAAATGTTGCTTTTTCAGTATGTTGAAACTTTGAATGCTGACTTTCTGACTTTTAAATACATTTGAGGATAAATTACAGTGCACCATAATAACAACATCATTATGTTTATTAACAATTGAAAAGCTCAACTAGGAATTTAATCTTTCAATTGTCTAATTTGTATTGTCTAATTATATTTTTAATTATTCGTTTGAATACTAAACGTTTTGATAACAATAGGAATATTTGCTAGACTTTAAACGTAAACCTGAAACAAAAGCTAATCAGCTGGCTTATCATGGCTGCTGGTTGAGCTGACGTGATAAGAACGCGGTTTCGACAGATGAGCTTAGAGAGCCCGTACTAGCCGTGGACTTACACAAGTGTTTAGCGGCTCGCTGATTAAGATAGTCGGCGGGAAACCCTCGAGTGACCGGAACGCCCCTCGTCGATTTAATTGCCCCACAGACACTTTAACGTCAGCATAAATTAAAATTTGATTTCACTAGCCGGGGATTCAGACTAATGAAATTCCGTACGCCAAATTGCAGAAGCAATGTTGTTGCTGTTGCTACTGCTACTGCTGATGATGATGTGATGATGATGTGGTGGCCCGAATTCAGTTTAGGCTGGGCCCAAGACACAAACAGAAGCGTCTCTTGGCTGCTGTCGCATCAATTAATTCGGCACGCACTGCTCCTGGCCATCAAAACAGTTCAAGTTGGCTAGGCCAAGCTGCTGCTGCTGCTGCTACTTCTGATGCTTCTTCTTTCGCCTGGCCACCGGCTCATTATGGCCAACAACTCGCCATCAATTTGCAATTGTATGTGGTGACATTGATGGGCGTTGACGCAGGCACAGTGGCACGTAATAAGCTTAGAAACGGAAGTGGGACACTGAGCCTCGTTGAGGCCTGACTGAAAGAGAGATTAACTCCGTGAGCGAGTTTTGAAGTTGCTTTAATGGCTTAAAGTTGACTGTTTGGTATTTTGTGGTAGATATTACCCGCGGCATAAATAAATATAAACTGAAAATGATTATAAATTAGCCAAATGCCTTAACGATGTTGTAAAGTATTTAATACTCCTACTTCAGCTTGAAGCTATAATCGATATGAAATAAATGTGCTGTACCATTTTAATACAGAACATTTCCTCTTTGCAATGATTTACAATAGCTTAAAATAATTACATTTTAGATACATTATACCTTATATTAACCCCTGGAGTCCCTTTACTTTGGAGCTCAAGTCCATGATTATTCCCTGTTCGTGATCGGAGAAACTAGTACCACAAGGCATTTTAGCCTGAGAACAATAAATATTACAACCAAATTTATCATATTTTCACTAATGATTTACTCATAACAAAGATTTAAAAGAATTCTTACGAATTAATCTTAAACCGACGCGCTATCAGTAAAAAAAAAGTGCACCTGGAAGTGTTTTGCACATATAATTTTTTACTACGTAATACCAAATGCACGAGCACATTTTCCAAGAAACGGTACAACAAATGAGATTGGAATGTCAAAATGTTGGTCGCAATCCATTGACAAATTATAACAAAATCTTTCTGTATTCATCAAACTGTGAAAAACTGACTTATATTAGGAAAGAATAATTACATACATATATTAATTCCCTATTCCTTAACTAAGAATATATGAAGCAAAAATGGAAATAAATAGTTTTCTTTAATTAAGTTTAATTCTATTCTAATTACTTATGTTAGTTCATTCTAACCGCAATTATAAGCGTGTTTTGTTGTGTAATACAATTGGTTTAGTAATTAACGGCAATCATTCAATTATGCACTTGGATTAATTAATTTAGGATAATTGCGTAATTCAAGCAATTGCATTCTAACCGCAAATAAAAGCCTCATTAAAATGTTTATTCACAAATCAATATTAATTCACTTTTTACAACAAAATTTGCTTAATCAAATGATGACATATTCCTTTAGAAATCCTTATAAATAAACTAATGTCAGCCAGCTCTAATACTGCCTTAAGCCGATTTTCTAAGCATCTAAGGATGAATTAGCATTCATGGAATCCCAAAACTTTTCATGTCTATTTCACTCTGAAGCCGAGAATACCAAAGTAAACTGTAATTACTTAATGTGCTTTATGCTTTTCGTGTTGGATTTCGACTTACTACTACTAATGGGCATTGCATGGATACAGAAACAGAGAGGGGGCAGGGGGGAGAGGATAGACAGAGTATCTGGTGACGGCCAGAACATAATTGTATCTGCACACGGCCGCGTCACGCCCAGGGCCACACAATTAGACGCCTTCTACATTCTCGGCCAGCATAAATCATAATTACTTGGCCAGCACTGTCGCTCTCTGGGCGAGAACAATTTCTCCCCCTCTATCCCGTGACTGCATCTCGCCCAAGCTTTTACACTTCTGCTCAATTCGTTTTGGGTTTTGTTCTGACTGAAGACGTTTATTAAGCGCCATTACCTCGGCATATAAAGTGCCTTTCGGAGACAGGAGGCCGTTCTGCACTCCTGCACGTGTGAGAGTGTGTCTGTGAGTGTGGCTGTGTATGTATGAGTATGAGTGTGTGTTTGTTCTGGACCACTACAATTGATTGCACTGCGGTTACGGGTCGACCAATTTGTTGTTGCGCTCACCAACTACCTTCCTCTGCCGCCCCACTTCCGCATTGGCTCATGCTCATGCATTGGGTTTGTGGCTTCAGTCGCCTGTCGTCGCCTCTTCACGCTTCTCCTCTTCGTCTGCCATTTAGTCCTGCTGCTTCTCTGCCTCAGTTCAGCGAAGCAATGAAAAGTTTGCTTTTGTTTTTCGACAGCTAAATGAAAATTTAAGAGCTATTCATTATTTGTTATGCCTGCAATGCTATGGCGACCTCTGACCCTCCGCTCCCTGGTACGCCCAGCATCGATTTATAATTTTTATTACACCACATAAATTTCTTTGACACACACACACACACTTACACAAACAATAAATTTTTTCCTTACTGTGTGTGTACGGGTAATTAATAATTATGAAATTTCTAAATTGTATGCTAATTTATTCCAAGGTTTCTGCGCGGTTTTGTCATTTGTGGTTTATCATTGCTTGCATTTTTCTTCGAAAATAATTTCACACTGTATGCGCTAATTAATTATTATAAATATTTCAATATTTATTTACATTTACTATGCTCGCTAGAGTTTTATTTGGTTTTCTTCTTTTCATATATTTTCTATTCTATTTATATTATTTAAGTCAAGTCTTAGACATGGTTTAAGTAAATGAAATATTTGTATAAAATATTAACATATTAATTTTCTTTATTCAATCTTTTGTTTAAGCAATTTTGTTTCAATTATACCTCCATTATAGTTTATTTCAACTTTAAGAAAATAGAAATTAAATTAAATAATAAACTTTAATAAGTAAGATAGGAAGGTTTTTACAGCATCGTAAATAAAACAATTTAAATACCGAACTCACTTTTATTTGCTACGTAGGGACTTATTTTTCCATGTTCTTGCGATATACGTATAAAATCTGTCACCCGTTGCTCTTAAGTCAATACTTTCAGTAACTAATAAATAAGTTAAACACAGCTCTTGCTGCACTTGCGGACAGTGCACAAAGCAAAATGTAAAACAACTGCTGGACGTCGCGGACATCGTACAAAAGCGAATAGAAGTCAACGATGTCGCCCTATTTCTTCAATAAAAGAACAGCAGGTGCTTTTAAATATAATCAAATAAGTTTGATTTTTGCAGATTTTTTTTTTGGCTCTTCTTTTATATACAATCTATTATAAAAATAAGAAGTAAATTTCATAACAAATAATTTTCAGACATAGTAGTTATTGCTTTATTTTATTGATTTTTCGCGTGAGTGTCTATGGCCGGTTCAGTTCATATAAAAATAACTAAAATAATATTATTTCGAAATTTCTGTCAGATTCTTTTTATACTATGTATATTGTACTAAACTGTTTCTAAACTATACAAATTCTAATAATTATGTGATTAGCCTGAAGAGCATACTCAGCTGTAACTTTATGGACGATTCATACTTTTTGAATGCATTCCGAATTACATTGTTTGACATCCGCTAAAGCCATAAAAAGGTTATAAACTTAGAAAAATAGAACATAATAAAGTAATAAAAAAAATATGATTCAATTTTTTAACTATATAAATCTTTCTCGCGTTTGTCAGTGTATTAAATACTTATATTAATAATTGGTTTTAATTTATTATTTAGGCACCGATTAGCGAGGTAATTAAATTCATTGCGTGGGATTTGTTTAATTGCAGTTAAACAAACTTAGCCCTCGCACACACAAACACACACTGCAGACACATATAAGCACACATACACACGCACACATACACAGAGGCGGAGTCCCTTGCCGGTGTTTAAGGCTCCACGAAATTCGTGCAGGCTCACACTTGCAGGTGGTTCGTGTAATTAATTTCTAATTAAAGACCGCCAAAGCCCAAACATTTGAGCTCAGCCTGCGAGGGCACACACAGACACAGAGCACACACACGCACACCAACACAACAACACAGCAAACACACACGAGCTAAGAATGACATAGAGTAAACTGCAAGCCTTTATTTCAGCTGCGTAGGTGTTGCTGCTGATGCTGGGTGGAATGGTGATAATGGAGGAGGGGTGCAGGGGCGTTGCCTCTGTTGTTTGATCAAGCACATGCCTTGACATTCTTGTTGTGGTGGTTGTTGCTGTTGTTGTTGTTGCTGATATGTTTGTGTGCTGCGACAAAGCAAAAACCACACTGCATTTAACGAGTACTGCCTTGAAGCAGGCAACTTTCATCTGCAGCTGTGTTTTCTTGCTGTTCCATTGCCTTGGCTCCTGCTGCTGCTGCTGTTGTTGTTGATGCGCTGCAGGCGGATTATTCCAAACAAATGCAAGCGCTTAAAGTTGCCAACTACGGGGTATAGTTTAACTAACTGAAGTATTTAAATTAGCATACACACACACGCCGAGAGCTGTAACTTTGACAACTCAATTCAGAGGGCAATGCTCCTATTTACCTAATTCACAATTGCAATTTACAGCAACTGCATTTCCTGATTCCATTGTGTAAAGTTGAAGTAGTCTGGCTTTTATAGTGAAACAAAAGTGCCTGGATGCCTGAACACATTGAAGCTAATTAAGTTTAATTCAGTCAGTTGGCCAGCAAATCAAATGAGTAAAGTTCTTTCAAATTGGTACAGTTATTGCAGTATGTAGTTGATGTATTCTTCGATGTATTCACTTCCTCTAATCGAGACGAACTTATGCTATCTGCTCAACGACTTTTGCTTTTATAGTCGCAGCTTCACTAGGTACTTACCACCACCTCCCATCGCTATTGCAGACAATACAAAATAAAGTTTTTTAATTTGTGTAAATCACCAGAAATTAGCCCACTTATTTTCCTAATCTAATCAATAAAACATTACTAGGAAATTAATCTTTCAAATGTCTAATTTCTATTGTCTAATTATATTTTAATGTTTAGTATTCAAATTATTCGAATTATCTGCTATTGTCTAGTATTTACATTTTTTTATAATAATAGCTTATCAGTTGGCTGTTGGTTGAGCTGTCATGATAAGAACACGGTGTCGATTGATGGGCTAAGCAAGGTCATAGAATTCCCATAAATGTGTTGAAATTTCGTTAAGGAGTATGTCCCTTGTCGATTTAATTGCCTTTTATACTCTTGAATATCATTCAGTTAAATTTCCTTTGTTGCCTAGGATCCAAGTTACATCCTGATATACATAGGTATTTTATTTTTTAATTAAATAGACTTTACAATTTTATTTTCGTATTTTTATTAATTATGAAAAATCAAATTTTATTGTGTAAATATTCTCATGGAAATGCATACACTTTAACTTTATAATTTACTCTATTTATAACAATAGTTTTAACTGAGGCTTCTGTTAAATTACTTGTCACAACTGAATCCTCAAGGTCATAAGGTATCATAAAATGTCTATGCATCTAAAAACTATTACTGTCAAGGAAATGGGTTTGCAGTAATTACATACTCACATAACAAAATAAGATAATAAATAATTAGAGTTAAATTCGTTTTATGAGGGATTACAGACGCGTGCCGCTGTACGTTAATCCCCAAAATAGATTAGGTAAATAATTGTGCTAATTTCTGGTAAAGGGTCAGAGCTGGCCTGCAGCTTCAGAACAGAAAATCACAATGCGGCTTCATCGTTTCTGGCTAAAGTGGACCAAGCATACCTGGAAGAGGGCGAAGCCAGCTTATCCGCAAATGTAACATGCAGAATAGAGGCGTGGCGGGTCCGATCTTAATCAGTGTAACGAGCAGAGTCGACCTACATGAGTAGGTCCGACCGTTCATCTTTAAGTCTATCGATTTTAGGAACTATAAAAGCTATACACCAAATTTGGAATGTAAATTATTACAATTTGTTATCCTGAAAATCACATTAATCGCCCAACTGATCGGTATTTTTTTGGTATTTTGTAGTCAATTACCAAGGATTTTTAATCAAATTGGTTGTCAATCTACATTTTATTGATTAGTAGGTATTTGTTAGTTTCAAGGGCCAGCCATAGCTGTAGGCACACTTTCGAAAACTTTTAATCTGAAATTTGAAATTAAAACAGGAAATTCTCTCTTACAAGTAAGTGCTTTTACCAAATTATAAACTACATAACATTTCTCTCAGTCTCCACTCAGAAACTCCCGCACTTGTAATTACTTTGTCCCTGCTGCAATCCTTATTTGCTGCACACTTGCCATTTGGTATAATATTCAATTAGTTACCCCTAAGTAAAGAAGTGCTGTAAAGCTCTAGCACATACCAGATTACATGCAATTTGCAGGGCAATAACAAATGTATGAGCAGAGAAATCAAGACACTGTCATGTGATACAAACAGCTTTAGCAATTTAGAGCAGCATATAACCATCCATCCAGCTGAAAGTGAGCTAGATTCTGGAGTATTTGATGATAGTGTGACGCCCCAATGTTTAGCTTCAACTCTATCTCCAATGGTGAATGAAAATTGGAGTCGAAAGGAACGAGAGAGGCAAGTGAGCGTGTGAAGAGGCGAGTACAATGCACTGAGCATACGACATGGGAAAACTCGTGGCAGAACACAACATTGCAGTTTCCGTTTCTGTTTCTTGACAATGTATTTTTTTCATCTCTCCCTCTATTTAGACCCTTTACTTTAAAATAGTAAAGAGGGTCTGTTAAGGTTGTGCAACTAGGAAATATGTACATGTGTAAAAGCTGGTATGAGTCACTGTAGACCTCATTGTTGATCAGGAACGAGTCCGTCCTTGAGGTGTACTTTAGATCATTGGTGCCCAAAATTCATAATTCCTATCATAAATACGTTTTGCTACACAGCGCTGCTTTCTCATGCACAGTTGATGCTCTCACGAGTACTGGCGTCACGTTTCGTTGATTTTACGAATGCTCGCGATCGGCTATTTTTTGGGCACCACTGCTTTTGATTATACATACCTCTCCAAAAATCATAGGATAGTATCAGAGTAGTAGCCACAGTTTTTCAATTGAGTATAATTGTATGTAGCTTAGACATTTTTTATCTATGCTGTGAATCGAATATTAAACACTGGAGATATTTTAAAAATACTGTTCTCTACTTCTGCCAAGCAAGTACGGCACGTACGGTCGGTTGCATCCGCCCGTAGTCTATCCCAATTTTCTTTTCTTCTTTTTGAATGCCACGGACAAGCTGCATTTTCCTAGGACTTCGCTTTTGGAATTAGAGACACATGCAAGCAAAAACGGAGTTGCTTTTGGTGCTGTGTATGTAGATGTATGTGCACACACCCACAGCATGTGTTCATGCAGGTGTGTGTGTGTATGGGTGAGTATGTGTCAGTCTGAAATTGAAGCATTACACTGTGTAGCGTTGATGGCATTTAGCGTTGAGGTCCCTGCATTCTTAGATATTGCCATACACTTCTCACTTAGACGCGCCTTGTTGACTTTCGCCATTGTAGCACAGCGGATGCTTGTCCGGGTGCCCCATTTACAGGTTCGACTTTTTGCCTTTCGATGAGTACATACTACACACGTCTGCTTGTTATGCTTTTATGCGGCCCTTGTACTTTTCCCATTATGCGTTGTGTGCGACTAACGCGTCGTGTTGTTGCTTCATTTTGCCATCTTAAGCTGCTACTTTCCGGGTACGAACCCTTTTCGGCTTGTTGGCCATCGCTTTTGCGCTTTTATTGCATGTTTTATGGAAATTTTGCAGACATTAGACGCACTCTGCACATCAAACGCATTTAACGCATACCATTGCCGAAGCGCAGGCAAAGCTAATGCCATTGTCTCCTACACGTTGCTTGTCTCTCCACACACACGCGCACACACATTGTCTCCGGCTCTCATCTGGTGCACAATATAACCTGGCAGGCAATTTGACTGGCCAACGCACCTGAATATAATCAGTTCTATACGCCTGTCAGCCAGTCAATCAGTCAGTGAGTCAGTCAGTCAGTCAGCCAGGCTTCAATCTCTTTTGTGCGTAGCACACAAAATGCGTACTCTGGCTTTTGCTGATATACAAAGCACAAACTGCTAATTTGGTTTGATGTATTGCCCCAGGGACATCCATCAGCAGCTGGCTGCAGCCCGAGCTGAGACTGAGACTGAAGCTTTACCTTCTAGCTATGAATTGTACAATGCCTTGCTGGCTCAGTCCCAAATTGATTATATAAAATTGTTTTGTGCCTCTTGTCTACGAGATGCTCTCAGTTTTATGCCATTTTCCCATGTCTCTGTCTATTTGTGCTCGAGTACTCATTTGATTTGGGATCATCCAATTATAAACCTTTACACTTGCTATTTGTAGAATGAGACGAATGTGTGTCTTTGGCAATTTGTGTTAATTGCTTTTGATATCTCAACACCCACAGCACTTATGTAAGTAAACTTCAAGTGTTTTAATAAAATTGCAAATTCAACTTCTCTGAAGTCAGCTTTTGTGCTCATCAGCAAAACTTTGAAAGTTCCATTATTTAATATTCCATTAAAATATAGCACAAACGGTTAAATCTCCGCTTAAATTGTAAATTGTTTAAAACTTTTGTTATACTCGTATATAGTTTGAAAGGATATCCCTAAAAGCTTTTAAAAGAGGATACTTTGATATCTTGATGCTGACTAACGAGTTGTATTAAATTAAATAATGTTAAATGAATTTATCATTTTTATATTCTGAACATATAGTTTAAATTTTAACTCTCAGTTGAATATAATAATTGTTACTTTATCTATTTAGAACATGAATAATAAACTTTGACTGAAAAATGCCTACTGATTTCCAATTAATTTGCTGGTTTACTCTTCGAAATATTATTTCTACTTCTATTATTTCTACTGAGAATTGCCAGATTTCACATTAAACGAAGCCCTGGGTCTGCTGAAATAAGAGGAATTTAAGTATTATGCTTAGAGTATACTAGTTATTTGAGACGCGTGGCTGGATCATTAATTTAATCAACTCTGTGTCTGGCAGAAATGCTATTTATTTCGAGTAATATATACATTCATATATACATTCATACTAAACGTATACTCCCACGTATGTTTGTGTTCATATGTGTGTATGTGTGTATAAACACGTAAAAAGCTAAGCAATAAATTCATTTATAACTTTGATACAGCCGCATCGAATGCTGAGCGTTTACTGTTGGTCAAATCCACTTTCACTTGACACATAAATTGAGTTAAAAAGAAATGTCAAATTGAATTTAATTTACGTCAACATTTTCTGCGAGCTTTTTTCGCTCCATTTCACACAAACCCAAACAGCAAACTGCAAAAAAAACACAACTGAAAACTGAAAATAAATATATGAAAGAGTCGCAGCAAAATGGAAATGGAAAACAAATCCCTAACCCGCTTGCCGCGTGATACATATGAGTTGTGGAATGTCTGAAAGTTGAAAATAAAATTTGCATGCATGGAGAAGTCTCTTGCTCTGTCGCCTACTCCTCCCCCTCTCCGTGTCTCTCGCTTATTCTTTCTCTGCGCGAGACATGTAAAAATAGTTGACGTCCTTGAATAAGTGTTATGTAAATGTGTATAAGACAGGAGCTGTGCGTGGGAGTTTCATCTGATTATCACAGACTGACACCTGTTATTGTTGTGTTCAATAAATACCCTGTGCTCGCTTCAAAGAGGTATAATAACTCTGAGCTCTTACGAGTCAAAATTTCCATATAGCATTCACTAATAACACATATTTATTATGCATACTGTGAATCGTACCTCAACTCAATCATCAGGTGTTCTTTCGTCAAGCACCATCGACTGTAGCAGCCTCACTCCTTGAAGTGCGAAAGCGTAGCTGCCTCCTGTGCTCATTATAATTCATCTGGTGTTTCCCGTCTTTTTATAGACACTACTCCCACTCTTGAGACATAGCTGCTGATACTACTAAGCCAAGGATGCTGGCTCATATTTGCATGACAATCATAATCGGATTTGCAGTTTAAGAGTTCAGTGAACTTGTCACTTACTTTTAAGCAACCAATTTCATTATGTCTGACAGATAATGTACATATTGTATTGATATTGGTTGGTATCTGTGTTGCGCTTTTAGCATTTTTATTGCCGGATTTACCATTTTTAAAAGTGAAATAATTTTTTATTCTATTTGTTGAAAAAGATTATTGAAAAAGATTGCAATACATTTGGCATCTTTTCAATGCTATTGTTACGTTATTGTGAAACTTTACTCTATTGCCTATTTATTCTGATTTAGAGACACAGACCAATTTTCCTAAAAACCTTAATATTTTTCAAATTGCCATTTTCCCAAGTCAAAGTTGTTTTCCTCTCAAACAAAAAAATACAAAGATACTCTTTAGCGTGTGCATAAATGACAGTGTTGATTCATATTAAATTCTAGCTTTATAGAGCTTTTAGCTATTTTCAGCGTTTTAATTTACTCATCTAGCACACTGGCAACACTGTTGGATGTTCACCACCTTTGCGCTGGTTAAGCCGGAGTGTATGCAACAGTTTTACTTTGGCCAGATTTTTATTATTGACAAATAATCTCAGACAGTTGCTTATTGACATTTGCCTTGGGTTTTTGGGGCTTTGCGCAAGGGCAAGTGCAAACACTTCTGAAATCGTGCCAAGCATTTGAAAACACACAAAACACAATAAAAATATATACATACGTATTTATCATGTATGCATGTAGTATGAAAGATAAACAATTGTTTAACCTGCAAAGTGGCATTAAATTGACACGTCTGTTGGCATATTTCATTTGAAACATATTTGCAGTTTGTCGCCATGGCACATAAAAGTAAAGCGAGAGAAACAATTTGTATGGAATTTTATGCAAAATGCAGACAAATCTCTGGCCAGTTTTCAATTGCCTGTTATTTTAATTTATCTCCATGTTTTTTTATTGCTTGTCATTCGATTATTTTTGCTAACGATGTGTATTTTTTCAGACTCTACTCTCAAATTCAAATAAAAAACATTTGTCGACTGGCAATTCACATGAATGTTGGTCTACTAATACTTCTAATTGCAGCATAGCCTTAATGAAATGAATACGCAAAACTATAAGATTGCTAAACTCGAAAGTGCATATAGTGTGCATAAATATCTCATCTGTCAATTTATATTAAACAAATCAAAGCAAGTTATTTATAAAATGCCACTGATTTAAGTCGTCTTGAGCTCTTCCGCTTATCAACCATAGTAAACTGTCCAAATACTTTTCAAAATAAGTTTGCTGGTCTGGAGCTTTTTGTCTATTTTCCGTAGTTATTTTTGTCATTTTAAGTGCAGTGCCAAATGCACATGTTCTCTGCAAGCCGAGCCCAACATGGTGCGCACACAAACAACAAGTCTAACATCAACCAGAAACAACTTTAACAAATACACGTTTACCAACTGTGCAGGGCCTGCTCATATTTGCCCTCTGCCGGAAGCTGTTGAACGCGAGAAGTGGCAATGCCGTCGCCGTCGAGCTGCTGCTGCTGCTGCTCCTGTTGTTGCTCCGTCCTCCTGATCCTGGTATTGTCGACTTACAGCAAACATGGAACCAAATTCACATACAATAGCGTACTGTTCTGGCCCCTCTGGCACTATGGCGAATCAGTTTTTATTTCCATGCCAACCAAAAATATAAGCCTCCTGGCTTTGTGCACAAAAAAAAACTCCTTTATTGCTTAGTTTCTGCATATATGCCAACTAACACAAAAAAACACCGAGTCAGGATTAAGCGTACACAAGTTTATATTACTTTAAAATCTGAATCCGAATCTGTAAAATCATCTTTCAAATTTTAAAATGTTTTCAATTTTGGCATCAAAAATACTTCAAAGTTAACTATTTGTTTTTCAGCCACTTTAAATCGTATTCATATTTTTCCATAGGTGATTTATATTGTGCGTTAGAGAGATCCGCATAACATGAGCGGAATCGTCAATTAAATTGTTCATTCACAAAAATATATACTATAAAAAATACTTATCAATTACCAAATGACCAAATTGAAAAGTCTCTAAATATTAAACTCACATACCGTCGTTAGAAGTAGAGGTTTACACCGATGGTTTAAGACTTCGGCGGCGGCGTAGATATCTGAAATATAACGGCGGCAGCTGAGGTGTACAATTTACGATATGTATATTCTTATTTTTATTTTTTTATTTAAGTTGTATGAAAGTAATGACGCTGAATCAGTGCTGCAAAATCTACGTATTTTTACGTAGATCTACGTATTTTCAGCCCCGATCTACGTATCTACGTATAGAGCTCCCAAATCTACGTATTTTTTTTAAATTGTACAAAAAAAAATTTTAGCAAATTTTTTTTAGATATAAACAAGAATTTAAATGTTTAATTTAAAAGTAAACGAGTAATTTGCAATTTATCAACACTAACAGTGTGCTAGCAGCAGGCTTTAGTCAAGATGTTGCCTAATGTTGCCAGAAAGAACAGGCTGGCAACGATATTCATTATTCTCAGCTGTGCAGCACATGTAAATTTTTGTCGCGATAAAAAGTTCCTAAAGTTTGGTTGTTTTTATATTGATCTCAAATGGAAAACTACTCTTCTATAAGCAGTGAAAGCGATAAGGAGCAATCCACCACTTCCACAAAGAAACGGAAACGCCACTATGACATGAAATATTCGGATAGTTGGGAGCACGACAAAAAATATTGCGGCTGGCTGAAAAGAAGCGTCAAAGGTTGCAATTTTTTCTTTTGCAAAATTTGCAAAATAGACTTAAAATGTGGTGCAGGTACAAGAGTTCTAGATAATCACGTTAATTGTACAAAACATAAGAACAACGAGAGAAGTATGTATTTTGTGTCTGTTGTCTTCGAGTTTGTTATGTCTGTATCTTAATTTATGTTTTTATGTGTTTTTAACAACTTGTCCTTGTGCAGGAGGAACTAAACCCAGTGTTTATTCAACAAACGTTATACATATTTTTAATGCATATATATAAATATTTTTAATACATTAATTTCAAGGCGTCCATCAACCAACAATTTTATCTATGTTGCCTGACACAGCTTTAACTACTTTTAAAAACAACATAAAGAGCGCCGAAATAAAAATGTCTTTATTTTTGGCAAAGCATAATTTGCCATTTTCCTTGGCCACCGATTTACAAAATCTTATTCAAAGTATCGACAAGGACTCAAAAATAGCTGCAAAATTACAATTCGGACGTGGTAAAGCTCATGATATTATAACACATGTTACTGGACAAGTGGCAGAAGATCATATAATTAACCGTTTAAAAAACAACAAATTCTCGTTAATCGTTGACGAGAGCACCGACAGGTCTACCACAAAACATTTGGCGCTTATTGCAAGAACTGCAATCAACTTTAAAGTTAAAGATAATTTTTTAGGCCTCTTAAAAGTCTCCAGCAGCACTGCCTCTGATTTGCACAATGACTTAGTATCATTTTTCGAAGAAAAAAACATTCCATTTAAAGAAAACATGATTGGCTTTGCAGCAGATGGGACGAATTCAATGTTTGGTCAACACCATTCTCTGTCAAAATTGCTATCAGACGATATTCCTGATTTATTTCTTATGAAGTGCATTTGCCACTTCTTTCATCTTTGTGCCTCATATGCTTGTAAGGAGCTTCCACGCAATATTGAGGACTTCGCTCGCGAAGTGTATACATTTATACAAAACAGTCCGAAACGTATTGCGGCCTTTCAAGAATTCCAAGCTTTTGTGAACGTAAAGCCACACAAATTATTAAAATTATCTTTGATGCAAGTAGTAAAAAGACTGTTGGAACAACTACCGGCATTAAAGTTATATTTTCAAGAAGCTGTGTTGAACGACCGATTACGTTCCGCCGAACCTATTCTAAAAATGTGCATCGAGCCAACCACTGAATTTTATTTAGAATTTCTGAATTTTTTGTTGCCAATTTTTAACGGACTGAATTTGGAGATGCAATCAGAAAGCCCCAAGCTGTATTTGCTTTACGAGAAGGTTTTTCGTGCCTATAAAACAATAATGGAATGTTTCATAAAGCCAGAACACATAGAATTGTCTGAGGAGGAACCCGAACAAAATAGCAACGAAAAAGCGGCTTTGGAATCAAAAATTTTGAATTGCGAATTTGAAAATTCCGATCTACACTTGGACTTTAATTACATTTATTTGGGAGGCAATGTGGCTGCCCTAACTCTTCAAAAAAGCGGAACCATTGATTGTGCGTTATTATTATTATTTCGGCAAAATTGTCTTAAGTTTTTTATTGAGAGTCTTCGTCAAATAAAAAAGCGCTTCCCATTTAACAACGAACACATGCAAAAAATGAAGCAATTGCAGTTCTTAAATCCTGCGGTATTCTTAAACAAGAAATTAATACGCAACATACCATCGATTACACAAGCTGCACTTTCATTTTCAGGTAACTACTTTAAAATTTATTGTTTTATATAACCTCTAATAAACATGCATTTTCATGACAGGACTGTGCACGCGAAATTTCACTGAGCTCGACAGGGAGTGGCGTATCTTACGGAATACAGATCTGCCCTTTAATGGGGAAGATGCTAAGGAAGTAGAGATTTGGGCGTATATTGCAAATATTAAAAAAGGCGATGGTTCCCTTCTTTTTCCTTTTTTGTCAGAGTTTGCTCAAAATATTTTAACATTGCCGCATAGCAGCGCAAATGTTGAAAGAATTTTTTCTGAGATAACTTTAATTAAAACGAATAAGAGGAATTGTTTAGGCACAGAAACCCTAAAAGGATTATTATTCACAAAAGACCATTTAAAGCAAATATCATCTGAGCCATCGAAAGAGCACCTAAGCTATTTTAATAAAAATATTCACTCCTAAATATTAAAAAAAATGTTAATTTTATTAATAAAAACTTATATGTAAACGAATATGGCATATATATAATTAAAATACCCTTTATAATTGGCTTTGTTTGACTTTAAAAAAAAAACGTAGATCTACGTATTTGACCAAATTTTGGCTACGTAAAAATACGTAGATTTTTAGTTCAAGCTACGTATAAAAAAAAATTTCATTTTGCAGCACTGCGCTGAATGCCGCCTTCGCGACGCGTCGCGGTTACTGCCGACGTTATTTACGTGATTCGACGGCGGCGCGCCAAATAAGACAAAAATCGTCTGTGGCGGCGGCGTAGCACCACTTGTTAGAAGTAAAGTGGAATCGACATTTATTAAAGTGGAGTTTTATTCTTAATATTGTACATATATAATAATATAATTTCGCGCATACTTGAAAGTTTCTTCCTAGAAGAACTATCGATAATATGGATGTTTTGACTTTTTTCGTTACACAGCATTATTTCTTCTATGTATGTACTTCTACTGCCAGGGCTACTAAGTTGAGCGTCAAAGTCAGATATTAACAGGGCTGCCGTAACATAAAGGTACATTGAATCTCAGGGTAAGAATTGTAATAGGGAGATCACCATTCTACCATCATTTATAAGTCCCACAATAGATACTGCTTATTCTGCTCCTGATTAGACCATTTGTTGCAACGTTGCAGAAGTTAAGTGATTTTATGGAATCAGTCGATAAGTTTATATGTTAATATAGTGATTTCTATACAGAGATTTACATGATATAGTTTGATTAAACATTTACACCTAAAATCAAAAGAAAATAAAGAATCAATACGAATAAAAAAATCACCATTGTACCAGAAAAAAAAAACAAGACTACTTTTAGAACAATTGTGGCTACTGTGGTAAAAGCGATATCGATAAACTTTCGATACAGGATACATTGACATACGATACTCTCGGTACTCGATACTCGTTACTTGTATCCTCACTCGTTATCTCCACATTGTAATTGTAATAATAACAATATTCATAATAATGCGGAAATTTAATACGCTGATAACATAAATACCTAAAAACCGTTTATAAGCTATAACCAAAGAATATTATACTAGGTTTATTTCTATATACAATTGTATATTGTCTTATTGGTGTTAGCCATTCTCAATATTTTGCAACTGTGAATTTATTTTGCAAATAACTCTGTGTGCTGCAGACGCTTATGAGCAGATTTCTGTAAACCTAGCACCAATTTCGCAAAGGGAAAATCAAAAGTCCAACGTTATGAATGCTCGACCACAAAACAAGCCAAAGACGGCGGCCAGAGCAGACCAACACAGATATAAATTCATTTGCAGAGTAAAAACTGCGCCATGCCGTTGGTATGATGATGAGAAATGTGATGGAGCTCCTCTCACACTTTCCTTTCAATTTATTGCAGGTCCTTTCGCAGCAGCGGCAGAGCATTACAATGGCAACAGCAACAACTACTACTACAACAGCAATCGTAGCAGCAGCAGCAGCAGTCACAACTTTTCACTGTGGCAAACGGAAGACTTCAGTCCTGATGACGTGCCAGCATTGTCATCGTCTGTGGCCACATTGCCACCGCAGGCGGAAGCCACGAATCACACTTTCAAGAGTTTAGCCTTCCTGGGCAACGCGGTTGATTCATTTCCTCCCTACACGACTTCGGATGGCTTTGCGGTGGCACCGCCAGCAACAGAAGCGGAACTGGCGCAGTCTTTGCCAATTTTTGACTTTGGCATGCCACGCAACATAACGGGACGCACTGGCCACACGGAAGCCATAATTAAATGCCGTGTGGATAGTCTGCATGACAAATCGGTAAATATTCCTTCTGCTTCGCATTCAGCCATCTGTCTACTATATTTTCTGCTTTTGCAATCGAATTCGCATTATCATACTATGAATAAATTCAACGTCTTCCACCTGTCACACAGGTATCCTGGATACGCAAGCGTGATCTGCACATACTGACTGTCGGCACAGCTACCTATACATCCGATAAGCGTTTCCAGGCATGTTGATTGCATTAATGGATATTATGTAACTTCCACTCTAAGCAGAACTTCCTTTGCAGGTGACCGAATCCAAGGATGCACGCGAGTGGACACTACACGTGAAGTCACCACAGGCCAAGGACAGCGGCATTTACGAATGCCAAGTGAACACTGAGCCCAAGATGTCGATGGCCTTCCAGCTGAATATCATTGGTAAGCATCGATCAAAACTTACCATTTCCACTTTATAACTATGTTGATTCAAGTTAAGGCATTAAATTGCCTCATAACATATTAAAATTTGTAATTCCATTTAGCCCGCCAGCAGCTAACAATTATGTTTATTTCATTTGTTTACCCGCACTCTGCGAATTGCATATTTTTGGCTAAAATGCCTGCAGGCATACATTTTTAATTTCCCATTTTGTGTCATAAATAAATAAAGCCGCACCCCACAGCACTGAGAAAACAAGGCCCAATGCAGGCACCTGTGCCACTGTGGCACTGTGGCACGTTGCTTCTTCCTGGAGACCTTACCTTTCACACTTTGGGATGAGGGCTTAATGGCAATCAGGTCCAGGGTCATATGTAGGTATGGAGCTTAGATGAGATTTTGTAGCTGTAACATGTTGACGGTCCACACGGCCAGAGGGACATAATTAGCTCGTCAACTCGCGGGAGTTGCCTGATTGGAAATGTAGTAAGGGCTTTAATAGGATATGTGTAATGGTATGCATATAATTAGCAGCCACTGTAAACGCCTGGCTAAATATGACAATGTTTCTGTTTGGTTTAATTAGGGCTCACACAAATAGTTACAGGGATTTAGAATTGCATATTTTAATCAGAGCTTAAAGTAAAGTACAACTAATTTAATTTAAGGAAATCCCTAGTGAACTTAAAGTATTTTCATTATGCCGATATTACGTAGTATATTGATAAAATAACGATGACGATGACATCGCCTGTCAGCAGCTGTTTGCAGCCACTTATGCAAATCAGTTTACAATCCCTTTTTAAGTTTTCGTTTATGCACTGGTGCGCCCGCTGCAGCAGTTGGTGCTCCTCCAGTTTTTTATGTGGCAACTTCCTTTTCGCTGCTGCCACACAAATGAATTTCCGATTACATTTTCTTTGCCACCGTATGCATTTTAATTTACGTTAATGAAACAATTGCAGCGCAAGCACCTTCAATCCGGCTGCAGCCAACGGGTTACTACTCGTCCACTCGCATGGGCGCCTGGCCACCGACTACGCACTTAATGATATTATCGTACGGCATACGCGGCGTATGAGTGACTCGGCAATCGCTCTGCTGCTGCCACTGCCACTGACACTGGCTTTTGGCCAGGCTCTCTTAACTCGTTCTGTTTTGCTTGCTACTGCTGCTACTGCGTTGCATTTAATTAATGTCATTATGCAAATTTATGCGACCGACCGCCGATTCTTCTCATAAGATTTATAATTCATATAAATTCAGCTTGGGCGTGGGCTGACTATAAACACATTCGTCTCTGCCAACAACTAGCAGAAAAAATACCATCTACTTATGCACATAGCGATAACTTTCAGCAATGCGAAAAAAAATACAAATATGTATATAAACAGCGTAAACACAAAGGAGACTCGTTTTTTAAATGGCATAATCTTTTAATATTTAATTTTAATTAAGGTTATTCCACAGTACCAGCAGCCCTAGGGTAAATGTATTAAAAACCAATTCTGTGACAAAAATGTAATATAATTTGTCTAAGAGGATGAAGCAAGATTAATGCATGAAATAAATTAAAGAACGCATTAAGGAAATTTTTAAAAAATTTAACTTGAATTGAATTTATTGAATATGTAGAGTAGAGCAGTGAGCAGTGAGAATAGTTGATAGCAGATAGTGTAAACTGTAGAAAGCAAAGCGTAGAACAGCAGAGAAAATATAGTAGATAGTACACAGTAGAAAGTAAACAACAAGGTCTAGAGAGTAAAGAGTAGACAGTAGAAAGCAAATATTAAAATGTAAAGAATTGACAGTAGAAAGTAACGAATAGTTAGTTTCCAGTAGAGACATAAGATGGTTTTTTATATGTGTATGTAGAGAGCAAAATGTAGACCAGCATAGAGAAAATAGAAGTATAGAAGATAGTAAACAGTAGAAAGTAAACAACAAGGTCTAGAGAGTAAAGAGTAGACAGTAGAGAGCAAATATTAAAATGTAAAGAATTGACAGTAGAAAGTAACGAATAGTTAGTTTCCAGTAGAGACATAAGATGGTTTTTTATATGTGTATGTGGAGAGCAAAATGTAGACCAGCATAGAAAACGTAGTAGAAAGTAAACAACAAGGACTAGATAGTAAATAGTAGACAGTAGAGAGCAGACGATAGAGTGTAAAGAATTGACAGTAGGTTTTTTATTGACTTTAGATCCAAATTCCACTCTGAACTATAACTATAGCTGAACTTGCTAGCAATAGTTAAAGGTCGCATAACGCTCTTCAGGTGTTAAAGCATTCAATTTTCTTAACAACTCCTTTACTTTTTTATACCATAGTGCATACGAATTTTTGGAGAATAAAAAAATTCTACCAATTTTAGCAGTCGCAAAAAATGCAGATTTTTTTCAACACATTTTTATGCTCAACGAATGTGCGCCAGTGCACGGTGTTAATTGCCTTTAACACAGCGACACTGCACAAATATATACTCTTCTTTCCATTCACACACCCATACACACACACACACAGACAGGGGCGAGAATGACCAAGGAGCGTAAAACACACACACACACACACTCGCACACTCACACGCACTTAATGGCGCCAAGGGATACTCAGCATATGCCACAATACGAACCAAATAAACAAACAAACTTGCAGGAAGCGAGAATAAAAGGCAGAAAAAATAAAAAGATAAAGAGAGAGTGTGAGAGTGCAAAAGAGTGAAACAGCTAGACAACCTGGCGGCAATATCCGGCATGTATGTGTGATGTGTGTGTGTGTGTGTGCATATGTGACTGTGCGTGCATATTTCCCTCTCATGCCAATTACAGGCCATGTAATCCCCATCATACGTATGTGGCGGTTACATTTTTTATTTCACTCTCTTACACTTCTTCCTTGTATGAATTGCACTGTCCTTCACTACCCTGTGGCACACTCACCTATATCGCAGCAGTGGCAGGGTATCGGCTAGTCGTGCATCACTGCTACTACTTTTTTGTCTTGCCTCATTTTTCGGGTATATTTTTTAATTATTATTATTTGCACAGTCCGATGCATAATAAATATTATTATTAACCCAGTTTTCCACACACACACTCACATTCCCGTATTACTGTGTGTGTGCTTAAATATTTGTGTGTGTGCCCAATGACGCGACAGAGTCACAGACATATAGTACATATGTGGCAAGTCTGCGCTGCAATGAGTTTTCACACTTCTCAGTTTTATTATTTCTGGCTTCAATTTAGTGGAATTTAAAAACTTATGCCATAAACTTTTATGATTACAAGCTCTTGTTTTTTATTTTTGCATATTACACAAATTGTTTTACAAACGATTGCATTTTCCAATTTGGGCTTAAAACTTGTTTTCCCTTTGCAGAAATCTCACCGGATGCCAAGGCCATCATCAGTGGACCACACGATCTGCACTTCAAGGCGGGCAGCGCCATCATCCTTAATTGTCTAGTGAAACAGCCCTCGATAAAGGACATTGGCCCCATCTATTGGTATCGTGGTGAGCACATGATAACACCCTTTGATGCGGATGATGGCGAGACGGAGGCTCAGCAGACGCAACGATCTGTGGAGCAGACACCCGCACAGGTGGAGCAATCCCTGAACGATCTGCTCAGCACAGAGCTGCAAAAGGAGTTTGCCACACGCATTGCCATGGAATCCCAGCTGGGCGACACACTCAAGTCCAGGTATATAGTCAGATTGTGTACATTCGCATAGGCCACACAATTTATGGCTTGTTCTTTTCCACAGGCTGCGTATATCGAATGCCCAAACGACGGACACTGGCAATTACACGTGTCAGCCGACGACTGCGAGCAGTGCCAGCGTCATGGTGCATGTGATTAATGGTGAGTTCTCCACATGAACAGACGGCTATGATTTAAGCACAGTTAAGGCTGAGTGAAGGCAATAATTGATTGATAAGGGGACAAATATAAATATGAGCATAATTATTCAGACGAAGGTCAAGCGACTAGCTAAACAGATTCATTTCAAATAGATAAATGTTTTTATAAATGATTTTTATTATTGCTGATGAGTAATTAGTTAACGAGTAATTTGTATGCATTATGCTTATATTAATTTAAACAATATTACGATTTTGTTTATTAATTTAAATGATGTACACAATATATACAAATTATTTTATTTATTATGCTGATCTATTTTAATTTAAATAATATACACAATATATAAAAATTATTTTATTTATCATGCTGGTTTATTTTAATTTAAATAATATACACAATATATACAAATTATTATATTTATTATGCTGATTTATTTTAGATTTAAGAATTTTTAAATTATTCAAATAACACTCAATAGCCACTGGCTAAGATTAAGCTAATGACAGTCTTAAGTCTGTATATCTAGATTTTCTAATTCATTTCAAGGCTGTAGACATCTGCCTTTACTCAATACATTTTCCGCTTTCATAATCTAGAATCTAATCTATGCTTTAGGCCTCGTTTACAGACAGCTTTGTCATCCGCTTGACTTTTGCATATTTAACACATAAATTTCGGTAGAATTAAGACATTTTAATCTGGGATAACTACTTACATACTAAACAGGCGTCAGGCGTGGTCATCGTAAATTCGCCAGGGCTCTGTCATTTTTATGGCCACGCAGTTTGAAACAAATTGAAGTGCGTACAGTTTTTATCGTATCGTGTAGTCAAGTGTTAAGCAGTTTTGTTGCAATCAAGTTAAATGAGTATTGCTGTAGCGTTGTAATTTAAACAATTTGCATTTTAAAGCGTCATGCAGAGAGGACCTCAATCAGGGCCGTCCATACGAGCATAATATAATAAATATGATAAAATGTCAAAAGTAACTTACGAAAGGCAGTTAATCATACTCGTATCCCTCAACATGCCACATGTGGCACACAGAGTCAAGTCGTCGTGCGAGAAGCGACGCGGAGGGGGAGGGGATGTAGAGCGTAAGGAGCGCTATGACAGACCAAACATAGAAATGAGTATGACACTGCCAAATGCCTATGCATAAATACAGATAATAAATCACAAGCAATAAAAAATCTAACGAAGATAAAGAACAAAAAACGAATGGCGAAACAAACGAAGAACGTATACCCTCAAATTTAACAGAGAGTTTGCTAGAAATTTAAACTGAATTTATATTTTCTTTTGCAACATTCCTAGTTTCATTTCAAGGCATGGGGTTTTATGTTTCAAAGCACTCTGTTTTAATTCAAGTTATACTTTGGTATCTCTTTGATTAATTGGCGAAAATTTCTTAGCAATATTAAAAGTTTGTTAAACTTATTGTGCGAGTGTCATAGGCAAACTGTGCTACGATATTTCTGTAGTCACTACTGACTTTAGCTTTTAAGTCAGCCAGTTCTGCAAAAGGGAAAAAATCTCACTAACAAATGATGCGCTTGAAAATGCTGCGATATATTACGTATACGCGGGGTGGTCTTATTTCAAAGCAGCCGGCACATATGTCATTTATCTAGCCCGGTCAGGACTGCCTGACTCTGTGGGAGTGGAAATGAGAATGGAGTGGGAATGGAAATGGGACTATCGGGTGCACACAAACAAAGCAGGCTTACAATTAAATTATGTTGTTTGCCGAGACACGGAGCTAATGGGCGGGGCTGCGACTGCGGCTAATTTGAATGTTTTGCGAACTGAGACTGAAACTGAAGCTGGTATCACACACAGCACACATATGCTCATCATTTTTCTTTTGCTTACTGCTACTTCCAGATGAGAATCCCGCGGCGATGCAGAAGAGCGCGACGTTGGCTTTGTTTGGCCAGAACGCGCAGCAGCGTGTCAGCCTAATGTTCTGCTTGCTGCTGGCACTACAATGGGCCAAGTATTAGCTGTCAGCCGCAACACACACACACACACTCACACACACCTACACAGCAGAAGCAGTAGCTGTATTTGAAGCTGAAA
This sequence comes from Liodrosophila aerea, assembly GCA_035045005.1. Taxonomy (NCBI): domain Eukaryota; kingdom Metazoa; phylum Arthropoda; class Insecta; order Diptera; family Drosophilidae; genus Liodrosophila; species Liodrosophila aerea. The sequence continues at coordinate 25,011 of JAWNNL010001130.1, forward strand.
CTGTCGCCTACAGCAGCAGCAGCAACAGCATCATCATCATTAACAACATTGCAGGCGGATGAAAAGCAACTAAATTATGAGCAGTTGGCGTTCGCTCTCCCCCCGCTCTCCTTCGCCCTGCATCGCTCTGAGTTTTTTCCTTCACAGCTGCTTGAAATGTACTTAGAAATTGCTAAAGGAAAGGACAAACAAGCAACCATTAACATTGCCTGCTTTGTTTTCCCTTTCAGGGCATTCAGTGTTCCTTGTTCCATGTTCCTTGTTCCTTGTTCCTTTTTGCTTTTAATATTTACATTTCATTGTGTAAAATGGCGAAAGAGTAAGCGAAAGTGAAAGCGTCAACGAACGAGCGCGAGCAAGGGAGAGTGAAAGCTTATAAAAAATGCAAAAACTGCCGCAAATAAACGCAAAACGCACTGGATATGGAGACGAGATGAGACGAAACGGTTAGAACAGATTTCTCTTCTCTGTGCCGGCTGTCGCTGTTGTCTCTTTGTAAATACCGCAAGCCTGTGGCTCCTTCATATGTATTTCATTTCATTATTGTGCCCACTTTACAGTAAAACACAAAGCCAAACACTCAGCACACATACTCGTATAGTACTACAATACTATACTATATAAGAGAGAAACTCATAAAGTTTTATAAACATTTCATATGGTCGTCTTACTTCCGCATTTTACGACAGTCGACAGTTTGTCACACAAGTTTGCGCACATTACAGTGCTCAAATATAAATTTGTAATATACTAAACAGAAAAATAAAAAACAAAGCAAAGCAACTAACTTATATATGTATGTATCTACAAATCTAAATATAGTTACACAGAACTTTACACTGTTTCGCGTATAGTTTGTTTTCTTTGTGTGTAAATCGATTGAGAATTGTTAACCTAATTTGATAATGCAAATACGTTATGGTAATATACATATTATAATTGTAGACAAGAATTTACTATTCGTAAGCATGTAAGCAGATTTTAGATAATACTAAATACGATGTATGTGATGGCAAGAACAAAATAATTCTTTCAATAATAAATTAAATTATAAAAAATAACTGAAGTGTATTGTGATTGGACTGGCGCTAGAAGTGGTAAGTAGAAGGGGTAAGTTAACCTAATTTAATAGTGCAAATACGTTATAGTAATATACATATTATAATTGTAGACAAGAATTTACTATAAAATAAATAATTCTTTCAATAATAAATTAAATTATAAAAAATAAATGAAATGTACTCTGATTGGATTAGCGATAGAGGTGGTAAGTTCTCCCTGGATTAAATCACATTAAATTTGTTCAAAATTTAAGCATTTAAATTTAGTTTTATGTGCGCCACAGTCTGCTCGATTGTTAAACAAACTTTGCGCTAATTTCAATAAATGTCTCGGCCATGCACAGACCCGGCTTTGTCCGACTTAAACGCAAGTAATTATAATTGATATTTACTAACAGCTACAACAACAACAACAACAATCATAACAACAGCAACGTGATGCCATAAAACACGAGCTGCCACTGGCCACTGCCACTGCCACCGTTGCCGCTGCTGATGCTGATGTTGACCCAATTAATGTGGCCATAGCCGCGAGTGTTTTTCATTAGTTAGTGGGAATGACTGGCAGCTGTTTGAGCTCGTTACATTTAAATTAAATAATTACTGTTTTCAGGGGGGCACATCTCAAATCCGGCTACAGTTGCTGATGGCTAACCTGTTGCATTTGAGTACAAACAAATATCGTAGTAGTAGTTAAGCAAATCCCTTTTAATTAGATTAGAAGCAGTGCAACACCTGCCAACGGGCATAATCGTAGTGGATATCAATCATACGCCGCGTTGACTTAGAGAAACGTCTTCAGAAGTGTGATATATGAGCCCGTTGTACTGAGTATCTGCGAATGGTAAATGACAAGGAATGTAATCGAAGTGTAGCAATCGAAAATAAATATTTATTTATTTTCGTACCGAACTGAAGGCCGGCAAGGAGGGCGTAAAGAACGGCACCGCAATTGTTTTTGCCCGCTGTGAGCGTCGCAATATCATTAAAATCATTTTTCTAGTCCTCGCATCGCATTTGTACCACTCAATGTCGTAGAGGGTGTCAGCCACAGCCGCGCTCTGTCAGCAGCCCAGTGAGAAAAGTATAAAATTGTGAAAAGTGAAGAGCGGCAAACACTTTGTTGTGTAATTAAAATTTTATCACAAGTGCAATTTGTGTTTGGCATATAATTTTTTATGGTTTCCCATCGTTAGGTCTGCTTAATGTTTGGTGCAAAATTGAAATTACGAAATGAAGAAAAACAGCTAAAAGAAAAGAAATCACAAAAACGAATATTACTAACACTTTCGCCGACATGATTGCCGCCATAGCAGTAGAGGAAGAGCTGCGATGACGCAGCAACGCTGTAACAGATGTAGGTTAAGCCGCTCAGCGAAGAGGTGTTCTACCAATTTGGACAGAGTCGCGTTTAGTTGAGTTGAGATGAGTTGAGTTGAGTCGAGTTCGTCGAGTGGGTTGGGCCAGAAAGAAAGAGAGTAAGATAAGAGCTATCGTTAATTGCAATGAAATTGCTTGATGATGTTGTGAATTATGAACATTTAAATGTCTAATTGCAACTTGTTTGATGTTCTAGAAATGAAATATTTGCTAGGATTGTGAGCGTGTCTCCACATCATTCTGGATATGAAATTCCAAAATATTGAAATAATATAAATAATGCAATAAATGTATTACTATAATTAATGTATATATGTATACCATAATTAAAAAGTATAATGAATTATAGGTTATATATAATATGTATATGTATTTATTAATTATTAGAAATTAAATATTTGCTAGGACTGTGAGAATATCTACATATGTAGATCCACATCATTCTAGATATAAAATACTAAAATATTCAAATAATATACTAAACTATAGGCAATATAACTAATGTATTACTATAATCAATATAAATATATTTTAATTAAAAAGGTATATTCATTGGTTTGCAATCTTTATTCTTATTGATTAATTTTTATTCATTTTATAAACCTGTCACTTTGCTCCTACTGAGTTCTATCAAGCATCCCAAAAGTATGCTTTAAAAATGTATATATTAAACTCCGTCTTAACTTGAATTCAAATGTTGGCTACACGCTCAGTATACTCGACTAGAGCATGCTGCAGCTGGGTACAAAATGTTCTTACTACTGCTGCTAATATCCTCTGTATCAATTTGATGGATACTGGGTATTAAACTTGCCAAGACCGCATAGTTTGAAGCTCAGACGTACCGGAATGTTGCAAATAGCCAGCGGCTTTTAAGGGATAGAGCTCAAACTGCGAAAGAGCAGCAGAAAAAGAACCCTCACACACACAGACACACCATTTGGTGGCACCAGAAACAGACCGGAAAACGTGTGAAAGGCGCATTAAAAACTTTTGGCACAGTAACAATTCATGCGCTTATAAATTGCCACCAAGAGCAAACAAACAAAACCAAAGCAAACCAAACTGAACACGACACTCTCACACACACACACACAGACACACATTTACAGAAAAAACAGCGAAAAACTTTTAATCGGCGCTGCCGGCTTACCAACATGATGTCCAAAATGGTTGAGCACAGGACGAAAGCTGCCGACAGGAAATGCATTAAAACGATAACGGTAAACTGGCTCGTTAGGTCAGTACACAAATCGATAATCGCATTGTGCCGCTCGATAATACCGCCAAGTTTTACCCGTATTTCAGCATTCTGCGCTGCTGTGCATACCTCAACTGTATGTGTGTATAAGTGTGTGTGTGGGTGTGGGAGAAAGAAAAACACTCAAGTCACATTTACTTTATCTTTTTATTCCCAGCAGAGACAGCTCACCTGCATGCAATCCAGCAAAAACAGAGCGTACTTCCTGCTGCACCAGCCGAAAGACTCCGCTAATGTACAGGCAGCTACACAGAAAGAAACCATCGACGAAACTAAAGGTGAACACTGTGCAGGCCCCAGAGCAAGTCAGCACCAGATAGCTGAAGGGAAAGTACTGCGGATCTGTGGCAAACTTGGGTAAGCTTTAAGCGAGAATTTATATAAAGAACGGAAGACTTAAGTATCTCTATTCGAGCAATTTGGAATGCTGAGAACTTTAAACTTATTATCTCATTTATTCTTAACATTCCAAAAGTAAGTAGCTCAAATATATGTATATAATTCAGTGGTGCCCAAACTATATATTTACTATATCTACTATAACATTCTATCAAACAGTGTGTAGTGTGCGTTCGTAAAATCGACGAAGCGTGACGCCTGTACGTGTGAGAGCATCGACTGTGCGTGAGAAAGCAGCGCTGCAAAGCAGAACACACATGTGATAAGAATTATGCATTTTGGGCACCACTGATATAATTCCTTACATAATATTAAACGGCAACTCCATTTGCCCCGGCAACTCACGTATCCAGCGATAAAGTCCCATGATCAGTGGTTGGAAAGTGAATGCCGTATTTGTGGCCGAGCCTGAACAAAGTAAGAGCAAACTAAGACCATTGGCCACCTTAGAGATGCCAACTAGCATCTGTTGAGCCTCAGCCCGTCTGTTGGCCCATAACATGGCACGTAAGCGTTGCACTATTTCATACCATTCACGATGATACACAAAAAATATGGTCAACTTGAGCACACACACGGCCTTAGTGCTGCCAGGACAAAATGCCTCGAGTGCAGTCACCAAATTGTTCAGATTAATAAAGCCATACAGATTCTCGCCAACTGCACCAATCAGTATGACAGTGAAGCTAAAGACACACAACAAATAGGTATACCATTTGCGTTGTATCTGTGGCCAAATGCCCACAATTCGTCCAGAGAATCGGGCGATTCTATAGAAGCTTTGAGCAATCTCTGGCTCTGCACCGTCCATCATTATTTTTAAAGTCGGATGGGTCTGTCAATAAGACGCGTACACACTTGATTAGGTAATGTCTTCGATGCTCTCAAAACAAAATTCCATGAATTTCAAACTGTTCTTTGGGTTTTATACGCTTCCAGCTAATTATATGTCGAAAACTGTTCAACTCCATTTGAGGAACTGCGTAAGTTTTTCTTTGACTTTGGTAAAAGTTTTAATTGTTTTTGTGCTTACGTTTGACTTTACCCATTCCAGACTAATAATACTCTTCCTCTTTGACGATGGACACGCTACTCATTCCATTCGCTAAACTCTCCTGTATTGAGAAATATTCTCTTCATACAGTACTTATTATTTGTTAATTATAGAGCTCAGTGAACCATTCCAGTTCCCCACTCTAAGCTTATTATTATCAAATTGAAAATTTATTTAATATTTTCAGTAAACTTAAATAAAACGGTTATATTTGTTAGTGTACTCAATCGTCGGCACTATAAAAAAAAAATATTTTCCATGCTTGTTAATAAATGTTTTCGTTATAAAGTTTTCCTAAACGTTTTGTTTTTAATTGCTATTTATGATAAAAGTTGCTAATAGATGGTTCCATAACCACAGAACATAACAGTAATTATATTCGGCATTTTGTGGGTAGTTAAGGAATGAATTAATTACGAATTAATTACACTATTCAGCATTTTAGGACGGTTTTTTATTTACATTTTTCAACTTTGTCGGAAGAATATATTATATTATTTTATGTGTAGAAATCTTTACGTTTGTATTATACACTTAATACATACTTTGACTACACTTTCCTTACAATCATTTATATAAGTAGTTAGTACGGTTTGTACTTCTCCTCGATTCTGATAAATATTATATACTTACTGTAGATGTAGACGTAGATGTGCTTCGGCGAAGAAGAGTAAATATTTTCGGGAAAAATATAAAATAACGGTTAATAGATTCATTTAAATATACCTCAATTTATTGCCATCATGATACATGCGACTCTTCTCCTTGTTACAATTTCCATATGAATAATCAAGTAGCATATTCCGTTTAACGGAAATTTTCAATGATGCGGCCAGTTGCATCGATTCTTTCAGAACAAGTTCAATTGAACTATTCCCTTATTTGAAAGAACGAACTAAAGCTCTGTTTACAGTTCACTAGTCTCGCTCCCTAGTTCGCTCCTTAGTTCGCTCTCGGTCACTGCTCAACGCTCTATAGTCTCGCTGCCTAGTCTCGTTTACTACGCATCCTTTCTTTAGTTATCGTTCAGTAGTCATATTGTTCCATTAGTCAATTATTTAATAAATTAAAATTATATATTATAAGTAAAACAAAAATTAATTAAAAATAAAGTATAACCATTTAACCTGAGTTGTTTTCTTTATATGCCATGTCCATGTTTTGCAAGCTACTGAATCATCGCGAAATAACTATATAGCAAGTAGCTAGAAATGAATGCATTCATGCGGACCTCTAATGCCTAATACCAACTGAAACCTGGACACATTTTTCGTAGTTTTGTAGCTGCTCAGAAATAATTTTTGTAATTATAGTCATCTGCATTAGAAGTGCTTGTAGTTTAGGCCAGCTCGTAAAGCAAACACAATTTGCATATATAAGAAGTTGTTTTTGCCCAATGTTTGCCAAAACTAGAAAATATGGCAAACCAATTAGCATAATACACACAAATACATACGCACACACACACACTGGATAAGTGTATGTATTGCAATAATTGCATTTTATTTTGCAAAGAGCCAGAGTGAAGTAGAGTGAATTAATTTCCTGGTGTCAGCAAAAGAACATGGATTTTGCCCAATGTGGAATTTGCTTGGATGTGTGTGCATCATTATTATTATAAAACTGGAGCTCAATAATATTCCCAGGGCAAATCTATGCATCAATCGCATGTCAGAGCTGGGCCAGTCAAGCGTTGCTACTTAGCCTCTTATCCTGTTAGAGCAATTGTCAAGGACTGAGCACAGCTACTCCCCAAGCCTTTGCTAATGCCAACACACAATCCATGTGACATACATACACATGCATATATACACACGTATATATACATATGTGTGTGTGTATGTCAGTCTGCATTCTAGGTCTCTAAACCAGCCAGCACCTGCATATTGGCATCAGCAAATTCAATAAGTAGCACAGCCATACTACTACATTCTACTACAAACATTCATTCATACACATATGTGAATGTGTGTATCCCAAAGTACAGTGATGGAAAAAATAATAGAAACGACTCTCAATCGTACACTTCACGTCCCACTGATAATTATGTACAATGATTTTGAACAGTTTCCCACTGTACAGAGAACATTATAGCTGTACTTTGTTATGCTTTTCGCTTTAAGTTTATGTCGCCATAAATTTCTTTTGTGTGTAACATTTGTTAGATCAACCTCGTATTCGAGCTGGAAAAAAAGTAGAATGTGCCGAAAAATTGGTTGAAAGTTCTGTTAATTGTTTAGAAACTTCGAAGATAAAGCATTTTTATTATAATCAAAACCCTTAAATTACAATTAAGTGAATATTTATCCTTATTAGATACAAAATGGGATTATTTGATTTGTTTCTATTATTTTTTCCAAAGGAGAAATATCTAATTATTTTAATTTGTTAAAGGAATTATAACGTTTTAATTCTTGTTACTAATTATAAAAATATAATTCAACAAAAATTTGATAAATCGGTTAAGTTTTTCTAAAGTAAATTTGATTGCGAAATCACAATAAGCTAGTTTCTATTATGTTTTCCATCACTGTATGTATGTGAGTAGATGCGCAATTTGTGCCGCAGTAGCGCACATCAAGTGTTTGCCGGTTGGCCACTGCTATCTTTGGTGTGCGCATTAAATTAATCCACACACACTCCACATACACCAAACACACCACACACACCGCACACATACAATCTGCAAATATGTAGTGACCATAAAGCATTGCCATGATGATCATACTGCTGGCCCTAGAGCACTTATGGCCTGCTTCAGCTAGCCACTCGGCCAATTATGTAATATGCAAATTCAAAGCGTTGCATTACAGCAATTTTTATCAGGCCACAGATACCCTACATACATGCTACCAAATGTTAATTTCACAATTAAGTAATATATTTTAAAATAAATTCAAAAATCAGTAAATGCTTTGCCCACCTTGAGTCGAGTTGTTACCATTGTGCCTGTCGGCGGACTGACGTCAGTGGCAAGACTACCACTCAAATCCAATACCCGGACAGCCTATATAGAGTGCCCCTCATTTCCAATGTATTTTGTAGTACTCTCTACACTCTCCTCTCCACTATCGACTGGCCTTTTTGGCACAACCCGTTTATTAGCAGTGAAATGAAAGCCTCAGCTATGGAAACTACCATAGCAATTGTCCATTTTAACTTTAGCCATTCGCTCAGTGTGTGTGTGACAATTGCATTTGGGCATTTCCGTTTCCGTTTCAATGTTATCATTGTCCTTGCCTTGATTATATGCATATCTATCGTCATTTCTTTCTTCTGTTTTTGGCAGTCAGTGACAGCCTTGACCCCTATTCGCATCCGGCATGTCCTGGCTACGCCTTTTCCAACATAAATTGCTACTTTCTGCATATCACTGGTGGCATGCCGAGACGCCTCCATGCATCATCGTCATCGTCAGCGGCACCAGTCATTGAGTTATGCGTCAATAAATTTATTGTTTCCCCTCAACTTTGCAGTCAAGTGTCAAGTTATTTAACAAAAATGAAATAACCAGCACGATGCAACTAGAGGCAACAGTGCGTATAATTGATAACAAATGCCTGTGCTCTCAAAGGACATAACTTGCAGAGCAATGCGATTGGACATCCATTTAGTTTACGACCTAAATGGGACCTTATTTTGCTAATTATCCGGAAAATTAATACTGTTGAATGGCGGATCACTGCTGTTGGTTGAATTAATTGACTGGGATTGCGGCGGGGGTAGGACGATTAGTAATGGAAGAATGTATGGAAGAGTACAATATATATTTATATATATATCTGACTACATGAGACTCATAGAAGTAATGTAGTGTGTGTGTTTGAGTGGAAAGCTCTTCACATTGTTGTTCTTCCTGCAGTTGAATCGCATCCTCTTCCGTTTACTTTGTTATTTGTGTTAAGCATTGCGCTTACAGATCGTCATCTTCGTCGGGCAGTGCGATGATCTGCGCCTCCTGCAAGTCACGCTCTATTTGAACCTGCCAGTCCTTGTCTATCTTGATTTCCGGCGGCAGCAGCGCTGGCATAGCCACAAACTCCAGATGCGCATCGCCAACCAGCTTACGGGCGAGCCAAAGGAATGGCTTCTCGAAGTTGTAGTTGGACTTCGCCGAGATGTCGTAGTACTGCAAGTTCTTCTTACGTGGGAGCACAATGTTCTTGGCCTTTACCTTGCGATCCGTTATATCCACCTTGTTGCCACACAGCACAATGGGTATGTTCTGGCACACCTGCACCAGATCCCGATGCCAGTTGTTCACGTTCTTATAGGTGACACGAGAGGTCACATCAAACAAGATGATTGCGCATTGTCCCTGAATATAATAGGCATCGCGAAGTCGACCGAACTTCTCCTGGCCAGAAGTGTCCCACACATTGAAGCGAATGGGGCCACGAGCGGTGTGAAATACCAGAGGATGCACCTCAACACCCTCAGTCGCCACATACTTCTTCTCAAATTCGCCCGAAATGTGGCGTTTCACAAAAGTAGTCTTCCCTGTGCCCCCATCGCCGACCAGCACGCACTTCAATGGCGGAATGTTCACATTCATCTCCACTTCCACTTTTTAATTATTTTGTAGATCTTTACAGAAGTCAGAAATAGTTTTCAAATTCGAGCTGGTAATGAATTTGTACTATATACGTCTAAGCACAGCGGGTTGAAAAAGTGTAATGACTCGAACTTTTATTTCTTTTTTTTGACAATTATAGAGCTGTGAACTCGTCGATATGGCATCGAAAAGACTGTCGATTTTCGAAAGTATCGATAATTTAGTACTAATCGAGGTAAGTAAAAAAGCTTAAAAAATTGGGTTTTTTTTTTAAATCGCTTGGCTTCATCAATGAAAATTGCCACAAGCAACCTGTGGGTAGGAGAAGAGTCATATATTTTAAAATCCAAGGAACATGTGGAAAGTGTGACCGTATATTGACTACTATAATCAAATTCTTTCATTTCTATGATCAAATGGGGTGAGTGCCCTACTCGTACAATCACATTCATCCTTAGATAATTATACATGTATATTATAGAAAAAAGCAAACGCAAAAGATCTGATTAAAACAGTAATTTCTCGACGACATTTCGTGTGCTTAAAAACATCGATTTATCACATTTCTGGTTGATGTCCGCGACATCGATATGCTTTTACAACTCTATTAAAAATCTGTCAAATTTTTATTCAAACAGCGATCGAATATCTGCCAATAAAGCTTAGGTTAACTTTTCTCTTCGATTTGTGTTGATTTATGTATATATAAAAATAGTTGGGACTTAAAACTAAATATGTATGTATGTATATACATATATTCAAATGATTTAAACGCACTTTCAATACCCAATACAGTTTAATGCTTATTTAAGCAGATATAAAACCAAACTATCCAAGTAAAATATCAATTTCAAAGTTATAGCATTAATAAACCGCTAAACCAGGGCTGTTACTAGCGATAGAGAGTGTTAATTTAATTTTGCCACTTTGCGTGAAGAGCCGTAATATCATATTTCATCAGATTTCTGCAGTGGTTTTTATGGATGCAAATGATGAGACAAAAAAACTACTAAAGCAACCCACGTGAAAGTTATCACTTGGCAGTAAATGCGTATAACCAAGCGTGGATCCGTGAATTCATGAATTTACACATGAACACCCCTAACACACACACACACACACACACACACACACACGAGTACGCGACAATCAAATGCAGTTGGCAACTCGTGCAAAGAAGCTGCAGACATTTGTCCTGTTTGCCCCGTCCGTCTAGCGCCAGGCCCCGCATGCCACCGCGGTAGATGCCGCAGCGGCATAAACTAACATAGCAACAACAATAAACGTGGCAATGTGTTGCACATTTGAAAGCACAGTCTGCGCAAATGTGTGAAAATTGTATGGCACACATTTGCACACACACAAGCGGGCAACAGGAGTAGCAGCAGCAAGTCCTGCAGGACGACTGAAAATGCAATTGAAAAATGCCACCGTTTTGCATAAATCAGCAGGAAAAGCGCCGAAAATTGCGCACAAGTACAAACATACAAGCAGCAAACATGGCACACAACAATAACAACAACAACAACAAGGAGACTGCAATAGCTTCCTGGCCTCCCGGGCAAACATGGCCACAGACGTGCCGTAAACATGGCCAAAATGCGTGTTGTGAGTCATGCGTTAACCGAAGATATAATTTACTGATAAGCTCACACTCAACGCCTGCTCCTGCTGCTTGTTGTTGCAACTGTTTGCCATGCTGGATCAGTCCCAACAACTTGCTGCGTCCACTAAACCCCAAACCAAATCCTAAAAAGCCCAGCACAAATTTGCAGCAGAAAGAAGAATCTGTCAAACAGCTCGTTGAGGTTAGGGAGAAGCGGAAGATGGCAAGTGGAAGGGCGTGGTGCATAAACTTCAAAAATATTGCAACGGCATGACTCGTCATTGGTGGATAATGCTGATGCGGCTGCTGCTGCGGCTGCTGCTGCCAGTGCTGCCCACTGTACATCTTATGCAGTGAAAACAAGGGTTTTTAAACATTGTTAATATATGTATGTATAAAAATAAAATAATAATAATAATAACACTAACTCAGAGAGTTACACACATTTGAGGCGATTTGACCTGACGTCTTTTACGCCGTAAGTGATCCCTAATTGGTCCAAAAGACTCTCAACTTGTCTTATAAAAATTAACTTAAACTTTTTTAAAATTAACTTAAAGAAATAATATGATATTTTTTGTTTGAATTTTCAATTAAAATTTTGTTTAAATAAATACTTTCGAATTTTACAAATATGTCAATATATTATCGAACTTCGTCTCTTTTATCTATGTTATATAGAAATTTTCCTTTCTTTGTAGTATATTCTTTAAGTAAAAAAAATAATAAAAATTTATATATTAAAAATAGTAAATAAAGTAATTATTTTTTACTTATTTAATATTAACAATAACAGTATATAAACAATACTAAAGTTAGTAGATAGTGTGAGAGTTCTAGCTTCTAGACCTTTAACTCTGAGTGAAAAAACTAAGTGCTATAGCTTAGTAGAACCAACGATATTTATATGCTTATGAATCAAGTATAAATATTTATTTTTTTTAGTAATTAATTATAGTAAAAGTAAAAATGTGACAAGGTATTAAAAATTGTATGAATTGTAATTGTTTATTTATTATACAAATTAGCTTGTGCCTATTAATATTCGGCTTAGAACATTTTAAAAATATGTATGTATTTAAAAATAGCAAACTTCCATCCGTCAGCTAAAATCTCGCTATTTTATTACAAATATAGTTGACATCACTGGCGAATTCTGATGCTGGGGTGGTATTTTTTTGCTGCTTCGCCCCAAGCGTACAACGGAAACGGAAGCGCACGAATAACAGTTAGTCAGTGCGCCACAGTTGGCCTGATGATGACGATGACTATGAGAATGTCTACAACTGTGGCTGCCAGTTCAGAGTTGGTACTGCATACAGATGTGATTCACTTGGCCTGCAAATGCGAGTTCAACTTGACATTGGAATCGTGTGGGAGAGTAACAACTTGCAATTGACATGTGGCACAATGCTGTGAATCAATTATGTTGTCGACTATTTATATAAATTTGCTAGCATTAACAGAGTGCTATACTTAAAGCGTAAAACTGTATCTGCCCTCGCAGCAGCAAGATGAAATGTCAGATTTTACCTTCAGCTTATTAACTTGAGCTGCTTGTGGTGGATTCCTCATTAGCTTACGAAAGCCTAAGAAACTTTATGATATGCTTATTCCACTTCAGTGCCTGACAAGCGCATTTCGAAAGTACTATCTAGGTGACAGTTTGTTTTATGTCTCGAAATAATTTGCATACACAGGCAGCAGAATCAGAAGCAGTCGCTCTTGTTGTTGTTCCATCAAGTATTGTACGGTGTGGAGTATGGAATATGGAGTAGACCTTATGCAATGGATCCTTTAGTTAAGTACAATTATCCGGCTTAACTTTGCCGTTACACAAGTTTCTAAGGCGAACTTGGCTTTTATGGTTGGGACAGAGTGTGATGAGGAATCATGTTATGACACGTGTTGGGGCACAAAATAACAACAATTGCAACAACTTATTGTTGTTAGAGGCAACCAGGCAACCAGCTTACTCGGTGCTAATTTAATACTTGTACCACTGGCGCAGAAATTAATTTTGTATTTTAAAGCCCCTGGTTACAACACACAAGTTCAGTTTAAGATTTGCCCCAATACTTATTAGGTTTCCCAGTTTAAATAGAACATGTTATGATTGTTTATTTACATTGCGCTTATAACAATATTTGGGAATTGTTATTCTGCATAAGTTATACAACATAATTTCCAAATCAATTTAATTAAATCCTGCACTTTATGTACATGTCTGCCCTGGCAGTTGTTTAATGTTATTCAGTCGGAAGATTCTGATGCAGCTGCTCAGTTTTCTTATGTTTGTATTTCACTAGTTGTTTAAATATGCTATGTACACGTTATAGCTACGAGTGAATTTGTATTAATTATTTTACCAAAATTCAACATTTCGCATTCAAAATTATAAATATACAAAAGTGTGCTTGAGTTGCTTTAGATATTAGCATTACATTTTCCTTTAATATATGTCTATGCAGTACTTAGTTAATCAGTGTATTAGTCGTATTTAAATGAGGTTCAGGGAAATTCCGCTTTAATACAAACCAAACTCGATTAAACGATCGGTAATCTGTGCAATGAATTTATTCTCCGATAACAGTAGCAATTCAAAGATTGTTACTAAACAAAAGTAATCTAAGTAACATCATCTGCCTGCAGTTGATGGGGCTCTTGCTCTTTCATAGCTGTTGAGTCTAATTTTAGCTGCTTCAGCTCCTTGGCAACAGGTTCCTCAACCTTCAAACCATCTTTATTAGCTGGAGTGTCAATTTCGCATTCTTTGGCTTTTGGTGCAAAGTTCAAAAGAAAATCAATTATCATTACTATGTGATCCAAGGATGCACAGGGCATCAAGAGCCATGATTTTCGTACTGTATGTGGATAACGTAGCTGTTTCAGTGCACACATCGTAATCTGCACATAATTCGCTTTATCCAGGGGTTTTAGTGAAATTCTCGTAAATACCAGCAGATGGTTTAGTATCTTTATGAAGTCCTCTATGCCCATTTGGTATAGTCCCCGTTTTAGTATCTCATGAAAGGCTGTGAATTGCTCCAGATATTTTATAATACGTTCAATTATATTCTCAAAAGGCTGATCGTTGAAATTCAAGTGCCGTCGAGCCTTACGCACGTGAGGCTTCTGTGGCACCAAGAACTCGGCTTCCACGGGAATTTTTGATGTTGAAAACGCACGTTGCTGATTGTTGGAATGTGATTGTAGTAATGCATTGAAGCGACGTGGTTCTGAGCTGATAAATAAGTTAGCAGGATGTTGCGAAGACTTGCACGAGTTCATGTGCAGTGGTGACTTTAGCATTTCCTTCGTACGCCTCGGCATTAAAACTTCAGGCAATTTTGGAACACCTCGTCTGGAATCCATTCGTGATTCTCTATGCAGTGGCGACAGTACCAATTCCGATGTACGCTTCGGCTTCAAGAACTCATAAGGCTCAGATGGACATGGAGATATGATAATGCTTGGAACATTAAGTGGTATATTCTGATTGATTGTGGATGCGGAACACATTCCTAAATGCGTTCCAGATGCGTTATATGTATTTTTGTGCTGTGGCGGCAATTCCTGCGTGCGTTTCAAGAAAACGTCCCGTCCCTTTGAAGTTGGTCGACTGCAATCCATTCGAGAGTCTCTATGCAATGGTGACATTAGCATTTCCTCCGTGCGTCGAGGCACAGAGTACACATTCTTGGCGAGGGATTCCAATAAATTAACCTCTGCAGATATATTGGCTTTTGGCAGAGTAGCTGGAGTTTTTAACATTTTCAGTTTAATTGCAGACGCTGAACCTTCATCGACAGCTGAAGACTGCTGGGGATTTGCGATTTGGCGAAGTACTGCAAAACATCGACTTGTTTATGATAATACATATGGTTTCGATATTATTGTTTACTATAATTTACTTACTCATCTTTGGTTGAGCTGTTTGCAACTTTATTGATATTCATTACTTGGTCGTCGGCTTAATTCTCTGTCAATTGCATCGCCTGTGATATGTTTGATTTAAAAATGTAAAACAGCTCAATTTCAATGTTTTCGTTTTTCTAATTCATTTGACGCCAAATGCGCCCACCAATTCCCAGCGTTGCCAGATTTAAAAACAGAACACTCGATTATTCGATAAATTGATCGTAAATTGAAACGCGAATGCGCCAAAATTTGCGCTTTTTTTTGGGTTCGCCCAGTGGCGCGTTTTGTTAAATTGACTATTTATGCCTAGCAGATTGCTTAAGCTTCAGTTAAAATCAATTTCCAGCTGTATCTATATATTATAATTCATACATTTATAATTCATGATATTTTCTTCTGTTGTGGGTTCACTTTGAGCTGCGTCTGTACAGCCACGGTGGCGTCATTATTTGGCACATCAGTTTCGCGCTGTCATTCAAACATTTTGTTCGCTCTACGATCGATACAAGTTGCTTTGTTTACCTTTTCTGGCGCAAGCAACAACTCCATGAGCCCCTTCGGCTTGCAACATGTATGATACGTGCAAGCGAACCAACTTTTTACCCGAATATTAGATAACCTAGACGAGCAAAATTTGTTCTTCTTCTTGTTCTGTTCTTGTGCCCAAAGTCGAAATTCAAATGCAGTTTATTGTTAGAAAATATGTAGTATGTAAAAATTACTGGTTTATTTCAATCGATCTATCTATCTATCTTTTCTTGTACATTGGTGTTTTTTCCTTACCTTTTGCCGCACTTGTTAATTTTCAAATGGTAACAGTGCCTTTATCAATAACGATAATTAGCCGCACAACACGAATTAATTTAAAAAAATATATATGTATATGAAAGTCCTGCAGGAAGATATATTACGTACGTCATGAAAGTAAAATTGATTGCACTTCAGAATGCTCAAACACGAAAAGCGCACGCAGCGTGCATCATGCGCATAATGGCAATAAAACTCCCACAGTCAAGGTAGGAACAGTAGTGCATCCAATCCCGGTGGCATCCAGCCGTGATGCCAGTGTGAAATGTTAAATGGGTTGGCTCCATTGTTGTTGTTTCAACTGCTGTATTTTTTGCAATCTCACCGCAATAAATAATGAAGCTGCTTGTTAATATTTGAACGGATACAGCGCTAGAATGTGTGGAATAGGCACCAGGAGCAGTAGCAGTCCACAGAGATGTGCTGACAAGGCAAGCTCAAAATTTAAAGCAAAGCCAGCAACTGTTGCTCTTCGTTTTCCCAATGTAAATTATTTTAAATGGATTATTTTTTGAAATTTCCCAAAACAATAAGCAATGGCTGCAATGTCTGACCACTTCATATAATTGTATATTGATTGCAGTGTCAGCTGAACTATTATTATAATTCGCAAATTTGCAGTTAATACAGGCGTTAGTTAGTCGTTTTCGCATATCACTAAATAAGTTTGCATTTATTTTATATAATACAGTACACGTTGCATTAAACTAATTAAATATATGTATAATATATAATATGTAAAATCATACAGTTTACCAACATCGACGCCAACTTTACACTTTAACTTTCATAATAACTACATACATGCGAATTGCCCTTAGTTTGCATACATACTCAATATGTTTACGGCTCGTTTGCTCTGCTCTACACTTCTTCAACAACAATTATTGCTATTTTAATTAATAGTTATTTCTTTAAGAGTTATCTGTTGCAATTGTTTAAATATATACTATATAATCGATTTTGTTTGCGGTGTTTCAAGTTCTCATGATATTCTCGTGTACTTGGTATTTAAATTATTTAATGTCCTAAATAATTATTAAACAGTTTAAAAACGCTTTCTCTCTATAGTAGTATGTGTAGAAGTTGTTGGACTTTACAATAATTTAACTGATGGCCAAATAAATAAATTGTTACATTGATTGATTAACAACAACACTATGAACTATTTACATCTTTTACGTAAAATAATAATAATAAATTTAACATGAAAATACAAATATTTTATTGCCCAGGAGGTTGTTGCTGTTGCGTGTATAGATTATTATTATTTGTAATTATTTTGTGTATACCATTTGTGGACCGTTTGTTTTTCTTTTGACTACACTATGCAACACGGCTTAGAGCTTAGACACGGTGTTTGTAAGTGCATATGGCCGAAACTAAACATAGAGTGCACAAAATTGAGCCAAGAAAATGGGTAGAAATCATACTGCATTGAGATATTGGGAAGTCACGCAAACAGGGGTATAGGAATTGTTGAAGCATTCTCAAAAACATGGTGTATACATAGGTGTGTGTGTTGATATATGTATATGCATATGTACATATAGGTATCTATATTAATAACAGTAACTATGTATATCAACGTAACGGACGACAATGTGGGGTTGGGGTGAGGTGGGGCGGGGCGGGGCGGGGAGACGCTCAATTGGAATTAAACATTAATCAACAAACTGACCACAAATCGACTAATACTCATTCCTGGCAGAAGCCCTCAGTCTCCTCAATGGCAAAGGTCAATTTCTCCACCAGCTGATCGTAGCTCTTGTAAGGCGGCAAATCCAGGCGATTGAAACACGTATGGGAACGCGGCAGCCACGTCTCCTTGCCCACCTTTTCGATGCAGAACCGTTGCGGTCCATTTGAGCCCATCAGCTCAGCGAATCCGCCAACAGGCACACGACACGTGCCCGTGACAAATTGCAGCAGACGAGCCCGCTTCTCGTTGTCCGTTTCACGTACAAACTGAAAGTAAAAATCCGGATTTAGTTTAGCCACAGAGATGGGGGAAATATTTAGTTTGTGTTCGCTCACCTGCCAGAACCAGACCACCTGCTTGGAGTTACGATTGTAGTGTCTGTAGATTGTGTTCCGTTGCCAATCTTCTACATCCACGTCCTGCATGCCACAGAGTATCAGCTCCAGTTCGCGCTCATCAAAGTACTTCAGCCATTCAAGGGGCACCACCTCGTTAAAACCCTCAAGGAACGTTTTTGTCTGCTGCTCAATGCCGCTGGAGAATGATAAAATATGTCATTAGAGCTGTGCTATATAGTGGTAGTTCGCAATCTACTTACCGTGTCATGCGCCACTCGGTCATCAGTGTTATATATTCCTCCTTGTTCTCTTCGTTGACGCGCTCCTTCTCGCCATTCTCCTTCAGTTCGTGGTGAATGATCTGACCGAGTACCTCGAAATCAACGCTGAACCACAGCTCCAGGCCACATTCGTCAATATTATTGTCTCGCACCCAGATGAGTGAGTTGTAGAACTCTGGATCAATCGTCTCAATGTCTTTGATGGTCAGTTTCTTGTTCAACATGCGCTTGTAGAAAGGCATGGTGAAGCCGCTGTAGATGAATCGACCATGGTACAGTGCCATTGCGATGAACCGCCCGATGAACTTAAAGTACTGCAAGTGATCCGGATTGACATAGGAAGCGGGATTTATCTGCAGGCTATAGTTATTCTTGTTCGCGTACTCAAACAGACAGTACATTGGGTTAAGCACTTCATGGGACAATAAGAAGAACCATTCGCGGGAGACGCCGCCATAGTCGAGACCTTCCTCCCCGCGGAAGATTATGTACAGGCGACGGCGTAGCTCGTAGGCGGGCAGGCGCATGATCTGATGGTACGAATCTTCGAACAGCGTCTGCCGTGTGACAGTTATCTTGATATGCGAGGGCAGGGCATTGCTCTGGCACAGGTAACGGAATTGGGACAGCTTCCAACGGAAGCTGCGCTCGTAAGCGCGCGGCACACCATAAACACCTTTGGCGCCTTTTGGCGCACCCGGACGCGGATCCTCGAACGTTGTACGTCTCGTATTGTGGTCCACAAAGAAACGTTCGCCGGCTGCTGTATAGCGGATCTCCCAGCCTGGTGGCAATGGTCCTTCATTGATCAGGCTCACCTCTTGACCCTGCGTGCGCGGATCCTCCCATTGTGTGGTACGATTCTTGTGATTCACAAAGTAGACGCGATTATCTGATTGCACCTTCTTCTCCCAGCCATCGGGCAATGCCCCGAGTGCATCCTCATCATCCTGCGTGACCTGGGCCGTCACAGCCGTTGGCTGTTGCTGCTGTTGAGAGTAGAGGAACCGTTGATTGCCTTGCGCCACCACATGAGCCCGCTGCCCCTGCCAGTGCTGGAAGTGCATCAGGCGTTCACTATTCGGCCGCTGCCAGGTGGTCTTGCGTGTATTGTGATCCACATAGTACACACGACCGCGTCCATCCTTGCGTATCTCCCAGCCAGGTGGCAGCGGTGTGGGCTTCTCCCAGTATGTGGAGCGTGTATTGTGATCCACATAGTAACGGCGCCCGTACTGATCCAGCCGTATCTCCCAACCGGTGGGCAAAAGCTCATCCTCTGCCGGTTGTGTCTGCAATTGAGGATCCGAGCCGTTGCTCACTGGCAAGACAGTGCCACACGCCTGTTGTTCCAGTGTTGCACCCGGCATGTAGGTGGCCTGTGCTCCATTCTCCAGTGCGCCATTTGTGTATAATTGCGCCTGGGTAAGTGGACGTTGTTGCATCTGTTGCACGACAGGTACCGGTGGCTGCTGTTGTGGATAAGACGCTGTCTGCGGCACAGCCGTAGCACTACCATTTACCAAGCGTAGTGGCTGCTGTTGAGGCTGTGCCACTATCTGCTGCTGTTGTTGTTGCTCCCAGACTGGTGGCGCTGTGGAACGCCGCTGTTCCGGTGTCACACCATTGGGTAGCGGCGATCGGTTAGCTGCTGCCGGTTCCGTATTACTGGAGCGTAAGCGCATACGCGCACGTACACCACCATAGATCATACAGCTGCGTCCTGCTGCGGCAGCATCGTTTACAACAGGATTAACCGCTTGAGCTGTAGCTCCATTCTGCTGCAACTGCATCACTTTGCTCATGTCGAGCTTAAGGCCATTGAGTATGGCAACCAGTTCGCCACTTTTCGTCTGACGATTATCCGATTTGGAGGTGACAAACAGATCAATGGTCAGTTCCAGGAATTCGCAGCGCCCATTGTAATGCTGCAGTATATGGGCCAGTTGGATTACACGTTCTCCCAGCATGGCATCCTTGCGAAAACTTGAATGGTCCAACACCTTGAAGTGCAGCGATGAATTGGGCGTAATCTGCATGTGAATTGCGATTAGTATTAACGTGGATTATGTGATTTACGGTGATTCAATCATTTACCAGCACTGTGAACTCCTCGTTCCATTTGGGCAGGTAACTATTCTTGACCAAGTCTGTCTTGCGCTTGCTCTTACTGTCTACCAGCAGCTCCACATAGGGATTCGGCTTCAAGAATCCATTGTTTCGCAGCGAGGCCTCCTCAACTGGAAGGAAAGATGGGCACACGTTAGCAGGTTGGAAATGTGATATACTTCAATCAATACTCACTTGTCACGCTTAATTGATAGTAGCCCTGACTGCCGCTCCCACTGCTGCTGCTGCCACCGCTGGCAGTTCCACTCCCACTGGCTGAGTTGCTGCCCACTCCCGTTTGGTCGGCATTGTTGACTGTCTGTGGAACGGCGTCGAGCACACGGGAAGCTGCACCTGCTGCCTGACCATTCACATCGGCCATTCCTTACGGCTAGCTGTACCTCTACACGCCTTGTAATCCTACCCAGCTGCTAACCAGCGTTGGGCGCTGTACAGGAAAGAGAGTGGTAAAGTTAAGTACATTCATTTCATGAGTTTACGTACATGCTAAATTATTATTGCCTACAAATTGAAACTTATCAACAATGAGATTGCGATTGCGACGTGCAGACTGATAAGATTGCCGGCGCATGGAACTCCGGGCAAGTGGAATAACAAAAAACAAATGGCCAATGCTGTGCAAACTCCGCAGATTCAGAGAAACACAATCCACATGTTTAACATCAGACCAGTATAGGCATTATAATTCCGATTTCTTTCCCACTGATAAGGCTAGAGCTCTGGCTTGCTTTTACGCAGAGAAAAATATTAATAAAGACGGAAATATAAGAAATATTTCATATTTTATTTAAATCTGCTTTATGCTATTATTGCAGATTTCAATTTACTTTAATTGCATCGCTTTGTCACAAATTATGGAGAAACATTACGTAAATCAGGGGGAATCTCCATGCGAGTTGAAGAATTGAAATCTCCGGATGACTGATTTATCCTGGCTGAATAATCATGGAGAATTAATTCGAGCACTGTCGTCATCCTCGCCCAGTAAAAAGTTTCTTCTTTGGGTTTTGTACTGAGGGGAAACCTCCCTCTCCATGCTTCTTTGACTCTCTTCTTTTTCAACACTCTCTCATTTACTACTTATCAGCGTTCCATAGTTTATTTTGAACAAAGGCAAACAGCCAAAGTAGCTTAAAGAGAGCGTAGATAACAGTTAAGCGACAGTCGGATGTCGTATGCCGTATGCAGGTCTTAAATGATTTGTTTTTAATAGAAACTACTATGGATACAGGTACTATATACTATACTGAAGTAATATATGCCAAAAAGTAAGACATGGACTCATCACTGGCAACAACTTGACGTAATTTTGAGCAGTGTATAGGCCTAGATACATTTAAATATGTACATATGTATAAGCATATCTGCATGTACGTGGCTTATAAATTTATCGTGGTCAGTCATCACCTACATACACACATACATTCATGTCCTGCTGCTAAGTGTGTGCGTGTGTGTGTGTTTGCTTAACTATATTTTTGATATCACGCACTGGCACCGCGCTCTCATCTACCCGCCACACAATTGATTGTATAATCGCCACAATGAGTCACCTAGCAAAAAGTACACGGGCCTATACAATTCCAATAAGAATATGAATGTACATACATACATACGATGAATAATGTGAGAATTAGATGCATATTGTACTCGATGTGTGTGTGCGTTCTAGTCGATCATTGACTACTAATTGTTGCTTTTGCTTTCAATAAGAAATTGATTGTTTTTGTGATATACATATTTACATACACACATACGACTTATGTACATACATACAGAGGGTTATAGCTCGCCTTGGGCAATTGCAAGAAATAAAGCGTGATAAGGCATTAATTGGAAACATATAGGCGAGACATATGTACATATGTAATATTAGTATTGAGTACATTGGAATACAGGCTAATGAACACTAGAACTAGGCTAATGTATATAGTTCACTTGGTACTAACTGACTGTCATAACTCCACATTTGACATTTTAGAGAAATCTTCATTGAATACTGATTTACAGTATCTATCTATATTTCATCTTTATATCATAATGAAGTCACAGGGAATGAATGTATGAATACCATCTCAGTGTAAACCCAGTCTAAGTAGACTGACTTCTGACCTTTTGAATTTTGTGAATTGGAAATCAAATTAAATGACCAATTATTGACAGTGGTACAAGTATAACATTGTTTTGATCAATACAGAACATTAATCCGAACTAAATTTGGAGTTTATGTCTTGAAATATACCCCTCTGAATTTACATTTTGTAGAACAGTAATGAAAAGAAGTTAGTTCTAATTTAAACTATAGTATACAATTAGTTCAAAAAGTACTATAACAATTACACTTAAACACACTTATGTATATTTGCGTTTTTGTTTGTATTCATATACTAGCTCGTATTGAATCTGCAGTATTTTGCACTTGCGTTTGGAATGTCTCAATTAGCTGAGAGCTGGAAAAACTTCCACCTTCACTTAATTAAGCAAACAAAGCAACACTTGTAATTATTTGGATATTTTGTTGCACACACTGTAAAATACCCTTCAACTAGTATTACAACTTGTAGCAGTAAAGCATCTCAGCAGTTTAGTAATGGCTTTAATTAAACTTTGTACAGCTGCAATTTGTCTAAATGAAGTAATCTGACCTTCTGCTGCCTGTTAAGCTGCTACAACTCTACGCACAATTCTGCAGGGTATGAAAACAATTTCAAGTGTAGCAAAAACAATCGAAAGATTTATTAATACTCAGCAAACAATGAGTTGGGTGATGATTGTGGCATGTACCAGGAACAGTATGTTGTTGCTGTTATCATACAAGTATGTGTTGTTGTACATACATACATACATCAGCTTGCAGTGCACTTACATTGCTGCAGAGGGCAAGCAACGATTGTAGGCAAAAAGGAAACTAAAATATGTATTTAATCAGCGAAGCGAGACAACAGCTGCATCAGCAACACCAACACACTCAGGCACAGACTGACACACACACACAGCCATAAGTTTGCAAGTGCATTACTTACATAGAAGTACAATAATTGCAGCAAATAAAATGCTTAAAAATACATTTACACACACACACACGCAGCCAACTGCATACTCTGCAGTATATTTTCTTTTAGGGATCGATGGAACACCTGAAGAGCAGGAACAATACATACGTAGATATATCTGTCAGTTTGAGTATTGTACACCCGCACGCAACAACACAAAAAAACAGTTACACTCACAGAGTCATGTAACGCACACCACCGACCGATACGAGAGTATGTACGTATGTATATGGTACACATACAACTATATGTGGGGGCATATGTGTCACACTGTGTTTGTTTGTAATTGAGGCAAAGGTCGCGGCAACCGCTGACACAGCCTTCTTGCTTAAAGCGCCCACTTCACTTGGCAAACTGACAAAATAACTGCGACGCACATTCCAATGCACTAAAGTTGTTTTTGACTGCCGTAAAATGGGAGTTATCTACCATTTCGTTTTCTACCTGTGCTTCTTACCTTCTGCTCTTGCTGCCCTGCAATTAATCACTCTATGCAAGTTTCTGGCTCGCGGCAGAAGAAACAACAATCACTTGGGTATTATTGAATTGATTTATGTTCTACGCGCCCGTTGCACTTGACAAACTTCTGCTTAGCATTTTATAATTTAGTTAGTTTTGGTTTCAAATGCTGAATCAATGCATTGGCAAAAAATTAGTTTTCGTCACGGTTGCCACACTTGGCGTTTTTGCGCCAAAATTGGCGCTTTTTAATGTTTGGCGCAATGGCACTTTCTTAAATTGGTCTTTAATATTGACACGCACTAAGGTTGCGAGTTTGACTAACTTAGGTTGTGAGCTTAACTAAACTACACTGCAGTTGTGAAGAATTTTGTCCGTATGCTTATGTTCAAATTTGTTGTCTTCAGCTTGGAGATGAAGATGTTCATACACACAGGCAGACAGACATGGTTGTAACGCGCTTAAATTTAAAAAATTCTAGTGTGTGCTCTGTAACTTGCCTTGTTTACATTTTGATTCGACCAACAACTATATTGCTCGCGGATTGTTTTATCTATATCGATGCTTATTGTTTAAATATTGTTTATAACCATGTATTGGCGTTTTTTTCTTTCCTATTGACCTTTTTTTAATTATGAAGTGGTAACAGTGGTTTTCGTCCACCAAAGCGATACAATTTCGATACATTGATATTTTTAAATATCGCGCAAACAACGATGATTTTAACGATGTGGCAGCACTTTAACAGTGTTGTAAAATGTAGGGATTTAAGAATTCTGCAATTTATTACTAACTGCGCCTGTTATAAATTTAAAAACAAGCAAATTTGTCTTAAAAAATATAATATGCAACAAATTATTTAAATAATGCAAGTTTGGTTGATAAATTTGATTTTCGATTGCAATGCATGCTCCATAGTGATTCGAATTTAACACTAGGAGTACATTTTTTCATTTAATTTCATTCCTTCGTGCTTTTATTGAAGCAAGGAAACATTGATCGAGTGGCCTTAATTGACACAAAAGCTTATAGCTAAATACTTATAAAATAAATATAAACACCGTTGAAGAATTAAATATTTATTGAAAATGTATCTAAAATATGTTTACAAATGATAACGTTGTGATACTATGGTGACAGATTTTATATAAAAATAAACCCATATTACAACTTTCAATCAGAGTATAAAAAGTGAAATTTCCGTAGCTTCTAGAGTCCCGAACAAAACAAGTGGCTTATTTATATAAACAATTAATGCCTTCTCTTCTGCCTTCTGTCCATGAAAATCCACACACACACGATAATAACTTAAACGTTAAGCGCTTCACATTTGAGAGGGCCAACAAAACTGGACTAGTGCGCAGCGCATTTTTCACACTTTGCTCGATATTCAAGCCTCATTTCACATTTCTCCGCGCGAGAACCAAACGAGCGAGTAAAAGAGAAAATTATTAAAATTTAATGTTGGGCAGGCCTCGCATGTGCAGTCAGTCGTAACGCGCGCTTTGTCCGAAGCGGAAGTTCGGATTTGCCAAATTGGAATTTATCACAAAAGGAATAACAAGCGGGCAAAGGATATTCGATAACAGAATCGATAACGATATGCGTGGACTTGTGATATACGCGTGCCTATTAACGGGTCTCTTTTACTTCTCGGAAGGTACGAACGCAAAGCAAACAACGATAAATCAATTTAAAAAGAAATCTAAATTAAAATTTAATAAAGGCATTAATCGCTTGGTGCTGACAGTTTAACAACTTTAAAATATTAAAGAGTGTTTCGAATTAAAGTAATTTATTAATGAAATCTTGGCAAAGTGAATTTAATAGATCTTAATTTAAACTCAGTGAGAATCTTATTGCATTTACAATAAATTATAATCTCCAAAAAAGAGAAGTCTAAAAAATCTTTAAAGTATTTTAAATTCTAGTAATTAAACAAACATATAAAACAAAAAAAAGCGAACTTAAATGAAATACAAAATTTATAAAGTTCAACTATTCTACTTCATGTTTTTTCTTTTCTCCCTCACATTTTCCGTCTGTGTCAGGAAAACCATGTCCTGAAAAGTCGCGGCCCCACAAGACGCGCTGCGATGCCTACTACAAATGCCGTGAGGTGCCATCGAAATCGCACGTCTGGGTGCCCATTAAGTGTAAGGAGGGGCTGGTGTATGAGCACAATGTGGGCACCTGTGTAGTGCCTGGCGAGGACTGGGAGTGTTTGACAGCGGGGGAACTCATTAGCACATCTACCAGCAGCATAGTGATTGTAAACAACAAGGACGAGGCTGGCCTTCTACTCAGGGATGAGAGTGACGATAACATAGAGATTGTGTTGGATACGAATCTGGACAGTGAGGAGGACGAAGTTGATAAATCTGCCATGGGAGGGACCAATCAGGTTTCACCAGCGCCCATGCAAAGCGACGAGGAGATTTCATCATCCAATCAATTCGATTCCAGTGGCGATGGAGAACTGGTCGACTTGGATGGCCAAGTGCAGGCACCGGAAACCCGTGAGGGTGCAGTTACTGTAAGCCAGAGCACACAGTCTACTCCAGTTACAGCAGTCACAACCAGCATGCACCCTAGCTCTGCTTCCGCCATTGATCCCAATTTGACGGCTCATCTGCAGCGTCTGTCCCAGCTGATCGATGGACTGCAGCAGACGTACCAGAAGACCGATAAGCCACAGCTGGAGATGCGTCCAGATCAGCTCAATGCATTCCTGGCGCATTTCGATCTAAAGAATCGTTACGATATGCTCAATCCCCTGGATAACTACAAGCAAACACCCATCTCATCCACCACTCCCATGCCCACCACTCAGAGCAGCACGATGGCGCCAACCAGTCCTTTGCCAGAGCCGAGTAGCAACAAGACGCGTCTGCAGGAGCATCTGAGCAAACATCGCATGCAGCCGGAGACCAAGCTAATGCTGTCCAATAACCATCCCTACTCCTATGGTCCAGGCTATGCCAATTCCCAGATTGTGGTTAACCGGCCCGAGGGAAGCGTCATGTTTACCCTGCCCCAATATGGCAGTGGCGAACAATCTCAGCAGCACTCTGCGCAGCAGCAGAGTCATGAGTATGGCGAGCATGAGCCCAAGATATCGGAGGATACGCTGAAGACGGTGCTGGAACTATCAAAGCAGATGATTGCCGCCCAGAATATGCCCAAGGTGATACCAAACGCCGGCTACAATGGGGCCTACTATGCGCCTCCCATACTGCAGCCAGTCATACTCTCGCCACACAATCCCTTCCAGCAGTACTATTCCATGCAGGGCTACCAGGAAGAGCACGCGCCCCCACGGACGCACTACGTCCACCACAAGAAGTCTGGTTCATACAGCAAGAAGCAACCGAGCACAACGATTATACATAATAATGTGATACCAGTGCACGTGTCCAGCACTAGTTCGGGCGAGAAGGAAGTATTCGATACCTACGGCAACAGTCTGGGCGTCTATCCCAGCCCGAACAAGCATCATAGTAATGAGCACATGGATGACAACAGCAACAGCAACAACAACTACTACAACAAATTCATAGCCACCATGACGACAGCCAGGCCCAGTGCCGGACTCGCAATGACCACCATGAGCAGTCAATACACCGGTCAGTATGCCGCTCCATATGCCAGCGAGTACACCCAGACCACACCGCGTCCCTTCGAGCAGCAGCCATCGCCGGCCACAGTGGCCAACTACTATACGCCCAGTCCGCATCTCAACGAGAACAATGTAAACCGTGTGTTCCAGGCGGAGAGCTATCCAACGGTACTGAGTGCCCCCAGACCCATGGATATGACGGGCATGTTCCCGGCTCAGCTGGAGCCGGGCCAAGTGAAAATACGACCTAATTCACATAAAATCGAAAGCATGGAAGTCGAGGCTGATGAGGCGATTAACTCCAACTATGTCAACGGCAACAGCAACGGGAACGCCAACAACAATCGCCACATACTGACCTACAGCAGCAGCGGCGGAGGCAACGGCGGCGCATCGGATGTGCTGAGCATGAGCCACCAATTAGCACCTGGCGGATATCTAGAGCAGAGCTATGCCATATCACAGAATGCGGTCAACGAGCAGCAGCAGCAGCAACAGCAGCAACAACAGCAGCAGCATCAGTTCAAATCGCCCTATATGGTCCGACCCACTCCTAGCATGAGCAGCAGCATCTACTCGGATGGGGCGGGCAACATGGATATGACCATGTTCAGCACCATGACTGCGCCTGGGCATAATATGCAGAGCCTTGGCAGCATGCCCAGCAAGTCCAAGTACTCGTCCTCGGGTCAGGGTCAACTGGTCAACTTCAATGGCAACTTCATCAGCTTGGATGTGTTCCAGAAGTCCATTATGCCACTGATGACCCAGTCAGCCGCTGCCATGTCGGAGCTGGGCAAGGTGGAGGTGATCACCTGTCAGGCGGGCGTGCGGCAGCCCAATCAGACGGACTGCACCCGGTATTTTGTGTGCAGCAAGAAGGATGGTAAAGTGTTGTCCTACTCGTGTCCACCGTACACGGGTTTCAATATGCAGACCCGGATCTGTGATGCCCAGACCTATGCACAGTGTGGCAATATGCCGGTGTTCAATGGCTACTCCATCGATGAGAATCGTCGCATGCAGATGGAGACACTCAAGCTGCTGGCCGAGGCAAAGAGACGCCAGGATGCGGCGCTCAAGGCACAGAACATTGCCAATCTTCTCCAGCAATATGGATCAGCACAAGTACCAGTGGCTACCCCATTGCTCCAATCGCCGACCAGTGTGGAGCAGAACCTAATGGATTCCTATATGATCAGCATACCAGAGCCGACCACCACAGTGCGTCCCACCCCTGCCACGCCCACGCTGCCGGCCACTGGCAATAGCAATGGCAGTGGGTCGGCGAAGAAGCGTAAATACTACTGCAAGGAGGGCGATAAGATACCGGATCAGACCTCCATCAGCAGTTACTTTGTGTGCTACAAGAATCCGCAGGGACAGATGAAGGGCCACAAGATGACCTGCTCCAAGGGTCTGCTCTTCTGTCCCAGGACACTCATGTGCACACTGGCCACCAAGTGCACGGGATAATTGTGATTGGAATGATTGGGTTTGGTTTGGGTTTGAGCTTAGTTTTTTAAGTTATTTATTCTAATTTTAGTCGAACGAATTGCCTGGATTAAAGCTAAATGGAAATTGAATAAGAAGGTTTTGCGCTAAACAAACTTCATTCGTTTTATTATTTTTTACTATTGTCTTTTTTGTGACGGGGTCAGCGTGAAAGTAGTGTTTGGGTTTTTCAGACCCTGCACCTAAATAGAACAAAAGGGTGTACTAAGTTTCTGCACTTGATTGGCTAAACCTATATTATAAATAGGCTGGATCAGTGCAACTATAAAAGCTATTTACTACAATTTATACCCTTTTTCCACAAACATTTTTTCATTAACTATTAAGTATTAATTTTTTTTCAAAATATCACATGTGTATCTAAATAAACTCGAATAAGAAAGAAAATGTTGAGATCGGTCAGTTTAATTAAAATTGCTGGGTTATGCTCTAACATTTATAGTTTTTTTTTTCGAATCAAAACATACATATCTTTAATTAGTAGCTGATACTTGTGAGAAAAATTGTAAAATCAATTTTATACTTAAATTTATAAATATAATAATTAAGAACATATTTAATGTTTTAGCTTTATAAAAATGTAAAAGTGAAAATTGTCGAAAAATGAGTTATCGTGGAAACGGGGTATTAGATTCGCACCTTACCATTGAACTAAGTAATTTTGTAATTTTATTGAAATTAAATTTGTAACTTATATTTAGATCTGCTGCTGTCGGTTGTATTCGACTGTAGTCTCTTCGACTGGTTTTTATTTTTGGAGCTCTGCCTGCTTGGAGTAGTACACACGTTTAAGACCTTGTGTGCCACAGTTTCTCTCGTGACACTCTCAATGTCCATGGTCTGTCCGTCCGTCTGTCTGTCTTAATTGCCCAGCACTAAACTGACCATAATAGTACGCTCATACGTAGTACATACTATGTTACACTCATAAGTATGATATTATTTAAATGTATGTCACTCGAAATATACATATACGTATACATACATAAAGAACCCGCACGGTACGGGTATCGTACTTGCTCTATGTTAAAAACAAATTTCACTTTTTTAACAAGTTCATCAAGCTTTAATGAGCGACTTGTTTTTAGTAGCTTACTGTTGTGTGTGTGTGTGTGTGTGTTTGAGTGTGTGTTATTAATGTATTAAATAAAGCATATTACATTTGTACACAGGTAATGTAAAACCAGTTCGAATCTATGCAAAAATACACATGTTTATATTTCAGCTTTATATTAATCCAATATAAACACAGATATGGTATATTGGCTTTTTAAGCCTTTAATTAGCAGTGAAACTACATTATTTGTTTAACCAAATAACAAATTATCTCTAACTCTTTTAGAACCTAGCTGGCATTTAAATGCCAATGTCAATATAAAGTAAATAAAATTTTATTCAAAAAAAAAAAAAAAAAAAAAAACCAACATATATTTTTTGCAGAATGCCATCAATTTTCATTTAAATTTAATTTATATGTGAAGCTTATTTTTACAAAAATTTTAAGTTATACAAAAATATATAAGTTTTGAGAAATTTGAACAGAAAGTTTTTGATATATAAATAAAATTATTGTACTTTTTTAAAAGTCTAGGCCGTTAAAAATAATGTGAACTTAATGTTATAATCGTTGGAATTTGTCGAACATTTCAAACAAAGACATCTAAACAAAATTATTAGAAACATCTCTTTATTCAATCTTTAATCTGAGTATCAATTAAAGATTTACTCAAAGAACTGAACAGAGAGTTATGTAATTTAACTACAAGTAAATTCAAGTAATTGATAAGTTTGATCAAATTTAATGCTGAAAATTACATGATTATAATCCAAGAGTTTGAAATTTTGTAGATTTGTAACCAGGTTTCACTCCTTTCAATCATAATGTTTAACTGTTTCAACTTACTCGTAGTAATTGCTAATACTTCTTCTAGAAGCCCTACAGTCGATTCTAATAGCATTGAACACTTTCATCTGAAGTTTGTTTTTTACGAAGGTAATTGTAGTTGTAATGAATCATTTGAATTTTATCTTTTTTTCTTCTCATCCCCAGATTTATTACATTTACTAGTTTAAAATTTAAGTTCAATTAATGTACTCAGTCGACTGCATATAGTTGACGTTAAATAAAAAATAAATAAAGAAAAGCCTAAAGAAGTAACAGACCGTTGAACACATAATGCATGTAAATATTTGTAGTTGTTGATTTTATTAATAAAGATAGAGTTTGTCTACAATCGTACCACGTGTGCACCCAAAAAGTGATAGTTACTTCTACAGACACATTTTTGTTCAGCTTATCCACTTTCTCCTTCATTTAAATGTGGCAAAATAAAAGCAACTAGTTGCAGGGCGCAACACTAATTAGTGTCTAATGATTGTTTAAATTAATAAAATGCCACAAAATGCTGACGCACGACACACTCGGTCGGCATCTGCCGTTAAATGTTGTCTCATTTAATTTGGCACTCACGCACCTCTTGGACTAGAGAAATGTGAGACTAGTAGTATGGAGATAGTACATATCACATTTACGAGTCTCACATTTCACTTGAGGGAAATGAAATAATTGTGGAGTTCGGTGTAAAACCAAAATACATAATATGCAATGGGTTTTTTAACATTTCAATCAACTTTACCTTGGGCGACCGTGTGATCGGCGAAAAATATTATTATCCGTACAGTGAGTGCCAAAACGTGTCCAAAAGAAAGTTGGTTAACACCTACTGTACGGGTTTAGGGCATTAAATTTAGAGTCACATGTCGAGCAATTTGCAAGAATACTTGATCATTTCATAAGCCAGAAAGTGTAGTTCACTTGAATAATTATAAACATCACATAAATTAGTTATATAACTCGTTAATTTCCACATTTTATTTGAACTGTTTCTTCAACATCATCACATACACGTAAGAGATCATTTGCCATGCTCTAAAGAATCAATGCAACAGCTACAATACAATTCAGTGACTATAGTATTAGTACACTTAATGACTTCATTTAAACATTTCAACAATTTATAACTACCAATCGTAATAATCGATTCACTTTCTATACTCTTTCATATTATTATTGCTTAGACTGTTAGCGATATTTGCAAAAGTTTCCTTTGGTTACATTGCTTTTAGTGTTATTGAAATGTACAGTAAATTTATAATTTTTAAGCGCGCTTTTTTGTTATAATTAGTTAGTTACTTGCTAAGGGAATATATGTTTTATTACTGGTATTTATACTACAGTACATAATTAGTTGTTTAATAAATACGTATCACTATTGCCTAGATTCTGCGTTTAAAACGGTTTTACGATTAACTTGCATTAGTTTATAATACAATTATCACATTCTTTTTGATGATGATATATATGCATTTTTTCAGATTCATTTTCATAATCATATTCAGTTTAAACTCTATTTCGACTAGTTTTCCTTC
The DNA here is from genome assembly GCA_035045005.1 of Liodrosophila aerea. NCBI lineage: Eukaryota > Metazoa > Arthropoda > Insecta > Diptera > Drosophilidae > Liodrosophila > Liodrosophila aerea. The sequence goes on from JAWNNL010001130.1 coordinate 57,581, forward strand.
CGGCTAATTATAGTTTGGTTATGCTGCTTTAAGAGTTATTGTAATTATTGCTTTTGGGCTGCTGCCGTCGAACATAGAAAGCGAAAGGAAATGCAACGTATCAATTTGATCATCATGCACAGGCTTATCAGCTATGTTATCAAATTGTACATAATATATAAAGCGCAGGAACACAGTTTGCAGTAGCTAGATAAAATATTCTATAATATACTTTAATAATACTATTACAAAATCTATCCAAAACCGATCTAGAGTCTCGACTCTAGACCATTCCAAAGCCTTCGCTGCCTTCACTGATGGCCAGCACCAGCGCCTTTTCAAATTGCTCATAGCTCTCGTAGTCGGGCAGGCAGAGTTGATTGAAACTGCAAAATAAAATGAAATAATTATTAAGAATTTACCATCTTTATGCAACTCGTACACTCTACATACCATGTATGTGCCGTTGGCAGGTTTCCAAATGTTGGTGCGGCGGTGATTTGAAATTGTGGATTGAGTTCCTCGAAACCACCTGGTGGCAATTGTGAACAACCCGTGGTGAATTGCAGTAGTCGTCCCATTTCAGTTTTACTAAAGTTACCCACGACTACCCAAAACCATTCCAGCACACGTCGGAACTCAGTCGAGTTCCCATTGGCAATGTGATGAGCTCGGAAATCATGTATGGAGAACTCGCCAGTGCCACACATAAGCAGCTAAAGAAAAGATCGAGAAGATATATTAGAAAGTGCATCAAAATATTGTAGCTATAGTTCGCCTCACCTCCAGTTCGTTCTCGTCGAAAATGCTTAAGAGGTTGTCGGGTATGATGGAGTTCAGTCCCTTGAGAAAACTGTCCACTTCATCCTTGACACTAATGCAGAGTCGTTGCTGTGCCAATGCATCGAGGTACTGGTTCTTAGTGGCATTGGTCACACGTGTCTTGGCACCATTTGGTATTAGTTCGATGGTTTTGCTCAGCTGCCCGCTGGCATCATACAGCTCCTCCACAAAGTACAGTTCCAACGCATCTGTACCATCCAGATCCGTCTCGAGTATGTACTTGATCTTCGACAGATACAAGTCCGGATCGTCCTGCTCAAAGTACTGCAAGAGATGGCACAAGTTGTTTAATCAAGTTGTAGTATATTATATACTCTATATGCTCACCTTATAGTGCGTTCGCAGGCCTATGAGCTGTGCCAGAAATGAGCGACTGAATCGCGCTCGCACCAACTGCCGATAGTTGCCACCCAGGGCGCTCTCGAAGAGGCATTTCCCTACGATTTTTCCAGCAAATTCAAAGTATTTCAGCTTGAGATGCGCTGGTCGAGTGGGATTGGGATGCACCAGCGCCTGTTGCTTATCATGGAATGTGCAGAAGAGTCCACCCCGTGCATCGAATAAAGCAATGCATATCAATTCGAACCACTCCCGGCGCAGACCACCCCAATCTATGCCCTGCTCTCCCTGGAATGTCACCTCAAAGTTGCTACACCAGTCGGACACGGAGAAGCCCTTGGTGGCCTTCATGCTGCTCTCTAGTATCTTCTCACGATTCACTTTTACCACCATCTTCTCATGGTAGTAGCTGGAATGGTATTTGCGCACCTCGTGATAGAAAAAGTCCTGTTTGTCCTTGAATGTCTCCGCTCCGCCAATATTCTGCATCAGCAAGAGCATACAAGTGGCTACAATCACATTGCGATCCTTTGAAGCCAGCTCAATACGCGGCTGGGCACCGTCATCGAGTATGAAGACTGGTCCATGCTGCTGGGTCACTTTCTCTGGCAGAAACTCGAACTTGGTAGAAGGACACAGGCGAAAGGTTGCAATACGTTTTGGAAATATCCTAAATACCTTCTCCTTGATGGTTATCTGAATGATTAAAGAATTGGGCTGGGTCTTATCATTTAGTCACACTTATACGCCAGCACAAGCTTGATACTCACCTGCTTTGGACCCACGATGCAAGTGACCCCACGTGCCTTGGGCCTGGTTACCCCGGCGATGCCCAGAAGCTTTGCGTCAAAGCAAATGTTGATCTTCCGCGTGTTGGACAGCTTGTGTGCCAGCGCCATGTCGCTAACTAAAAAGATATGATAAAGAAATCAGGAATCTTTGGGAGCAAACTCGTACTACTTACTGCTCAGCACGACTATTTCAAAGTAACCATTGGGCAGCTGTTGATTACGATAGCTGATGGCGGCACGCAGGCACATCGGATCCGGGAAGAGCATCGTGACTGAGATGCGGGAATTGACGCGATCGTAGCTAAAGGTAATTGCATGCTGCATCTTCTCCAGGAGTCCACCAGCCAAGTCATAGCACGTCACATGGAAACCCTGTAAATATGTAGATTAGTTATGAGACATGGCTAGATTAGGGTTTACTACATATGTCAAAATATCATTATAGTCGACATTAGTTTTATTTGATCAATGATTTGCTCGAAAGGTTTAAACGGATCTATATACCAAACTTAGCCCTTGACAATTTGGAATAGGAAACGATATAATTTTATTTAAAAGTGTCGGCAGGATCTTAATTACACACCATAGCCAAGCATCCAAATGCCTTAGCTGCCGACCATGAACTAAAAGACAGAGTAAGAAGCCTCTTGATGCCAGCTGATTAACCGTTCGAATTTTCACTGTCCTTCTATTCTCTGCGAGAGCCACCAAACAATAAAAGGAATTACACAAACTTACACTTACAATCTCACAGTTGAAGCCTATGCAAAAATACTTTCTCTAACATTCAGACACTCTCTTGTGCAGGCAAGTGTTGTGCATATGTCATTGTGTTCGTCTGTGTGTGCTTATTACGCATTAGTTCGTTTACTTAGCAGCAGCAGAGACATCGCCAAAGCGTGTGCGGCTCTATCTGTCACCAACCCTACCCCTTCCCCTCAACAAGATCTGTAATTGATTATCATCCGCTTGTTCGACAATTTACAGCATAGATGAAGAATGCCATAGGTTACTTGAAGGCAAGTTTGTATCTTTACTACTGTAGTTGCTTTGGCTTCGCACCTTTCCGACTTTTTATTCTCTGCACCCATTGAAAATATTTAAAAAGGATTTAAATAACTTTGTGCAAATGTATGTAACAAGCAAATGAGGCGTGGCAGATCCCACAATATATTCTTGATCAGAAAGACAAGCTGAGTCGATCTAGCCCTGTCTGTCTATCTACCCATCAATCTGTCTGTTTGTATATACATACTCGTCGATTTCGGAAAGTGTTAAAGATAGAGGCTCGATATTATTTCAATTTTTTTATTTCACGCCTCTTTCGCCCAGAATTACTTAAAAAGGTTTAATATGCAGACTGCTGGAAACAGAAGTTTTCCGTTTTGCTGCAGAAATTTAGTGCAGGGTAATGCTCTGCCAGATACGCTTGACTGAGCGCTAAGTTCTTTACATATTTGTAATTTAATTAAATCATTCGATGCAAACCGATATATAAAAGAAAGAACAACATCAACATGTGAGCAATGCTTACCTCTAATGCCTCGTCGTCCTGCTCGAAGTGGCAGACATTGCCAAACTCGTCCCTCGGCTCGATGTGCAGCAGGTTGGGAGCACTGGCACAGCAGATAGTCTGCTGCGTGGGTCTCATGAATCTGGATCTGCGTGCATCGATGACGCCGGGCAGGAAGGTGCGCAGAAACGGAGAGCCGGCTATGTGACTCGGCCCAATGAGCACAGAGATCTTGTATTGGCCTGCGGTGCGTACGGTGAACTTGACCTTGGCTATATTGGCATTATTGGGATCTGTGGACGAGCCCAGCTCACACATGGTAACCACTTTGCGTGTTCCCTCGGCGACCTCCACGAAGAACTGATCCGTATCACAGATGGGATAAGGCTGTCCGTTGCGCTGGAAGAAGCGCACCACAAAGCACATGGGTCCACCGACCTGCACCGGATCCTTCCATTCCCAGTGGACTTTGCAATTGGCTGGCAGTAGATATTTTCCGGTGACGTACTGAAGCAGCGAGTGGCGTGCCTCAGGCGCCAGCGAGGGTTGTGTCATCGCAGCAAGTGTGACCAGACCAGCTACAGATACAGACACCACCAGCATGCCACCCCATGTCCATGCGTCCTGATGCTCGCTCGACTTGACCACCGTTGACCACAGCTGCCCCTTCAGTGCCTCCAACTGTGGCGGGGATGTGGGCAAGCCCTGTCTCGCAGCCGACCACAAGGGCCAGTCCTTGCCCAATATCTTGCTGGCACGTGAATCCTCCAGCCAATACACGTCGTCCAGCGATGCCACCTCAACAGCTAACAGACGCTGATAGTGATGTTGCATGCGATACTCCCGCAGCCATTCACGCAGTATCAATTTCTGTTGCAGATGCTTTGCGGCACGTTGCAAACGCTGCTCGTCCCCCGGCGGCAATTCCGGCAAACGCTCCGGGTCGCCGGAACTAGACAATGATGAGATGCCTGTGCGAAAGTGGGAAAAGTAATGAAACATTATTTACATATTTCGATATTGTCTTGGTTATAAAATTAAGTTTAAAATTCTCCAAAAATACCTAACAGTAAATGCAATATTTAAATTAGTATTTTAACTATATTTTTCAGTTCAATCTATATTAGTTAACTCTAGTTCCCGAGTCGCACTTTCTAATTGACTAGAATGTACAAAGTTTCGCAGTGAAATTTGAAACTTTTGTTTGCATTTCCTGTTTTATATTCATTTTAGTTTTTTTATTTGCTTTTCATGTCATCATCATCAACATGGCATGCTCATCCATCAGCGTCTAGGGCTGCCTATAAATGCAAATAAAATCAGCTTTTTATGGTGTCTAAAATTACAATTCAACTAATTTAGTCAGGCGACTACGTCAATACCACTCAGCCCCACGCCCCACGCCTCACGCCCATGTCCACGCCCACTTGGTGAAACTTCGACAACAACGCCAATCAATTATATTTCAATTTTTATGACTTTACTCAAGCCAGGGACACAGCAAAGCCCTTATCGCTGCACTGCCATCAAGACTCCCCTACATGGTTTGGCTCTATGCCCTATCCATATCGCCTTTTCCCTTGTTGTGAGTGGCTGACATTTCGGCTCGCGGCATTGCCTTGTAATCCCCGCCAGTTGCCTCCTCCTGGGGTGCGGAAGTCGCGTAGCCCGCATAACGTAGCAAAAGTTTACGTTCTTGTGGTTTTTTCTGTATTTTAGTATTTGTTACCCCGTGCCAGGAGTCAAAGATAAGTGGGTGCCAAGCCAAAGTTCAAATAGAACTATTGTTCGGTTTAGGGAGAAGTTTTATACCGTGTGGAAAATGTAAAGTATTGCAATTCGAAAAGGATTCTTTAAATGCTTTTATAAATATAAACTCTTGTGATTCATAAACTATAAGTATAAATTTAAGAAGATACAAATATAGTATAGTCAAGAGTCACTTATCGATACACGTATTATGTTTTCGAAACAAGTTTTCGATTGACTCCAAAATTAATTAAATTTTATAATAAATCCGAGTTGTATTATTATAAGAAATTGGAATACCCCAAATATTGTACTTTTTCTAAATATGTAAAATATTTACTTAAGGATTGCATATGATTTTCACTTAGATTTATTGTTGTAACCAATTCAAATACAGAGTTTCATAAAATTAATTAAATTAAATTAAATTTTAATCAATGTAATGAGTTTAATAGCTCTTTTAAGTCGTAGTTCTGAATTGCTATAAGTCAGCTGTTAATTGTGAGATATAAATAAGTTTCTTTAATAACAAACTAAAGGCTTAAACCATATATTAAGTCGGAGCAAACTAGCAATGACTGATATGGCCTTCAGCTATAAAAAGGTGTAACATTATGACTAACGACTAGTGATTTATGACTAATTAATTACACTGCTCTACAAAGTTATAAATATGTATTGAGTAATTAGATTTTAGAGTAAAAGAACTGAAGGTACATAAATGCGAATGCATTATCATAACTACGGCTGAAATGTGTCTATAACTTCTTATATATTAATCGCAAAGGAAAACTACTAGCTACATATATTCATTACCCACCCAAAACACACAACCGAACTATTTTTCGACAAATACTTTAGATTTTAGAGAAGATAAACTGGAAGTAACTTTTTAATGTCATTATAGAAATTTGTACAAACAAAAAAAAAAAGAAGGAGATTATCTCTAAAACGGAAACTCAGTTTAACGATATGCGTTCAGTATCCAAAAACACTTTATAAAATAGTTAAGGTGTTTATATAATTTTGTTAATATTATGACGCCAATTTGATTCTAAAAATCTGTGTAGGATTAGTATAGTGTGGAGTAGAGTATGGACTAAAAATAGTAAAAACGCTGTTGATTTAACCTGATACCAATTAGTTAGTACTACTAGCAGTAAGCTCAACAGCTATTCACTAGTTCATACTTCTATTTGCCAACTGCCTCTGCTCCTACCTATTTCTAGTTGTTCCTCCCCCTCCTAACCTCCTGCCTAAACTAATGGGTAACCCACACAGCAAACCACATGCCAGCTTTAGCCACAAAAACGAGCAAAATGGATCTCCTGCTGCCATTGCCAACATGCGGGCCACACGGCATGTAAGCCTGGTACAATGGCAAGAGTGTGGCATCGTTACGAATACGAATACAAATAACGAGTACAGAGTGTGAGTATGAGTATGGGTGTGGGTGTGGGTGGGAGTGTGAATACGTATACGACTAGGAGTACAACACAATGTTGGGTTTGCGTGCCTGACATTCGAAAACGATTTCATTTCGTTACCAATTTCGTTCTAACGCTTCGTCTAACTCTTATTTCTATTTTTCCTTTTTTCCTTCTATTTTTTCATATTTCACGCGAAACGAACAACTTCCGTTTGGATTTCGTTGATTTTCAAAACTGAATTGAAAATGCTGAAAAATGGGAAATGCAAACAATGAAAGGCAACTTTCAATGTTGAATAAATTTCACGATTCTTCGCTTTTGTGTTGATTATTGAAGGGCAGGCATTCAGGCAGGCAGGCAGGAGTTGTGCCTGCCAGTTCAAAAAGTACTTTCACTTGATTGCCTAACGGGAATTACTAATCGCTTTTAATTAAACAAACGTCGAAAGTCAAAAAGCGAGAGCATTTCGTATTTCCACTTGTGGGTGGAAGTAGAAGGTGAAAAGCGAAGGTCCCTTAATGAAAATGCCTTTTGAAGGTTAACACGTGGGTTCACAATAACAACAAAAATAACTGCCTACAACAATGCTGTCAGAGATAAATGCCAAGAGAGAGTGTGTGGCTGTGTGTGTGTGCGTTAGGAGTTACAAAACATTGTGTGCATACTAAGGAACAATGTTAATTAAGCGGAAGAGATGGGTGAAAGCGTCAACATACTTTCCAGTCTTTTTGTGAATAAATTTTAATTTAATATAGTAATATCAGAAATTGTGAGAAGAACTGTCATAAGTATTTCCAAAACTAGAAAAACAAATCATTTAACAGTTCAAATTTTCATGAGATATAATCTGTTAAGAAAAGCTCCTTGGTATCATTTGTGGTCCACAGCAATGCTTATGCATTGCTTACTAAAACTAGATATTCCATTCTGTGTTCGTCATTGGGGACGAAGATGCTTTCCTGGTTAATAGGTCCACAACTCTTCACTTAAAAACTTGATGACTTGTACACATTCATTTCTGTGTACTTATTTATCTATACATATACTTTATATATAGTTCTTTGTCCTTACTGACTGACTTAATGACTGATCATCGAAGTACAGCCCAAACGGTAAGATATGGCAACCTAATTTTTTAGCGAGATGATACCTTATGGATCGTCAGTTTCACCTAAGGTTGCAAATTTGCGATATTCCCAGAAATCGAGAGTTTATTCTAAGCATTTTAAGCACTTATGAAACTTAATATTTAGATGTTTTTGCAATAAGTTCATTCAACTTTGCTTCATAATACTGGTATCTACAGATTATGATTATTTATCTTAAAGAAATAAAATAAATATTTATTAAAATAACAAAATTTTGTGATATTGTCAATCAAATCTATATACAGCTTTAACCTTTTGGGGAATTGTAAGAATCATCAAGCACAAATTTCTCAATTGTCAAGTTTTTTAAAGCTTATTTTAAAAAACAACATTCATACATTAAGAATGGCTAACAAGTTCAGTATTGTTTAATTTAAAAAAAGAAAACAGTTTAGATTTAAGAGCAACTTCTTTCTCAAAGCATCTCAAGGATACGACCAAAGTGTTACACAATTTAGCCCAACTATTCAGCAGCCCTATGTAAACTATGTAAACTCTAACTGCAATTACTGCCCAAACAGAGCATACTCCACTTCCATTTCTTTGCGTAAATAGTAGCTGCTGTAGAAGCCCAATTAACTCAATTAGTCAGGGCCAACATTTACTCACCAATCGCATGCCTATAATACAATTTGAGTATTGAAGATGGCAAGCTCTTTCCTTTGACAAAACTGTTTGGCCAACAGACTTGCATGCCATAAATCAAGAGAATCATATCAGAATTGCTGCCAAAGTGCTGTAGGAATCCCTTCAGTTTAACACATGCCTGCAGCAGTACCATATCATTGCCCCTCACTGCATCCTCAGGCGCCAATTGCAACTCAGCCATGTGGCTGGGTGTCTGGGTGTCCTACTTCTACTATTAGAGAGTAGCAATTATAAAAATTACAAATTTAATTTTGGCAAACAAGTCAAAGGTAATTGGATTCTGGGTAGACTCTGTAGTAGTACCTATGTACACACATCTATCCACATCCCCATAGAACTTTGGTGCTCTGGCATAAGTAGCGGCATTATTTGCTTCCTCATTAACAACAACAATCGCTAAAGTTGGCCAAGAGCTGGGCAAATGTTTGCCAGCATTTAAGTGCACCAAGGGAAAGGCAAAAAAAAGAAGGAAAAACGAAAAAGAAGCAGAAAAAACTTGGTTGAGCCTAATAGGCTGGCTGGCATTATTGGAGCTCTTCTTTGTCATCATTTTGCTATTAATTTTTAAAGCGCTTTGTCGTTGAGTTTGTCCAAGGTAAGCAGAAAGAAATGTGCTGAAAGAGTAGGCAAACAGATACCCTGTATATTCGCTATTGATGTGACGAGCATTAAGCTGTTTGGTGAGGAAAATCTGCTCGATAAGCGTATCAGAGTTTAAGGGATCTAACTTTAATCTTACTAATACTATAATAATAATTGGAGTTTAGTATTAAATAGCTTCCTTAGAGAAAGTTCAAGCTGTCTTTTCTTCAGTGTTCAGACAACACTTGAGCGTATACTCTAGTAAGTAATAGGCTAAGTAAGCTAAGCAGAAAGAAATGAAATGAAACTGGGGTAAAAAATATGAATCTGAGGTATAGAAATTAAACTGAGGGACAGTTTAGTTAATGTAGAGTATACCTAACAATTTGCTAAAGGACAGTTCAAGCCCTCGTTGTTACAGGGTATCACAGCAATTTCGCTGTTGATTGTTTGCCTTTTGCTTTTAGCCAACTGACAGTCATTATTTATGCTACGGCTGGCTATTGTGTTTATGCCTTTTGTGTGCTTTATCCTTTTTTTATACTTTTTTTATCGATTGTTGCAGCGAGGCTGAAAATCTCAATTTGAATGACATTCGATCGACACTTGGCAAAAGTAGGTGAGAGTGTGTGTGCCGTGTGCGATTAACTCGTGCAGAACAAACCGGGTTGTGCTTATCCTTTCTCCATTCCCCATTCATTCTCCCTTAGCTATTGTGTTTGTTTATCAAAGTGAAAAATGATAAAATTGCCAGCTTGTGTGGCCATTGGTTGTGCGCATCGAACCAGCTGAAAATCGTTCATAACTCTTTCCATCAACAGCCAACTGCAGCAGCATGAACACAATACTAAGTGTGTGTATCCCACGCTCTTTCGCTTTCATAATAATTTATTTTGCAAATCTGCAGCAGGCACTCTGCGACAGCAAATATCACAACATGAAATATTTGAATATTAAATTTTAAATAACAAGTGCCGCACTTGCCTCACTTGCCACAAGTGGCGGCATAAATTTAAATGCCACTTTGGCAACAGCCTCTGTAAATTACGCATACGCAATGTGGGCACACAGAAAGTCACACGGCGCGCTCTCATCCTCATCATTGCGCTGTGTAAGTGCTTTTCGTGCTCCCAAGTGTCCTCCAGTCACAGAGCTAACTGCTTCTCTTCCCATGCCCCCTCACCGACAGACACCCTCGTCTAAGCTAACCCCTCTCTTGTTGCTGTTGCTGCTGCTGCTGCTGGTTTTGCTTTCAATGTAAATTTTGCAATTTAGAATAAATCTGTAGCTAAATTATGAGTGCTGCAGATGCAGACTGTTTAGCTATAAGCAGACAGCGCACTTTGATAGAGCTCCGAATGCATGAAAAACAGTTGGAAAAGTGACGCAAGAGTGGAGACAGCAAAACTCATTTCTAGGAAAAACTTTGTGCCGTAAAAGCATAAATACAGTGAGATGTTATCATTAAAAATTTTTGTATATGTATTCCAAAAGGAAGCAAATACTTTTCAAAGCAGTTGAAAGAAATTACATCAATTAAGAACGAAATGAGTGTAAAAAGTACTAGTAAGAAATAGGTAGAGTATTTTGGTAAGTATTGCAATACAGATATGGTATCGATATAGCGAAGCGATATTTTAATACAAATAATTTAACGTTTTATGCGATGTAGTATAGTTAATACAATGATATTTAATTATATATAACTATATAATATATCTGATACATTGAAATTTAATTAACAAAAAAAGTTGAAATTTACTAATATTCAAATATTTAATCCTATTTATCGTATATACTCATATACTGCAATTAATAGAATAAGAAAGAAATGCTTCTACCTGATGCAAGATATGACAACCAATTTAAGATAATTGAAAATTAAAAAAATACTTTTAAAATTATTATCTAATTAATATTAATAATAATTTATAATAGATTTTTCTTTAATTTTATTTAAATTGGCCTTGTTCTTTATATGCATTTACAGCTACACTAGGTGCAGATCCAGGTCCATTTGAATTTGGAAACATCCTACTTTAATAATATTTTCTGTTATTATATATTTTGTCAAAATTAACGACATAATATCGATTGTTATCGTTACTATCATGATTTATAAATGATATAATATATTTAAATACTTTTCCTTTTTATTTTTCCCGATACCCACCGCTAGTTTAAATATTAAAGAATAAGAAACAGAATAATTTAAATAATCCATTATTTGTAGTGTCTTAGATATAGTTGTATTCTTTGAATCATAGCGTTAGTTTAATATATACTACTATACTGTGTAGTAATTGTAGCTTAAAAATCTCAAACTTTTATGCAAGGACATCCGCAGAACTTCTATTGAAAGAGGCAAAAGACAAGAAAAATTCATGACACGATCAAATGTCATTATATTCGAAGCACTGCATAATTCAAGGGCAGCCAGCGCATCTAACTTCCCCTAACCACCCCCCTTTGATTACGCCCATGTTCGCATTCATTTGGGGTTAAATGTGACAGAGCAACAGTCACATATTTACCCTGATTTGCGCAAATTGTGACTGGCAATTGCCTGCAAACGATGCTAAAGCTTAGACATGCAAAGACGATGATGAAGAGAGGATGAAGTGCAAGTGGATGATGATGTAGATGATGACGATATGCATGTGCATAAAGATGATGACATCGACGACAATGTCATTCCTAGCATTTGTTAGCGTGTGAAGCAAACTCAGACTGCAGATGCTGCTGTTGGCATTCTCATCCTGTGTCCTTTTGTGTCATGTCCTGGGCAACCTGCAACAGCATTTGTTGCAACCACAGCAGCTGTTGCATTTTGTGGTACATAGTATATGTTCTGTTGTTCTTGCCCCCCTCCCCTCACATGGTTTCCTGTTGCCGTCTTGGCCCGCTTTTTTGACAATGTTTGGCAATTGTGTGTTTTGGTACGCACATGTATGTTTGTGGCATGCGGGCTCTGGTGCAACTAAAATTTGGCAAGCTTAAGCGGCAAATGGCAAATGCTTTAAAGTGGAATATCATAATAATAGAATCGATATTACAAAATCATTTTATTACTGTAAACTGTATAGTATACAGCAATAGCACAGAGTTTCGACCTTTAAAGATTTGCAAATTAAATCTGTTTAAAATATATTTAATAATAGCACAGAGTTAGTTTCCGCTTTTAAAGTTGGAGAAATGGAATGTGTTTTAACTAGATTTAATAATTTAACATTAATTATATTTTTTTACATTAATTATTTAATAAATGATAATAAATCATTAAAATAATAATGATAATAATAAATTCTTTTAAGTATATTACAAACATAAATTTAATAAAAATAGATTTTGAATTCACAAATATTTGTATATAAATTAAACACTTTGTCCTGACTGACTTAATGACTCACTGAGTTGCTATCAACGCCCTGCGCCTATAGGCGACTACGGTTACTCAATCTCAATGTTCATGTTAAAGGGGTGAGTAAGAAATTATTTATAAATATTTCATCTAGAAATAGTAAGTTATTTTTAAAGTCAAGAGTCAAACTGCATTATTTAAGAATTATTGAACAATGTAAATTTTTATGTTTATTATTATTATTATTTTTAACAGCTAGTATTTTGTATTATTATTTTTAAAGTAGGGGAAAGGAAGTAAACTTTATGAAAAATTTTACAATATTTTAGAAATTTTTATTTAATTATCCTAAATTAATATTGCATAAAATTGCATGAGTATGAATGCAATAACAATATTTCTGTCACTCCCAAATTGCAAAATCTGTACAAATGGTTTGATTTATCTAATTGGCAGATAGGAAATGTTTATAGTATAGCAATACCGTGGCTTATGTGCAATTAAATGAATATGAGAATGTAAGGTCATTTCGCTACAAATGCACAGATAATCTGTGCTATTTATGCGCATAGCACTATGTAATGTATATACTTATTTGCGTGAATATACACGTAACAATTGCAGCTAAAATGAATATGTATTACAGATTGCTCTGTGCTATAAATTTAATGCCACTGCAGCTTTGCGCCTCCTGCGCTCTTATCGCCCTCTGTTGCCCTCCGGTGTGGCTTTTGTGTCATGTTTAATGGCAACAATGGCGTCGAGGCTTAACCTACATACTTCCCATTGGGGCAACACACACACACATCCACACACACTCACACTCATACAGTATGCATAAATTGTAATTACTTATTCATTAATTTAAAGCCAGTCGAGGACTGCATATAATCACAGTTTTGGCGATTGTTTGCAGCGCTCTCTCCTCTCATATGTAGTTGTTGTGTGTTAAATGATTTTTGCTGCTATACATGCTAACTATATGCTCTATTTAATTGACAATGTGTTTTGGCTGGACTAGCGGTAAGCCTAAAATCCAATTTGCAAGCTTAAAACTAACTCCCACACAATCAGACCGCAAACTTTACTCGCATAAAGTGCAAACTTAAATTGGGTTAAAGCCATAATGCCCAAAGTATTAATGTTGCACTTTTGGCAAGCATAAAAACAGTTACGTTACCGTTACCACAATGCCCACACAAACCCACACACACACTCACACACACACCCTGCCTGGGTATATGTGCTGGTGTTTGTGATGCAATTGCAACAAAGTCGGCAAAAACTTGGCCCGAAAACATTTGGCATCCGCCTGCAATGGCAGCTCCGGCTCTGGCAATTAATGGCCAAAAAATGAACGTGGCCCGTAGTTAAATGGCTACCATTTTCACACACACACACCCTCGTATACACACACATGTAGTGCACACCATGTGAATTCGCATAAACAAATTTACACGAACGAAGCGGTAACACTTTGGCATTTGGAATTGAAGTTGCGTGAACATTTCTATGAATGTATGAACTACACACATCTAAATATACATATTCATGGCTATTGAAGGACATACAGCAGCGTTCACTTCATTAGGAACATGTGAACACAACATTATCCTTTGTAGTTTTTCAAAGTAAAGGGATCAATTAAGTTTGAAGTTTGTTCAACTGAGAAATGCATGTAACAGGCAGAAGGAGGCGTAGCATATATATATTGATCAAAGTATATATATCTTGATCAGAACGACGAGTTAAGTCGATATAGATCTGTCTGTTTGTCTGACTGTTTGTCTGACTGTTTGTCTCTCTGTCTATCTGTTTGTATGAATATCTAGATCTCGCAAACTATATGAGTTAGGGACTCAATTCTTTTTTTGTTAGAATCGTGTACTGCTATAGAAGGTCAAGTTTATTTCGATATCTCCACCCCCTCTCCACAACCACAGTTTCAGAGTCACTGACGTCCAGTAAGATGCATCAAATATTTGGTGCCAAAAAGTCCAATCGGCTAATAAACACCGAAGACATTATTTAGTCAATTTTATGTACTAGGTAAAAGGTGGGGAGAAGCCGAATGATATATAATAATAAGTAAGATATAATACCCTGATTCACGCAGTAGTGGTTGTAAAGCTATTGAAAGAGTATCTAAGAGCAGAGCGCTAACATTAAAAAACAACTTTATTTCCAAATTTTTTGGGTTTCAAACGTAGAGTAGACATTGTAACTCAACCAAAATGAATGGTATCCAAATACCGCACACTGTAGCCATTGCTACTACTATGAGTCTGACAACGTGAGCATGTTATGAGCCTGTATAAGTAGTTGCCTTTACATTACTTGCCATTACGTGCATAACGGCATTTTGCTGGTCATTAGCATATGGGTTTGAACTTGCGGCGCATTATGTGTATGGCATGTCAAATGTTATGCAGAATTGTATTAGTAGTTTTTTTCTCAGTGTTAGGCGCGACAGGCGCAAGATTGCACTTGAGTCAAGGCTCCTGTTTTTCTGGCATTGCTCGCTCTAATCGTGCGCGAAAAGTTCAAGGCAGCAAATCAATCAGGTCAGCGGCTGAGGCGGAAACACTGGGGAGCTGGGGAACTGCAACTGCAAATGAAAACGAAAACGAGAGCAATATTGCGCATACGCCCCGTTTATGCCGCATTAGCCGCAAGACAAACGAAGGCGCACCATGAAATTGTTGAATTTTACGCTTTACGGTTTGCATTCTGATACAACAGATACACACACACACACTCACCTGAAGAGGAGGACGGCGAATGGCGCATTGAGGTGACCATGGCAATGGAATTTATCTCCGACTCGGGTGACCACATTGTTCTTGTATTATATTTAATTTGTTATTATTACGTTAGGATATTACAATGAATTTATTTAATACTTATTTGCGATCAATTTTATTGTAATTAATTTCTAGTAAATCATTTTGCACTGTTTCCGTTACTTTAGATCGTTTTTTTTGTAGTTTGATTATCAAAATTTATTAAAAAACTTTTGGCATATTTCATGCATATCTATGGCTAAGTGTAGCCCAAATAAGTTGCGTAAAACTTTTGGTAAAAAACGGCAAATGTTAAAAGCGAATGAAACTCAAAGCACAAGTTGAGAAAAATATATGTATGTATCTACTATATACTAGGCTCGTACATAGTATATGGAGCAGAGGGTAGGTATGAGTGGGCGTACAATGAATTTCGACAGTGTGCCAAGAGCTGAAGCTGCAGGAAAATTGGCTATGCTTAGATTAAAGCTCACTGCCAAGAGGAAAAACGTGGAAAATGGAAAATGAAAGAACAAAATGTATACGTGCAATAACTGGCAACAGCATAGCTTGCCAAGAAATTGAAATGAAAATCTTCAGGCCAAGAAAACGGCGCACAAATCATACAGTTAAAATATTATGCAATAGCTGTAAGGCTGTCTCTCACTCTTTCTCTCAGTGGCGCTCTTTCGATCCCTCTTCGCTCTGTACTGATGGCTTATAATGAAATGGCATTGTAACCGCCATTAGAGCCAACAGCCAACAGCCATTCAGCGACAGCATCAGAGTCACTTTTCACAGCAGCTAAAGCACATTTCCAATGCAAGTGCTAAATGACTTTTCTAAGGTCAGTCGAGCAGAAAGCAACAACAACTACAACAATGATGGCAATGGCATTAGCCAAAGCAATAACAATAACAGCTGCCACAGGGAGCAGTCTACCACTTTTACATATATGTATGCCATATTCCCCAAGTGGCAGTAAAGCATTGTAAATATGTGTGTTTATTTCCAACTGACAATTGCCAATCATTGGCTTTAAGCACAGACAAAAGCCAACAACAAAACACTCACACAAATATATATAATATAAAGTATCAACTGTGATTGTATTGAAATGTCTCTCAGCAGCATGTGGGTCTTGATAACAACAACTAGCAAAGGTAACTAACTGTATGCCCGCATTGGCAGAGTGCTGAGAGCAGCATCATAAAAACTAACATGAAATCCATAAGCACAAACATTTGTATATGTATATATATATACTATATGTAAGTATGTATGTGTAATACTATGACTAAAGTGAGAAGCTTGCTTAAATATGCAGCAGCTTGTACACTCCCTGTGCATACACTTCCGGCGTTTCAAATGTGAAGACTGCAGTCAAATGAGTAGCAAAAAATTGATAGTAAAAGAAAACTAAATACTATTAAAATTTAAATCGGAAACAATAAAATAATTAGGGCTACAGTCGGGAGTAGCTGTGAGCAGGAGACTCTTTAATTAAAGGTAGAATTCTAATCGTAGAAAATACATGTATGTATGAAAGTTTATTAAGAGCGAGTCATAACTCAAAATTTGAAACTTTTGAGTTTATAATACAGAACTACTCATTCAGTCTTGAAACTTTAACAACAAACTTTCGCGAAATGCCAAGTTTTGAGTCATGACCCTCTATTAGTAAAAGAAGGTTATGTAATCTCCTTTTCAGATACTGATTTCTCACATGTAGTCCTACTGAATATTCCACACATTCGTTGGCTAATAATATCCGAGCATAGTACTTGTGTTGTGAATGAACTAATGCATTAGTATAATGGTAACAAGGACTTTTACATAGCTCACTGATCGGTAATGTATAAATTGTATCAATATAGTCCACAAGGCAGTCATCACAAAGAATGCAATAAAAAAAAATGGTGTTCAGTTCATCACCCTATCTCATAACAGGAAGCCAAGTGCTTTTCCTTAGCTCTTGGTGGCTTATTTACGGATCATCATATTCTTAAATTGTACCTCCAAGGAGGAAGACTAAACGAAACAACATAATATGGAGTAAGAAAAAATATCTACGAGTATGTGGGGAGTTCTTGACCTCCTCGCAGATATAGACAGTATTTATTCTTCCTCATAAGAAAGGAAATGGAACACTTTTGCACAAAAAACCCTCTGGTCATGGTATTTCTAAATTTTTATTATTATTAGTCCACTGATAAAATTTCATAGATATATGTAGTATCAATATTTTTCAATAAAAAATACTAAATAATTTGCTGAAACCAGGAGGATTTTTTATGACTCTTCCTTTAGCTATGCCCTTTTTAATAACCCAGTGATCGGTACACGAGGCTAGTAATTATATAGTATTCTTTCTCTTATTTAGTATAACGGTAAATCTATGTAAAGTTCATTAAATTGTTTATAACTTTATACTAGTCGTATCTAAAACAGAAACATTGCTTAAAGCAAAAAAAAAATTATGTATAAAAAGGAAGATTTGATCAAAAGAATGATACCGCCATGTGTGTTATTAGATTAATAATTATATTAATAATTTGTAATTATGTGAGAATATTAGTTTTTATCTTATCTTATTTTGTTGCACAATTATTCATTTTTTTAATGTAATCATTATTAATTTCGTTAATATGCTATGTAATGTTTAGTTTCAGTTTGATTTTTGAATCTGGCAATTGGAATGAATCCATCAAATACTAAGTGATTTCTTTTAACATTTAGTTAAATCTTTAGTTAAACAAACCCGTATATTTAAATATTATTTCTGTTTTATGTGAGCAACGCCTTGGTAATAAAGTTTTCGAAATTAAGTTTGCCGCAAATATAATACATATATTGGTAAAATTTGCAGCAGGCCAGAGCAGGAGTAGGAGAAGGGCAAGGAAAACCAACCACTTGAGCTGTGAAATTATCCTTTGGCTCATTTCGCTGCCGTTAGTAACAGTGAGTCAATAATTTTGACAGCAGCAGCCGCAGTAGTTGCTTCTTTTACTGCCTTGGTCTTTGGCATCCTCCGCATCATTGCCATTGATGGCGCCATTTTTGTTTTTGCCGCACTTCTGTGTGTGCTTAGCCTGTGTGTGTGTATAAGTGTGTGTGTGTGTGCGAGTGTAAGTGTCCCGCTGCCTGAGCTTCTTGTAATGCGAGCTGACAAACTTTGTCTGCAGTTATAAGCACCAACTAGTGAGTGTGTGTGTGTGTGTGTGAATCGATGTGTTTACACTCGTGTGCGTGTGAGTGTGTGTGTGTGTTTGCTGTCGGAATTTGTAATGAAAGTGAGCTGTTCATTTGCTTTGGGGTCGCCAGCAAGTGGCTGAGGTCTATTCTGTCCAGCAAACAAATACATGTGCAATTGCATGCATGTGTGTGTGTGTGTGAATATAAAAAGCAAGGTAAATGTTTAGCCTGGCATTCTTTATGGGGAAAAGCGTAAACACACACGCACAGACAATGGCAAAGCCTAGCCATAACTTGCCATAATGCGGGTCTGTTTTTTAAGTTAGCCCATCGGAGCATAGGGCATCATACTGACACTTTTATGACTACAAATTTCTTTAGTGCAAAAGGCAACGAAATGCTTTCTTTATGTTAATACACACGAAAAGCAACCACAACAACAAACCCAACACAAAAACCCGGTAGAACTGACAGACTGACTGAGCACTTTGCTGCTGCCCCATGCTGAAGAATATTAAATACAATACATACATACTATGTATACACATACTACATACATATGTATGCACATATTTCTCTCAACATGTTTAGAGCCTTTGGCATTTAGTCAGACATAAGCAAGAAATAATGTAAACATAATTTTGAGCAAATTCATGATGATGCCTTTAAGAAGAATTTGGTTTATTTTAAGCAAATATTATATTTACATACGTATGTATAATGTATTTATAGCAAACACAACACAAATACATTATTGGCAAAATAAGGGATCTTGATAATGTATCGATACATCATCATATTTTTATTTTGAATGTTATTTAGGCGATGCTGATTATTCATGGTAATATATCAGATCAAGATTTTCACCTTTGTAAACTTATAGCAGAATAAAGTGTATCATAGATACAGTAAGTTATATTAACAGTTTTACTGCATGTAATGAAACTATACTATAGTTGATTACACACTGTTATTTTTATTGATTTTATAATATTATTTTAGAATACTATATTCACATTTATTAAAACTTTTCCAATATATCGACATATCAATATTTAAATGTTATAGTATATATTGGATGCCTTTTTGATAAATTTTCTATCTTCATCCCAACTTAGCTGCCTTCTACAGAGCATGTACTAGTCGCCTATGTCCAAGGGGAAAAACTTTCTGTAACTTTTATTTGTCGTTATACAAGAGGAAATTATCATTGCGTTGAAATGCGCAAATGTTTTTCATGCGCTTCGCTTTGTTTTCAATTCAAGGACAACACAAAGGGCACAATATGATAATTTTCCTGGCCAAAAGAATAAGGCTAAGCAAAATGAAACGAACTGTGCGACAAAAGGTGCAGAGGAAGGCAACTTAGACACAGGCACACACCACACACACACACACCACACTCTGTGTCTGCTGCTGCGTTAGAATAATTGTTGTTGGCTGGCAAATGTGACAACAACAAATAAACAAAATACTCACAAGGGCCATGGCAATAATGATAACTAACCGCAAAAGAGCGCCGCTGGCGCCCTCACGCACAGCAGCAGCAGCAGCAGCAGCAGCAGCAGCAGCAGCAGCAGCAGCATATACAACAACATCAACAACAACATCAACGACAACATCATCAACAATGCCGCAGCAGCAGCAGCAGCTTCCGCTTGGCGTCTGACAGCTCTTGTCCCACATAACAAAAACAGTTGCAGCCCAGTTGAGCTGATTTAGACAACAACAAATCGCCAAGCGTCGCACCGTGGGACAAACGAATGTATTATGTATTAAACATTTGTATTGTAAATTCAATAGGAAATAAAAGAATTAACTAGAATACTCTTGATTTCAATTGATGAATTAATTGCCCCACGTTAAACAGGGCAAACGTGTACTACTACTTGACGTGAAGACGATCTGCCGATATGCGATGGAAATGTATTGGGAAACTGGAAAGCCAGTTTAATGAAAAATTAACTCAATGTAAAATAGGTATAAATAATTATTAATTAAATAGGAATTATAAATCGTTAGGCGCACAACTCTCCTTGAAATCGAATTATTTTATACAAATTTAAAAAAATCAAAATTACCCAAAAAACCAATAAAAACTAGACTTCAAAAGAAATGTAAAATTTGGAAATTAACACAATAAACAAAAATAGTAATACAATAGGAAAACAGTATTTTAGCATAGGATTAATAAAAATAAATTACAATATAATATTATAAATTTGAAAATTGTTATTAAGTGTGTAATATATCTTTGGAATTTAATTCAAGTTAAATTATAATCAGGCCTGTTCCCATTTTCGAACTCGTGGAATCGATTTACGTTTTGAAAAAAAGGGGGTTCCTAAATTCAATGTATCGTTTTCGAAAAATTAAAAGGTTTATTGTACTTACACACGAAGCTAATCTATTTCGAAATGGACCAAAAATGAAGCTAATCGAAATTTAGAACCCCATTTTTATCAAAAAGTAAATTGATTAAATGAATTCGAAAATGGGAACAGGCCGGAATATTTTTTCTTAAATTATATTAAGTCTAATACAATTATTTATTAAAAAATAGGGTATTTTAAAATGAAGTCAATAAGTAAATATGTATAGACAAAATTACCATGAACATAGAGGAAGTTTAACCCGGATAATTTCGGCTTCATTTCGGTGCTTTTTTTCGATGGTTTATGAAACAAACCACAAAATAACTAGATGTACATATATGATATACTCGTACATATGTACGTGTATCAATAATCTAAGCACAGTTATTTAGCGAAATTCGCCCATTGTGCAGGCTGCTGAGACTCAAGAGAACAAAATGCTAAAGGGACTCTTGTTTTAGGGCACATGTGCTGGAGCTGCTTTTGTCCACTGTTTTGCGTTATTCTTTAGTTGTTTTTGTTGTTTTGCATTTGCTTTTTCGTTTCGTTTTTTACTACTTCTACTTCTGTTTTTGCCACTTGAAACATTTTTAACGGTTTGCCAGCAGCCCACGCAAAGCATTTTAATTTGCTCAGCCGCACGTTCTAGTAGTACCACTACTTCTTCGCATTTTCTCCGCCTTGCGGCACTCTCCTTGGCTAGGAAAAACAAGCGCAATTTCCTTTTAATTTCCTTACAAGCTGCTACAACAACCAGGCAGCACAACCCACAGCGCAGACAGAAAATTGGTAAAAGAAATGTTCTCTGAGCCTCTGTCGGCGATTGGTCAATGTTTACCAAACAATTATTTCCTCTTTTTGTCGCACAAACTAAATGCTTCCAACCGGACAAGGGCATTAGCTGGTTTCCCCCTTTTCACATTGCCAACATTCCGATTCCGTTCACCGGAACTACTTAATATTCCTACACTTTTTATTTTCTAAATCGAAATACGCTCTTTATATATTCCCACTCTCTCCGTACAGCTCAACAAAATCGGCAGAAAAGTGTTTGCGTTAGCATATTTTGGCCATGATTCAGCTCAGCGTGTCGTCGATGGCGTATTTTTAGACCAATTCAACGCGTAAAAATAGAGAGAGCGTAACTGTAGTTTCGATTTGGCTGCGGCGATCATCGCGGTTCCATGGTGTAATGGTTAGCACTCAGGACTCTGAATCCTGCGATCCGAGTTCAAATCTCGGTGGAACCTGAGTCGAAGTTCATTTTCTTTTTATAAATATGCACTTTTGGACTTTAATAAATTGAAGAGGTGAAAACAGATAAATTTGAAATTAAATAATAATTTCTAATATAATTATTATAATTTTTAGATTTGAAATTCATTTAAAAATACTTTGCATTTAATATTATTAAATAGTTGCGCATAAACTACGCACATTCATTATAATTCAACTTTAGTTTCCAGTCAAGTTATATAAAAATGTCAATAAAAATTGATTTGATGTTCAAACGAACTGCGCTACCTCAATAAATTTTATAAATATTCCATGAATTTCTGACCGTTTTAATACCTTTGTGCATAGTTAAGCATGTGAACCTTTTTGCGGTCTCATGAATGTCCAAGTTATAACTTAACAACCAGGTCAGAGAGCAGAGGCCGCAGAGCTCGCATAACGTACAATATCATTACGGACAGCAATCTGGTAATATGCAGTGAAGAGGGGGGGAGCAGTAAAAAGGACTAATGTCAAAACGAATTGCCAATTAATACTTCATGAGCAGAGGACAAGCCATAAAAAGAGCGACAAGTAGGAGTGGGAGTTGTGGACATAAAAGTAAGGTAATAACAGAGAGCACAATGAAATTTAATCAGAAGAATGAAATATGTAAAATATATTAAATGAAATATTGGCGCGTAAGTCTGTTTTGTTTGCGATTTAGAAATGATTTAGCGAGTGTGTGATATGCCGCAGCTGACGACCCGATTTTACCCACGCGCCCGGGTGAAATAGGTTATGGTTATACTATATGGACTTAGGTCTTTTGCTTCGCTTGTCATCTTTGACAAATGTGGCCACGTGAAACCAACAAAGGATAAACAAGAAAAACCAGCGAAAAACAAACAAAACGAATGCAAACAGAAGCACAGTGTAGTTTAATTAAGTCCCGCAGTTTTTTATAGTGTTACTTTTTTAGAGCTGGTATTGTCTTGTATTTGTTGTTGTTTATATATATTTGTTTTTTTTTTTTTTTTTTGCCAACAAAAAACGAACTCGCGGCGTCCTGGCAAACAATGAACCAGCGGACTCCAAAGTAAAACCAAAACTGAGCATTTAAGGACATTTACGATTGATTTTATACCGAATACCCGACTGGCCACTTTCTCCTGTTCGTGTTATTGTTCTGACACAGAAAACTTCGCTTTGCCCACCAGCCGAAGCATCGCGCGAAATGCATTTCGGAGTAAAAGCTTTAACAAAGCTTTATATTCCAGCAGGTTGTTTTGCATTTGGCGCGCTTTATCCAGTCACAACAATGTGACATTTTTCGAAATTCATTACTACGGCAAAGTCTTCTTGTAAAAATAAGATAATTGTTACAATTATTAAACACATTATTGAAAATAAACTCAGTTTAATTATTTGTTTGTTTTGATGTCAATGACATCTGCTACGATGAGCTCAAATCTTTTTATTCTATAATTAGCACAGACTTCAACCAACAAAAGAATACACAAACAACAAGCAAAGCAGAGACAACAATGTGATGAGTCTTCACTGATCGTACGATCAGCTAATAGAAACCCAGTATTTAGCGAGCGGAACTCGCAGAGGTTCCATGGTGTAATGGTTAGCACTCAGGACTCTGAATCCTGCGATCCGAGTTCAAATCTCGGTGGAACCTAGTGAAAATCTCATTCAGATTTTTACATTTTTTTTAAATATACAAAATTATGTTGCTAATTATGCATATTATGTATTTAAAATTCAACTCTTGCTATAAATACACTGAAAGAGTTTTGCTTAGCCAAATATTTCTGGCACGACCAACGGGTTCCATGGTGTAATGGTTAGCACTCAGGACTCTGAATCCTGCGATCCGAGTTCAAATCTCGGTGGAACCTTAAACTTTTTTTTGAGCAGAGAATTTTGTTTCTTTTGCACAGAGTTCGAAAAAAGCTTCGCTATATTGCATTTTGCACGTGCTATTGTCAGCAAGAGCTTTTGCTGCACATGTACACACACATACCACCCACACCCACACCCGTTTTAGCAAGGCAACAACAATGCGCGAAGTGCATTATTAACAGTTTATATACTTCACACACAATAAAATAAACAATTGCACATTTTGTTGAGGTCTTTGGAATAGTTATGCACTTTCGCACTTACCTTCACCCAGTAGTCGCTGATATGCAAGCCATTCGTCGGCAGTGAGCGTGTCCCTTGGAGGCACGTGGGAGGAGTACGGGTGGAGGATGTCCGGATATGAGGACCAAATCAATAACACAATCTTAACCAGTGAGATGGTGAACATTAAACTCAATACGATTGCACTTAACACTTTCAGCAAGCGTTTCAACATAATCAACAAATCCTCATTAACACAAATTTTGATAAAATAATGCAGAAAACTGCAAAGCTCGAAGCGCGCTGCTTTCTTTGTGCGGTTTAGTTCGTTCAATTGGCCTGCTAGAAGAACACATCAAATTTTGATAGTAAATATTTAATGCGCGCACTTTGACTGCAGCTGAAAACAAAGCAGCAAAACGGCGCAAACATTTCACTGCGCTCTGCGAATAACTGAGAATTTTTAACGCACAATCCCCGTCGCGCACTGATTATAGAGAACGTTTTGTTTATAATTATCAGCAATATTTGCGCGTTTGTTTACATTAACAGAAAAGAAAAACTAAAACAGCAATAAGAGCAAATGAATGTGTTTTTCGTGTTATTATATTTTTAGGAATCAGCTGGTTGTCAAAGGCTGCCAGACCGCCGCAGTTAAATGAATGGCAACGCTGTGTTAGCATATACACAAACCATGGTGGGTGTACGTGGCTTCATACGAACAAAATCGCTAAGCATGGTGTGTGTATGTGACTTCATACAAACAAAATCAAGTAGCATGAAATATTTTACTACACTTTTGTAATATTAGTAAAGCAAAGATACAGTTAATGTACTAACATTATTTAAGTTTATTAAAAAAAAAAAAATTGAAATGTGTAAATTTCAAATTAGGTTCCACCGAGATTTGAACTCGGATCGCAGGATTCAGAGTCCTGAGTGCTAACCATTACACCATGGAACCACTTGCTATGTTGCCGGCAAATGCCATACTATTACTATGCTTTATCAACCAGTGGATTAGTTGTTGAGGTGTCGTCTGAATTGTTAATAGTATTATTTATATAGAGCTGCATAGATGCTGTTTTCATATATCAATAAAACCAAGCGTCAAATAATAAAACGGTTTGTAAATAATTAATTAAAAAATAAAAATAAAAAATGTACAACCGTACTTAATTTGAAAGGTTCCACCGAGATTTGAACTCGGATCGCAGGATTCAGAGTCCTGAGTGCTAACCATTACACCATGGAACCAGTTGAGCTTCAGATGCTAAAAGTTAAATATAAATATATACCCATATTACTTCTTATGAAAACACCGCGTATGCTGTGTGTACGCTAACTATTGACTGTTTAGTTAGATTGAATTAAAATCAATTCGCATTGCTTTTAAAAACATGTTTTATTCCATTTTTTTTTGCATTTTCATGAGCATTTATTACTAAAAACCTAATTGGTATTGCCAGCGCGCGCATATTCCAAGTCCATTATCACGAATCCATTAGAGGGTTTAATCGCCATCAGCTCTGATTGTTGCCATAAGCCGTTAGCACTTAACCGTAATACGCGTAGGGGGATGCATAGCCAGAGTACGCCGAGTAAGCATAGGGGCTGCCGCCATAGTAGAACTGTGGTGCTGGCTCTGGACTGGCGATTGGTACTGGAGCAGGGGCGGCGCGAGCAACAGGTGCTGGACCGGCCAGGGCAACAGCGAAGAGAGCGGCGAAGACAACAACCAGCTAAAAAGAAGGGAGAGAAAGATGAAAGATGTGAGAGTTTGAGTATTTTTTAAATACCATGCAATGGTAGGGCAATCGCCAGTGTTATCGAGAGCTATCGATTACTTACAAACTTGAACATTTTGATAGATTTGGGTTTGGTTTGTTTTGATGTTATTGAGACAATTGCAGTTTGTGTTTTGATGCTGATTGAGCAGTGGCAGCGGCTATTTATACCCCAAAACTGATGCTCATGACTTATTTATGATGACCAACAGAATTGACAACGCGCTTTACTTTTATTTTCAGGTTTATTATGGTATTTTGTGTGTTTGTTTTCATTCCATATATTCTTCTGACACTTTTTGATAGTTTTGTCAGACTGCGAAGTACTTGTCGCATTCTAATGACTTCTTATCGTCCGCTCATTATACGAGAACTATAAGCACAAACATTCCACCTACACGGATACAGATACAGATACAGATACAGAACAGATACAGATATGTTTGTATCAAATTATTTACTTGTATTGCGAAACTGACCTTCAGTGTGATTACACTTTTTTGTTTTCTTTTCTTATTTTTATTTTTGTTTTTATTTTTGCGACTTGAGGCAGACAAATTTCGTTATGCGGATCGCATGTTAATTGGCATTTCTTTGGCAAAAGGTTTATACCGATGCTTTCGACACATTTGGAAGACATTAAATGTGATTAATGATTAAAATATAGCAAATAAAAGTTGGCAATGCGTATGGCACAATAGAACTGGCATCTGTCATTACACCAGTCATTAGAATATTGATTTTATTATTTTTTATAGTTATTATTATTATTATTATTTCTTATAATTAAATCCATATTTATTTCATATTTATGAAAACAAGTGCTCTAATGACATACATAGATGGAGCCAATAATCCGATTAAGGTGTTATGATACACAAGAATCATTCTGCAAAACTTTCCACAACGTAATAGAATTTTAAATCGAGTCACAACAAAAAGAACAATCAAGTTACATATTTATTTAACTAACTTATTATAGTTATTACTAATAATTATTTGTAATATTTATAGAATTTATGTTATAATTTTTTTTTTAAGGGAAAGCTGCCTTTTATATATAAAAGATATATCTGCAATATGGAAAAAAAAAACTCCTCCTCTACCCTTTCTCCCTTTCGTAAAAGCTCTCATTATTATTAATTGATTTCAAACACACAATTTTTCGTTCCAATTTCATTTTAAAAAATATAATTCTGTATAATGAAGTTTCTATATAATGAAGTGATTTCCTGGTCCCGTCAAGATTTATTATAGGGAAGTTCGACTGTATATGCTTCACATGTATGCTTTACATATACATACATACATAGTTTGAATATAAAATGTAATTAAAAGTAAAATGAATGTAAAATATAGCAATTAAATTGAAATAAAAATGACGTGCTATTTTTGCTTATATGTATCTCACATTCTAATTATTTTTTATACTCCTATTTATATCGTTCTCTCTATTTTTTTTATTATTTTTAATCGACTCTTTTTTAAATTATTAATTACTGTGTATAAATATCCGTTGTTCATAGTAATCAAAGATAAATTTATGTAATAAAAATTCAGAATTTTCTTTCCTGATTATTCTTTATTTGATTTGTTGACACAAATATCTGCAATCTTAGAAGTTAAACTTAATAATAGAAACTTATGGTAATGCTCAAATTAATAAATATATTAATTAAATAAGATGTGAAATAGGATCCGATGTACTTAGGCACGAGTCTGTCAATAAATATATCGTGGAATAATTTTTACCAGAAATTGAGTAAATGACATTTCCAAAAACGATTACTGAATAGTTATAGTTAGAACAAAGTACTCGGAAAGTGTTATTCGTAATTTTATCAATGCTTAAACGATCAGAAGGGTCGATAGAAAATAAATTAAATTAAAAAGAATATAAATTTCAGAGCAAAAATAACATGAGCCGCTTTTAATTTAATTGGAAAATATGACGTTACTTTCTCCATTATTTAATAATTACAGAACTCAATTTGAATTTTTAAGCAGATACAGAATGATATTAGTCATTTGTAATTAAGTAATTTAATTTCAAGCCAAGCCCAAGTCAATTCACTTTATACGGCTTAGAAAATGCCATGTAAACAAATTTTGCGTTGATTTTTTGTCATTTATTTTAAAATGCAGAATCGATCGGAGTATCATACACAGTGGCTTAGCAAAAAAGTTGAGTGAGTTGACAAAAAGAAAAAAAAAAACGAACTACGATTTGTTTGGGGAGAATCGAGTATGACAGCGGGTCGCTCCACTTTTTTTATTGTGTAATGCAAACGGATTAAGAAACAATATGCTTTTTGTGCAAAGTGCCGTCGGTTCTTGTTTGTGTGTTTGCATTTGTTTTTGTTTGATTTGGGAAGCGTTTATCGTTTATCGCATCGGGTAGATATACTGGGATAGACATTAGTGTGTCGTTAAAGCAAAAATTGTAGCCATAAACCCGTCTAACGAATGCATATTGAATATCAAAACGGAACTGAGTCGGCAACGTGTCGGTGCAGCGATGATGACGGCGCACAATGGGCATTTGCCCAAATCCCGACAGAACACACAAACACACAAATACCAGGAAGGAGGCGAGGAAGGAGAGGTGGAGTAGCGGGAGGTGGCTAAGCTGCTTATCGAGTGGCTCACTCCCGACTCAGTCAGTCAAGTGCTGACTGATGACGCCCCACGATGATGTCAAAATGTTCTAAATCGAGCCAAGGGGAGTACGTTGGGGGCACTCCGAATGTTTGCCCAGGCATATATAAAAGCGACAATTCGATCAAACATCAAGTGCAGTTTGATTCTGTGTGTGTTTTAAACGTTAACAACTACATCAACATGTTGAAGCTGGTAATTATTGATATCGATATTGCTATCATCTTTAACTTGGCAATAAATATATTCCCCGTTTCATTAAAGGTATTCCTCTTGCTCGCCGCCTTGCTGGCTCTGGCCCTGGCTGTGCCGGCTCCAGTGCCTGGTCCGCATCCAGCACCCAATCCCCAATTGCTTTACTCGGCAGGCTATCCCGCCGTGGCCTATGCATCTCCCTACTATTTCTATGGCTGATTATCCTAGCATCTCAATACAATTTCCGCAATAGTTACATACTTATTTGAAACACTGTCGTTGTGACTTTTTGGCAATAGAAACCGTTTGTTCGCTTCTGTAAATAAAAGACTAAATTTCTTCAGGCAAGTTAATTGTTTTACTTAAAAGAAATTAAAAGCAGGGAATGGAATTCCCACAGCATTTTCGAAATGTAAGCAAACCGAAGTGCCTCATGATGATAAGGTAAAATCACACATAAGTGTATAAGTGTATGTGTGTGAGAATATACATACATACTTACATATGTATATATGCATTTGCATGCAAGTAGATTCACTGTTATCTGTGTATTAATTCATTTACTCTACAATGTATATGGCGAATAGTTTGTAGTAATAAAAAAATACATAAAATATAAATTGTTAGTGTTATCTATTATTAAACTGTTTTACCGTGTTTTCATTTCAAATTTCTTATCAATAGCTTTTCACAGGGGAAATGCTCTAGAAACATAGAAAGTCGCTTAAAATCTAAGGGTTTGCAGAAAGCTTTATAACACTCTGATTTATGGCGTATATCAGAAACTATAAAAAGCACCCACTTTTATGAGGACGTTTTGTATAGCAAAAGAAGTAGAGAAGTATAACATTCACCGCGAACTTTCTATTTTTAAATTGTAATATGTCCAATATAGTTGGAAAACCTTATGTAATTTCGCTTGAAAGACAACTGGTCTTGATGTACTTATAATTTTGACCATGGCTTATGTACCAGTATATTCTTAATATATGAATTAATAACAATTTTAATGTCCACACCTGTACTGAATGTATTGCTATATGTATGTCATAAATTAAGTAAACAAAACCATATTAAAGTCCACTTTTCTTTTGCCATAAATTCCAGCGCTATAAATAATTGTGTCATACAGTACACAATCCTTTCACTATATTATCAAAAGATGGCGGTATACAATCTTTTAGCAAATATATCGGATTATCGATAGATGACGCTATTTCCAGCTATCCGTTACACAAACCATGCCTTTATTTTGCTCAGAACCCAGTAGAACTGAAAATATTTTTTATTCGCACTTTGTGTCTGCCTTATCAGAGAATTTTTCACATTATAAGTCAAGAGATTCCAGTGTACTGAACTGAGATTAATACAAACAATCGTGCTGTACACATCGTCGGAATCTGTAATGTTTTTCAATTGGGCGAATGCATTGGCTTGGCTAATCTTAATGCGACTACTTTGTGTAATTACCGCGTCCCCTGCAGTCAATTCAAATTCAATTATGTATGACTCAGAGAATTCGATTATATGGGACGCAACCTGCAAATGCACCTTGTTTGGAAAATGTTTGCCTATGCATTTGTGTTTTTAATTTTGCTGTAATAATGTTGTAATATACGATACAAATAAAAAAAAAAACTGTTATCAAAGAAGATTTTATGGCGTTGCAATTTATGGTAAATACTATGAACGTCATGGTGTGTTGGTTTATGGTAAATATAATTAAAATTGTTTTTATGGCTTTGCAATTGATGACGCTATAAACTTGGTGGTTTTGGACATGGCTTAGCTTGTGGTGTGTAACAAAATAAAGAGTTTGAAAATTTGTTATGGCAACAAAGAAATAGCTGTGTGAATTGTTATCTGACTTCTTTTATTTAAATAATATCTAATTAATTGCATTATAATAATGTTATAAAATTTAATACATATATGTAAATTTATATGTGTAAATATGTTATTATTATTATTATAGATATTACTTACTACTATTATTATTATTATTTTTATTATTATAATTTTGTATGGCATTGCAATTTGTAATTAGTGGTTTTAGACATGTTTATATAAGGTACGTAGTACGTAGTACAGTAAAATATACATTTTTTTTTACGGCTTTTCATGGAAACATACACACAATTGATAAATTGTGCTGCATGGTTTCTTTTATCTAGATATAATAGCATAATAACCAATTAATTTAATTTTTATATCATAATAGACAATATAAATAAAATTAATACATTATTACAGTAGTTTATATGGCGTTTCAATTTACAACAAAATATATCGTCATGGTTTTGGACATGGCTTTATTATGGAAGTGTCAATGTGTCAAAATAAGTTTACTTCAAGCAGTATCACAGTTGATTATGGAAGCAAGCAAATACTTGTGCAAACTCCTGCATAGATTTAAATAAATTATTAAAATACTCTATGTCAACACTTTACCAGAGTAAACAGTTCTTGTGCCACAAAGTTAGAGAAGCCATTTCACCTGCCCATTTTTTGCTATAAATTTTAAGTTGAGTTTCACTTACTCTGTGCTACTGTACTACACTGATAAGGCTTTGGAATTTCTCCACCTTAAGCGCCACTTCCCCTCGCAACATGCTCTTGCAGAAATGCTTAGCAACACATGTTGCTAGGGACCAAACGCAACTCCGGCAACAAAGTTCTGTAGGCTTCCTTTGGGTCGGAAATAAAGGACACCACAGGAGGCGGCAAGTGCTTCAGTACAATTTCTGATTTCGCAGTGATTTGAACACAAGCACGCGTAATACGAAAATTGCAGCAAAGCGAAGTGCGAAGTGCGTGTGGCGCCTCGTGACTGAGAGAGAGTGCGATTCAATGAGAGTCGCGTAGAGTGCGTTATCCTGTCGCCTCTCGACAGTTGCAGTTTCAGTACAATTTCATCGCTCGCTTGCAATGGATCACGCGATGCGTGCTTCGCCCTCGCTAAGCCACAACACTGCGCCGTAAAAGTTACGTGTATTCGAGGCGAAGGACACGCTCAGAAACAGTTGGAGTGTGGCAAAAGGATATGTTGCCGGAAATGTTATCTTTGTCGTATGCCTGAGTTCGCCGCGAGAGAAGAATCATAGTGAACTACCACAAAGCCCAAAGGGCCAACAACAACTACAAAAAACTGAAACTAAAAAAGGGAAGAAAAAACTAAAACTAAAAAAAGAAAAGAAAAGAAATGTGTTTGCTGATGCTGCCGCTGAGGCAGCCGCTGCCTCTGTCGCTGCCTAAGGCTTTGCCCCTAGTCCTCAGTTCGGCTCTACCGTTAGCCATGCCCCAGGCGATGATGTCATGCTTTTGTGCCCAAAAAAGTGAAAGTGTTGTTGCCGTTACTACTGCTGCTGCCGCCACTCCGGGCATTTCGGCTGTTCCGGCTCTTGATGACACATGAGCGTAAACGCTTTTGGCCCACTGTCAAGTCATGTGCCGTTATCCTGCAAGTGAAAACTGCCAAGTGCGAGAAACAGTCTAAAGCGAAATCGACAAAACAGCCAGTTTAATTAACCGTTAAGCACAAAGTGTGGCAGAGTCACACACAAATAAATCTCACATATACACCAAATATATCTTGTATATTGGATACGCAATGGATACTTTTATATTATTATGCTGTCTGTTGCAGCTACGCATTGGTAAGGCAATGAAAAGTGAAAATAAACTGAAAATTATATTAAACAAATGATTATTATGTACATTTTTAAATTGATATTGTTCGTTTTTAATTTAAATGCAATTGTCGAGTTTATTTTTTGTTGAATAGAACTGTAGCATACCCTTTGGCTGCACATGTAAATCAAAATTGTATTTTTCTTTATTTTCGATTTTATTTATAAGATGCTGATGTAATAATCTGAATTTATTAACTTTTAATTGGTTATTCGTTTGCAAATGTTTTAATAAGAATAATCTTTGCAGTGATTTTTAATCTATCAGCATCAAGTACTTATATTTCATTGTTGAGCAAAATTATAGCATACCCTTTGGCTGCACATTTAATATTGTTGTTGTATGTGCATTTACATTTATTTAATTTTATTTAAAAGATACGAGTGCAATAGGTAATAAGTGAAGGGTCGTATGGAGAGAAGCAATTTAAGCACATAATTATTAAACACAATTAAATAAAAAATATGTAGTTTTTAATTCAAATTTATTCGCAGATATTATCTATTTAGCAGCTGTGTCAAGCTTATTTCAATGTTCAAATTTTAGTAGCATACCCTTAGGCTATACATCTAAATAGTATTTATATTCTGTCTACACATTTTTTGTTAGTACAGGTTCTACACTTAAATAAAATAAAAAAAATAGAAAAATATTCTGTCTACAATAAAATGCATTTTATTAAAATAGTTTTTGTTTGTTTAAGATACTTTAATACATACATACATACCAATTCTTTCACACAGAAACCCATGAATATACGTACCTTTACTTAATTGCAGTGATTTTCAATTTATCAACAGTCAATGCTTGAAAATTATTGTAGCATACCATTGGGCAGCACATATAAATCTTGATTTCTCTTAAGAATTTACTTATGTTTTTAAGTTTTATGATATTTAAACTTCATTTAAATGTCAAGTTGATTTATTTGCTGGTTATGAAATTTAATAAAACTGTCATACACACGTACTATAAGCTGATTGATGTGTTATGATTAAAAAAGTTCAAGTTTATTGAATAAGTGTATAAGTAAACTAAATATTCACAATATGCATATCACTCAGCATAGAGAAGAGATTAAATTCTATTTGATTAATTTGTTGCACGTGCTACGCACATTTATGAATAGTACAAGCAAACATAATAATAATAATTCTTGCCTAGTCATAACACTCTCGAATGTTTTGAATGATGATGGATTACACGTTTTGAATAGAGTGTTATTATGAATTCTGTAGAAATTAGTACACTATAATAAGGATTAAGGGTCGGCTCTGTGATAAAATATTTGCAGTTATCAAACGGATTAAAAAGGAAGATAATAGCGTACAAATTCTATAGCACAAATATGCATTATCAGGAATGATGTATGGGTGCAAATTAAAAGAAAAGGTTACAGTCGAGTGCACACAGTAGGATGTAAATACATTTATGTAGATTATTTAATGAATCATTTTTTTGATTCCTTTGCAATCGTTATGAATTGTTGAGCAAAGTTTAACAGAATACTAAAAACTTAAATATGCTGAATATTAATTGAATTGAAATCATTGAAATTGTGTATAGGTTTTTAATGAATTTCTGGGACTGGGGCAATAGCAAATTCGAAATAAACTGAATCTGATCAGTAACTTTGAGATTGATAAAGATAAACAGAGCAACAGATACTCCTCATCCCCTTTCTACTCTGTTACTTGAATATATTATTGTTTAATGTTTTTAACTTAAGCAAAGAATATAATACTATAATCCTCTTTTTAAAAAATTATAAATTTAAAAGTAATATCCTTCACTTGATCTATTTCATTTTCATTTATTTTGATGCCTTTCACTCTCTGTCCTATTTCAAATATTATTTGACATTATGAAAACATTTTGGTGGTTTATTCAACTTATTTAAGGCCCATAAACTATATTGTGTACAGGAAATAAAAGTAATTAAGTACACAATAGTATGCGTGTCGGGAATTAAAGTTATAACCCGTAACAGATGAGCCATGGCTGATGACATAAACATTTGATGCAGACTGAAATATTTCAGCAGCATTATAGTTAGTATTAATTAAAATTAATTTTCTAAAGAACTCGCGAGCAATAGAGCTTACAAAAAGAACAAATGGAGCATTGGGTCAGGCATAATGAGGACAAGGAACACTAAAGCGCTGTAAAATAACAAATTTTATATATAAAAATTAATTAAATAAAACAGAGTGCGCTAGTAGGATGCGCAGAGCCAACGGAGGAATGAATGAATATAAAAGCAGTCTAGCTTAAAATATTTATATAGTACACTGATATACTAAAAACAAGATAATATACTGTTATCAGAAGCAAACTATTCTTACAACTTTTCTCTTTATTAGACATTTTTATTGATTTTTAAGACTTTGCTTTGTAAGATATTAAATAATGTAATATGAACTGTTTGCAATTCCATATTCGAAACAATTTTTTGTCAATTTTAATTGCATACTTTTGGGGGTGCCAAGAATTTAAACTTGTAGTTATGTGGCGAGTTGAATTCTTGTCGCATCCCAAAAGTATGCAATTCAAATTTATATGCGAGTATTAATAGTGCTGTATGTGTGTTAAATTTAACGATTATGGCTTTAAGGAAGCGCTCGTTGTGCTTACTATAAGTAAATGAGTGTGGGGAAACTATAAACTGTTTGTAAAGTATAAAAGTGATACTAATGTTTAGTGGCTTTACGCATGTAAACAATAAAAATTCTCATTCAAACGGAATTAGTTTGTGTTCAACAATTGGAGATTGATTTCCATAGAGTTGTTTAAAATATAAATTAAAAATTAAAAGGAAAAGTAAAGTTTGTGGATGTATGACGTATGAATGCAGATTAAAAGAAAAGGCTTCAGTCGAGTGCACACAGTAGGATGTGCTACATTTATATAAACATATGTAAAAACATTTAAGTAGACTTTTTCATGAATAATTCTTTTTGAATTGATTGCTTTGCAATCGTTATGAAATTTTAAGCAGAGTTTTACAGAATACTAACAGATTAAATGCGCTAAATATTGATGTGAAACCATTGAAATTGTGTTTAAGGTTTTAATGAATTTTAGGGACGAGGGAAATAGCTAATTGGAAACTACCAGAATCTGAGCAGTAACATTGTTATTGATAACCAATTGGCAGTTGACAAATGAACCAGATTAAATTAATTTTATTTCGTTGAGTATAAAATTGAAATTAAAAATTAAAAAAAAGTGAAATTTGGGGATGAATACAAAAGAGATAAATCAAAGTGAATAAAAAGTAAGTGTGAAGACATTTAAAGCTTTTTGCAAATTTATTCACACAATTTTGTTTAATGTTCTACACATTCACCATTCTCTGTCTATAATCCTATTACTTTGCATTAGTAAAAACAGTAAATTTTTAACAAATCTCTAAATTCAGTTTAAGCAAACAGTTTATTTAATGCGAATTTAAAGACAATAGAATAATGATAACTCACTTGCAATATTTTATTATTGCAAATATTTGCCTTATTTAAGTGATTGATATAAGAACAGAGATAATAAAAAGGGAAACGAGAAAGAGATTAAATGAATTGCAGAGTCAAATATATGTATGTGTGTGTGTGTATGTGTGTGTGTGTGTGTAGTGTGTAAACACAACAGATGCACAAGTTATTTAGTTTGTTTATGAACCGTTTGATTATGCTTTAAGCTGCTTAACTTCTCTGCTTGGCATTCCGTTTTCATTTCGCATCTCGCAGTTAATTTTCTTGATTTCTCTGCGTTTCTATTTTGCCACTGACTGTGGATAAGAATTTGCAACTCTTCATCAGCTGTGCCCTGTGCCCCATGCGAACGGCGGGGAGCATCCATTGGCAAATGTGATAAATTTAATGTTCAATTTTTACAGCAGCTGCAGCCCTTGGCATGGAGAGTGCCGCCATTGTGGCTGGGGGCGACGCGCTGCTGCTGCCACAGGCGCCACAGGAGCTGCAGCAGCAGCAGCTGAGGGAGCAGTCAGCACTTACGCTGACACCGTCGACGCCATCAATAACGCATTTTGTAAATGACTCCTTCATCATCTTCTGCAAAACAGTACAAAAGAACATCGATACCAAGTGGCGTGATCCCAATGGCCAGACCCGTGAGAATACCAAAGGACGAGTCCACATCGAGAAGAAGACGGGTGAGTAAATTGACTAACTATCAGCCGGGCCATAACTATAGTACACTGCTCAACACATTCTCTATATACTCGCAGGTTTATTGGCTTTGGTCTTTGAGCATATTTCACTCGATGATAAGGGCAACTGGACCTGTGAAATGGATGCAGCTGCAGCGCTGGAGGCTAGGAAATCCTTTGAGCTGCTTGTAAATCGTACGTTAACTTATGTGCATAACTGTAGCAGTAGTAGCTTAATATAAATAGTAGTTTTCCCTCTATGTATATCTGTTAGTTTTGCTTTGTTGCACCATCTCTCAAATTGATCGATTACAATTTCAACATTTTCATTTCGCAAACAGAGAAAATTTCATTTGGCAAAACGGAGGAAGTGCAGTCAGTACGCGAAGGACGCGATGCCATGGTCAGTTGCTTCGTCAAGGGCCAGCCGACACCGGAAATCTCCTGGTTGTACAATAACCAATATATAAACAGTTAGTACAGCATTTACTGAGTAAACTTTGCCTTAATTTACTCAAACTTTGCTCGACTCTCACCCACTATTCTCCCACTTCCCCTCAGCTGTTAACTCTACGAAGCACAAACGCCTCTCCGACGGACTGTTCATCAGGAATGTGAGTCAAGCAGATGCCGGCGAGTATACATGTCGTGCTATGCGCATAACGCCCACATTCTCCGATTCCGAGCAACTAACGATACTGCTAAGGATACAACGTAAGTGCCAAAAACACGCAATAACACACCTAACATATACACACACGCATGTCACAGCAATTAATAGAATGTAATAAAGATAATCGCTCGAATTTCTACACTGACTCTAGCGTAACTGTCAT
The DNA here is from genome assembly GCA_035045005.1 of Liodrosophila aerea. Classification (NCBI taxonomy): domain Eukaryota; kingdom Metazoa; phylum Arthropoda; class Insecta; order Diptera; family Drosophilidae; genus Liodrosophila; species Liodrosophila aerea. Next base: position 94,999 of record JAWNNL010001130.1, read on the forward strand.
TCTCTCTTCACTTCCCAAATCGACAACTGCAGCTTTGTTCGAGTGCGTATTGCAAAGAGAGCACCGGCTTAGGCTCACTCTTCTTCCTAAAGCGTACTTTGCTGGCATTGTCTCTTTATCTCCCGCTGTCTGCCAACGCCGCGCAACTGCAGCTGTGTATGTTGGCAGGAGAACGCGGCTTAAGCAAATGTATATTACGCAGCAGTATGATTGCTACACTCACACTCTCTTTACTGCGCACTTTACTAATGTTGTCTCTTCAGCTCCTACTTTCTGATTACTCAACAACTGCAGCATTGTTTATGTGTGTATTGGCAGTAGAACGCGGCTCAAGCAAATGCATATTACGCAGTAGCTTCACTCAAACTCTCTTTACTGCGCACTTTATTGATTGCGTTGCAACTGCAGTTGCCCATTGCAAAGAGAACACACCTTAAGCATACAAAAACTACGCCAAAGTCGGATCGAGTGAACTCACTCACTCTCTCTTCCACTTCCACTAACTGAGCTAATTTATGAGCGCACCAAACACTGCCCATTCTACTCATTTGCAGCAGCGGTAGCATTGTGCGTAAGTTTTCTAAATGCGAGTCTTCTTGAGTCTTCGCTCTTTTCCCAATGCAACTGAGATTTAAAGCTTTAGCAGCAGTTTACAAATTTAAAGCGCTTGCAGTTTTACCATACAAACATATGTGTGCGTAAAATTGAGTTTACATTTGAATGAGCAGACTGCAATAATGCAATAATGCAATGAATTTGAGTTCTCTAATAAACTTTCTCTGCCAGCTGATGCTGCAGCCTTATCATTTAAATGCGGAGAACCCAACTGGGCTAGCAAATTGAGTGCATGCAAAGCGATTTTGCACTCAATGCATTCATTTGCGTTTGATTTGAGTGAAAGGCAGACGCTCTCGCAAGTAGTATGTGTGTGTGTGTATTGGAGTGGTAAGGAAGCGCTGCTGCTGGCGATAACTGAGCCACACCAAAGCACAGGTTCTGTTACGAGTACTGGGGGCCGACTATAGCCTAACCGACTCTATATCGAAAAATACTGTGAAAATGATGTTGCTTTTTTTTATAAATTATCTTCTCTTTGCTATGGCAACTGCGTGTGTCATTGTTATGCAGTAAGCACGTGCATGCTGTGTGTGTGTGAGTTTGTGTGTGTGTGCCTGTTGCTACTCATGCAGAGTAATCGATGAAATGCGATATAAGTTTTAATTATCATACAACAGTAAACTACACCAATTAAAAGTGCACTCTCTATGCTAATGCGAGTGACAGCAGCACATCAAATGTTTCACTAATGACCACCACCAACTGTTATCCGTGTTCTCAGTCTGTCAGTCTGTCCAGGACTGATCCAACCCACAAGAGCAAACAAGAGCCACAATGGCAGCAATGGCAATCGTAACTAATTTGTAACTGTGCTGAAATACCGCAATATATATATATGTTTACATTTCCTGAGCAATAAAGAGTCCAATGAGTTCCAGAGCTCCGGCGAAATGCTAAACTGCGCCATCAGTTCACGCTTGAATAGAGCCAGTGTGGGTCATGGCTAAACAGATGCAAAAAACAGTGGGAAGGGGGGGGGGGGGTGGGCAAAGGGGGCGTCAGCTGGGGATTTGCCCAAGACAATGTCAAAGCGCAGGCAATTTTGCCACATTTCGAACCAGCCATGCGGGCTTATATAGAGTCTCTGTCCATGTATCTGCCAGTGCTCCAACTCTCTCTCTCTCTATTTCGCCGTGTCTCTTTCTCCACTGCAGATAAGCCATATTGGACCCTTAACGAGACGGTACCGGTGCAGTACGCCTATGTGGGCGGCTCTGTCAATCTAAGCTGCGACGCCATGGGAGAGCCACCTCCATCATTCACCTGGCTGCACAATGGCCGTGGCATCGCCGGCTTCAATCATCGCATCTTCATGGGCGGCTACAATGCCACACTGCAGTTGCATGTGCGCAATGCCAGCCAGTTCGGCGACTACAAATGCAAGGTGGCCAATCCCTTGGGTATGCTCGAGCGTGTCATCAAGTTGCGACCCGGCGCCAAGCCCATTGGTCCCACACGATTTCAGCTCAAACGCCTCTATGCGGACGCCTTTGAGCTGGACCTGCATACGCCACACATGACCAACGTATCGGATGAGATGCAAATCTATGGCTATCGTGTGGCATACATGAGCCAGCGCGACTTCAAATTCAGTGCAGGCAATTGGAGTTACGCCCAGCAGCGCGATTTCACCCTTCAACTTGGTAAGTGTTATCATTAGTTCGTAGTTATACCCAATTTATACTTGACAATTTATAGTTGACTATAACAGTAGATATTACTGTAGAATGTACATATAGTAATAATCAATCAGTATCATATAAATTTGACTTTTAATTTTAACTTACCATATAACTCACATAAAAGCTGATTTCATTTAAAGTATGCAACTCAATTTAATGTCAAGTTACTGCGAAAATATAATGGTCAACAAGAATTCTGAACCTAATAATTCAAATTAGAATAAGGTTTTTCAATTACGGGTATTTAAACCAGCGAAAGGCACGCCAATGCTCTGGGAGCAGACTCTGCTCTTTCCTTTACATCAAAATACACGCAAAAACCAAAAGCAATATCTAACGGTATTACTTCCGAGTTAAAATTTTGTGCCCCACGCTGACTTAAACCTATACTCGCAAATGATATGAGGTTTAATAAATGTAGGAAAATTTATGTTTAAACTTGGTTCATATAGAAAGTTAAACAAGATATAATTATAATAAATTAGGCTATTAAATTGCCCTAAATCAATAGCAATAGGTCAAATAAAATTTAAACTACATACAAATACAAGAGTTAAACGCTTGTTTAACTGTGACTCTCGTTTTAGTTGCAAAAGGGAATATTGCGGGCATTATGCTAGCTGATAATGCTTGACTACATACTATGGGGTGCATAGATTACGATAGGAAATTGGCTGCAGATAAGTGAATGGTGCAGAGTACTCTTTGCTGATACAATTCTGCTCACAGACTATGATAAAAAGTAGATTGCAAGTAGAGAAGACAGACTATGGGGATTTGTAAGGGAATATCATTATCTATTACTACTAAGTTAATATAACATATAATATAATATATGATGATTTAGTTGTATTTTATCTAATTTTGTAAATAACGGAATAAGGAAGTAAAGTAATTTCTGCTGTACTTTAAGTAAGCTCAGATAACCCAGTTAGAATGTAGTGTAAGACGAACATCTAGACCAGTGGTGCCCACACTCATACTATCAATCAGTGAACCGAACGCGAGCGTTCGTAAAATCAACGAAGCGTGACGTCTGTATGTGTACGAGCAGAGGCTGTGCGTGTGAAAACAGCGCTGCCAAGCAAAGCGCACATGTGATAGGAATTATGAATTATGGGCACAACCGATCTAGACCTATTAGTGCCTAGTGTCATTCAATGCTGTAATTGTTTTATACCCTGTAAGAATATTATCATATCAAGCACGCTCGACCATAGTACTCTTGTACTTCGTGTGTCCGGCAGATGTTTTCAAATTCATATTTACAGCTCTAATTAGCAAAGAGACATTAAGTAATGATGACAATAAATTTAATGGAGTATAATTAGCTATGCAGTCATTAATGACTTGTGCTCCCATTAGTTGATTGCAATAATAAAATTAAAATCGCTAATTAAGTAAATACTTGTGCATCTGTTGCAGGACACCACTTCATGATACCGTACCTAGAGGCCAACACCACATACTTGATGCGTGCCGCTTCACGTAATCCGGCCGGACTGAGTGATTGGAGCAGCGTGAGGAAGTTCGTCACGGCAGGAGCAGGTGGGAGATGGGGCCAACAGCTGTGGTGCTGCTGGTGGTGCCATGTGGTGCTGGTAATCGCGTTAATTTGGCATTAGTTTCATATTGAATTAGACGAACCACGAGCCAAGTCTCTGGCCTTAGTTAATGTTGTTACTTATTGTTGCTGATTCCGTGGACACCCTGTATTTTGTATTTTGTTATATATGTATCTTCTGTGATAGCGTTTTGTGTGCAATTCTCATTATGGTGTATGGGAGTATCCTTTCGTGCCGACTATGTTCATACCAATGCCAATTGCTGCTGCCAATTTAATTGATTACCTTTTGTACGTTCTTTTCTTACTAAATGAATAGAGAAACATAATACTTAAGCTTTGTCTACATTATACTAGTTAAATTCCATCTAAAAGCTTCACATCCATGTTGTTCATGCGAAACTAATATTATTATTATTATGATTACAATAGCATAAGATTTTCCCCTCCTCAGAAGAGAAACGAAAAGAAAAGAACAAGAACAAAACTCACTTTGATGAATTTTACAAAAGTCCAAATTATTGATAAAGCAAATGAAATGAGAGAGCAAAAGAAAGAGCGGATAGAGAAGCATTAAAGCAGAATGTGTAATGAAGCGAAGAGAAACGCCGAAGCGAATCAATAATAGATGTGAATTCATAATAGCTTAATTCAAAATCAATGGAAATTGAACTTGCAATCGAAAACGAAATAAAATGAAAATGAAAATACAAAAACTAAACCGTTTAGTGGATAAGACATAATACAGCATAAGTTACATAAATAAATCCAATTGAATGTGTAAAATCTGTGTGTTTTAATTTCATTTACAATTTTTATGGGGACAACTTGGAACTTGGAATTCATTTGGCATCAGAGATAATACTAATAGTAAATACTTAGGGAGCTACACCATGGAAACACTGCGAACAGACGATCCTTTGTGCTAAGAGTCCCCTTAGACCCTCTCTCCCTTATGAAGAAGAGTAAATCCTTCATCAAGAACTCATCATATGCTCACATTTTCCTACTCCATCTTATAGGTTGGTATTATCCATATGATGGTTTGTTAGTAGAAACAAAATTATGAGCTTTGGTATAGTTTATGGCATAATAGACCTTTTAAAGTTTATTTTCAGTGCAGTTATTGGCTAAGTGCACTGCAAAAATGAATAGATGTAGAACAACTTAAACCAGATTTATAACTAAGCCTCATCAAGACTGAAGAGAGCTCGAAAATATCAAATTAAATGATAGAATTAATGTCAAAAATAGTTTTGAATATAACCCAAAAGAAACCTGAAATTAAACCACAATTTTTTTCCAGTGTACGCCAGCTCTTACACTTAACTATAAAGCTGGATAAAGAGATATATTTTATTGTTATCATTGACAATAAATCAGGCATTGGCCACACTTTGCGGATAAATACAAAACCTTTAACAGTTTGTCAGAAAGGTCCCTTGGTAATAAGAAGGCAAGGACTGAAAAATGAGTTAGCTCTTCGCTGCAATCATTGTGACTATATGATACCCTATACAACAAGATTAGGCTGGTAGAACGTGTGGCTTTTATTTGATTAATCACTTATCAATATAATTCATATCATATTATAATTGCAAGATTGAAAATTGCAAATTCTAAGAGAAATTTACACAAACAACCGACACAGTCTTCCCTTATCTAGACTCTGTTATACCCAGCATAATAAACTAGATCATAAAAGTCAATAAACTGTCAAATTGCAAATCATTTACATCACTTAAGCATAAATAGCATTTTCCACATCAGCATCGCACGTTACGTATTACGTATTACGTATACACTGTGTGGTACATTGAGAGTGAGTGTGCATTCTGTGTGCCCTCCGGGCTTTGTATAAATGCCCAAGTTAAGTATGCTCAAAGCCTCTGGCTGGGAACTGCGCTATTTATGGCTGCCACGGGCAGGTTTCTCAGCTATAAATGCACATTAACGATATCGCTTGTAATAACTTATTCCATATTATTTTTGAGCATTTTTAAATCCCGGAAAATGTACAGGTCAATGCAATTCCGGCCACAAATGTGACAACAGAAAGAAAAAAGAAAATGTTTACGTTAAATAAATAAAAGCCGGTAGCTTCGCAGTTCACTGGTCGTCATTACACCCACACACCCACACACCCACAAATGAATGACTGCAGATTATTAAAACGGAATTTATTGAAAATACCCAGTGAAGAGCTCTACTTACCTGGCAGACACTTATACTCTGCTACGATTGTTGCGAAGCCAGCTGGCTAGAGATTATAGCAAATGAGTAATTCATTTCATACATACATATGAATACACAAAGAAGACTTTCTCTAGCCTGACTGACTGACTTGCTATCAACGCTCATCCCAAAAGGTATAACAAAGAGTTTCTTCATGAGTTTCTATAATGAAGTACATATTGAAGAACATAGTAAAGAAGATAATGATATACATAATCACATACATGATGACATTCATAGAGACATTCATAATGAGTTATTCATAGTGAGCTTATATTTTAGCACTTTTTAACAGCACAAGCTTACCAATAACAAACAGCTGACTTCTGCAGCTGTTAACTTAACAGTGGCGCGCTCTGTTAAAGTTTCTGGTATGTAACATTATAGTTTGGTGTATTTCCGATAGGTGCTATCAAAATTATTGAATAATTTCGACTTTTGAAAAACGACTTTATGCCGCTAAAAGTAGGTATTTTCCCTATAGTGCAGTGCTTCATTCTGCTTGTTACACACAAATGGCAAATGCACATTTTAGTGCCAAACGTGATTCCTTTTCGTCCAAAACACTCTCTTCCTCCCTTATGAAGAAGACTAAATCTGTTGTTAGACTTAGCCCTGGATATAAGCAAATCTTATTTGGAACTTCATGATCCTTTTCGAATTCCTTGCGAGTTCTTCAATAACGTCAACAAATTGGTAATGTATAATACGAGTAGTTCAGTTGTAGTGGTGCCTGCAGTAGCCAAGTGAAAACAGTTCGTATCAACAAACTTCAGCCCTGGAACACGTATCGTAGAAACTGATCAGTAAAAGCTACACACAAACTATGTACCGTAAAAGTTCTTTGTAAGTGAGAGTGTTAGTCAAGCTTACATTTAAACGAGTTGGCACTACCCGCGTTTGAAATGGACGCGACAATTACCTTTCACTCATATTTGTTATCGATAGCCCGTGCTTTCAGAGTTGCTTTGCTGCATCAAAGTATTGACAACAAAAACAAGCTTAAACAAAACATAAAACAACAGTTTCAATTAAACGAAAACATTATAACACTATTACTATATTTAGTTTATTTTCATTAGAATTCCAGTGCCTATAATTTATTAATTTATAACTTGCAAAAAATCGAATAAAAGCAATTACACACTTGAATGAAGAATATATAATTACGTTGGTAAGTAAGAACTAAATGTGATTCAATCATTTAACGTAATTTTGCATAATTCGAATTTATTAAATTAATTCGAAATGTGAGCACAAAGAATTTAAGCGGATTTTGTAATTAACCAAACGCAAAGTACTTGCATCACAGTCCGAGTCTGAAAGTCATTTATGCTGCGCCGTCACGTGTAAACGACAAAGTTCTGGTCGGAAAACAGAGTGCGGACAATGCATGTGCCGGATTCATTATTTACGATTACCGTACCGTACCTTTCCGTTCCTCTCATGCAGACAGTTTGCCTGGCAATTAATGGTTTTTTATTGATACTACATACCAAGTAAATGTGCGTAATATACGGTGCAAGGAATGGGTGAAATCAGTAAACATTATTACCTGGACTATCAGAGGCAGATATTTGTATATACAAAGTTGCCTGCTTGCCGCAATCGTTACGGTTTATTTTAATTAAAATTTACAATTAATATTTAATGAGTCGACAGTGTGACAGCAGCAGCAGTAACAGCAGCAGCAGTAGCAGCATCTCCAACCATCAAGTTGATGTACATCAAATTGAATTTCAATAAGGCCAGGCCAGGCCAGGCCAGGCAGATACTTCCGTTAAATCCCGCCCAGAAGATGTTTTTCCTGTGTGTCATGGTAATTTTCCTGAAAAGTAATTTCAGCCACAGCCACAAATTGAATATAATTTGTCGCAACAGCTGATTGTGAGTGATTGCTGTTCCATTTATTGGCTAGTATAATACATATATACATTTTCCTTTTACTTTTTTGCATTTATAAAAATAATAAATTATGCTGTCGGCACTTAATTGATAAAATTGTAAATATTTATGTGCAGAGTCCTTTCAATAAAAGCAGGTAAGGAAATTTATGTAAATTGTATTGCATGTAAGTTTTTAAGGATATTATCAGATTATAATCAGATCTATTATATGTTCTATAGGTAGGTATATTCACCTAGAGTTCATTACCCAGATATTTCGATAACGTTTACTACATTCTCGATTGCAAGACAGTATTTTCAACTCCATTAGGGTAGTAGCAAAAGTCTGGACCTCTTCACATCAGACCTTACAACTGTCGCTAGAGACACTACCTAGTTTTTTCAGGTGTATTCTGAGCCGCTAATGTCCCATCAGGAGTCCTGTGCGAGTTCTTATGGGGTTTTTATCAAACTATATGCTCCACTGGAATCTGTTTAGTTCATATGAGCCTAAGATTTGCTTTAATTACCATAAAATATTTGTATTATTATATCCAAAGAGTTAATTTGATTCTTTTCTATTTTTTATTTTATGTTAAAAATTGTATATACTAATATTCTAATAATCTAAGCACCGTATTCATTTCAAGCTCTATAGAAATTTCCAACTCTTATTGGAAAACTATATGGTCTACAGCGCCTGTTTCACATAGATATACAGGTCACAGATTAGGCCAGAATTAAAAATTACTTAAGTAAACCCATTCACACGATTCTCAAGGCAATTAGTACTATAAGGGACTAGAGCATTAATTAAACGGCAAGTCATCAACAAATCATTAAGCTGTCAAAGTTGCCAACTTTGCCGATAGGTGTAATAAATGCATAATAACTTATTTATGAGCCACAAAATAAATAAGGCTAAGGTCTGATGGTAAATTTGAAATTGATTGCAGCATTTTCAAATACGTATTTACATACATACGTACATACATACTTACATACATCCTTACATTCTCATGTGTGTGTGGTGTAGATGGTAATAAATCTTGTATTACTTGAGGCGGCACTTGTGTGGTTATTTACCAATTTAGTAGATAAGCCCATTATTAGTTTATGTGTCCGACACATATTTTACATGTTAAATTATAGAATACTAAATTATAAATAGTATTGAAAGGGTTTTAAACTCCTATAATAAACTTTAAAGTGGGAACAATAGAACTTCATTTGTTCAACATTTGTTCTTTACTAAATGCTTCGACATATGCATATGCTGGACGTTATCTGTCAAACCGATTGACATGTAAGAGTTGCCCAAATAAAGGGAAAAAAACCCCTGCAAAACTGTCATTATATCAAATTTCTATTCAACAGAATTGTGCACTCTTCCTTCCCCCCCCTGGCCACTGCTCAATTGTCTACATGGCATACAAAACTTTTGCACCTTGTAACGAGTTTTTAAGTGCCAAAATGTGGAGCACAATGAATATGTAAATCATGCCCAGACTCCTCCCCCGGGCAGCCCCCTCAAGCAGCGCATGAAACAAATAGGAAAACGCGTTGAAAATGAAAATAAATGTGAATATTTAAGTGATTTATATGCAAGAACACTTCAACAGCGAACAGCGCATAGCGAAATGTGGAATATGCCAAAGTCAGCCATATCAGTACATACGAGTATACCGGTTAAAGGGTATTCAGCGTGGAGCAGCACGGTGGTTCGCTTGGTGGTTGGGGGTTGAGTGGTTGCCAACCATTCCATTTGAATATGTCAGTGGGACTGAAAGTCATTCATTGCGAGGTCTAGACACATGTATAATTCAATGTGTCTGTTCTTTGCTATGCAATCTTTTGCTGCTCACAAAGAGAGCCGGAGAGTCCATTAGGATTAACATAGGATATGGTTATGTTATACTCCTCATAAGTATGTTTAATGAGTGCCTGGCAATGGAGTATTAGCTTGCCAATTTATGTGATAAAAATAGATGTACTTATCGACTTCTCTTTGAACTGGCACAGAATTTAATTAAATTAACTAGAACTAGTAAAACTATTTGGAATACATGTTTGCACTTGCCAGAGACGCACACAGTTAGTTTATATGGCAAATATGCAATAATATTAATTGGAGTTGGCATTTTGTGCTATTTGCATTGCCATTGTGCTATCATAGTCCCCAGGCGGCGCGGATGCTAATGGAAATTTCAACTAAATATCACGCATACGCGTCGTACGCCATTATTGAAAATGCGTTGCATTCGATTCAATTCCATTAAAACAGTGCAAATATTTCGATTCAAATAAATGTTTAATAAGCCTTTACAATTTTACTACTACTTTTTCTAATATTTGTATTAGAAATGTGACAAGAGCAGACACAACACATGACAACAGCTGCAGCAAATATTAATTAAATTAATTTCAGTTTCATTACTTCAATTTAATTTTAATCACCAAAGTATACAAACTTAAGCTCAGGTAATAAACAGGATTTTATTTTGCATTTACAGCAGCAACAAATTGTAAACAATTTAATCCGTCTGTTTTATTAGTATTTCATGCAATTTCATTTCAATGAAATTTCAGGCGTTTTTTTTTAACGGATTCCGCTGATTATGGCCAGGAGCACAACAATGGCAGCAATATTCTGCCCATAACTGTCAATGTCCGTTGGCAGTAACTAGTTGTTGTTGTAGTTGTTGTCGTTATTGATATTTTCATTGTAGTTGCTGCAGTTATTTTTGCTGCCATTGACAGCCATGTTAAAAATCGTATATTTTGCAACAATTTGGCGCATTCGGTTATTGTAATGGCTTTTCCCGAATTCCGTGTACCATTTAACAGTGACAAGGATGTGATTAATAAAAATTAAATAACATATTCTTTTGAAATTGGGTAATATAGAATTACACAGTACTTTGATAATATTTGCATGTCATATCTGCTGTTATTGCATTGAATTACTACATTGAAGACAATTTAAAATTAAAATTAGAATATGAAGAACAGTATTGCGGTTTCAACTATTTTATTGCTAGGATTTCAAATTAGATAAATTTAAATAAAATTACTACTTTGAAGACGATTTAAAATTAAATTTAGAATATGAAGAACAGTTTTGAGGTTTTATTTACTTTATTGCTTGAATTTCAATTTATATAAATTTAAATAAATTTATTACATACCTGCAGTTTTTTATTTCAATAGATAGGATACATAAATGAATAGACAGATCATTTGAATAAGATTCATCTCTGTATCCTAGCTATGGCTCTCGTATACTCCAGCATATTTTTGTAACTAATGCTCGCCGACTCACCAGTAACTGATAAGTTGTTGCTGTCAAGAACATCAAGAAAAATAAAAGAATTAAAGAAATTTGTATTTGTATTTAATAAGTTATTTAAAACTACAGCTCAAAAGTACGCAAAGTTTGCCAAGCTCAACAAAGACTACAAAGTCATTTTTTATGCCTACAATCAAAACAAGTTTTTTAGCTACCCATTATGTTAAAATTGTTGTTTTGTTTTTACACATTTTTAACCCTTTTCTGCGTACCTATCATATTATATTAAAGCGTTAAAATTGTTGGCAGCACTAAAGGAGTTAGAGTCAAAAAATAGCCTCCTGAAAGTATGCTACAAAATTATAACAATACTAGTTGTAAATTAAAGCACAGCTGTGCATGGCGTAACCTACCAATATTTTAATTGTTATTGTTAAATTATTAATATCTTCATTATTCTATAGTATAACATACCACTACTTCTGTTTCTGAAATGTATAGATTTCCACAACTTACATATTACTTACTTACATTTGTTATAACTAAGACGAGTACCTTTGCCTTTCAATGCTTGTAAATAATCATTAACTTTTTATGAGAATATTTAATTGTAATAATCTATTCTTGTATAAGCTAAATACTATATTACTTTGATTGGTTTGACTACTAGCTCGAGATGGAAGGTTGAGAAAGAATAAAAATTTGTGTTCTTTTTTATATTGTTGCCATTATATTTCGATGGCATATCAACAGATCGTCTATAGGGACAGTACAACACGTTCGCTCTGACTACTTTGAATTATCGAGATAATATAATATACAAAATAACCCACTTTATAATCTTTATTAACCTTGCGCACCGAGTTGGCAGAAATCCAATTTAATTACAATCGAATCACCAACCTATCAAATATATTAAATTATGTTTAATTTCTAGTGCAATTGCACATTACACAGTACTGTATACCCTTTCTTTGGTAGTACTGAATATATGGAAATAGCACTTTTGTTGCTATTTATTCAACTGAATCAGTATAGGGAAACAACGGCTTACAAGCAATATGGAAAATATGGAGCAGGACTTTCTCATACATAATCGCCGAGCTCGCATATGATATGCTACCAGAAGCAGAGCCAGGAGTCGGAACGACAGCCTGACTACTATGTAACCCACCTACACACAGTTCTTTTCTTTTTGCATGCGGCATGTGTCAAGCGCTTTGTATGCCAGCTGTAGCTGTAGTATGTGTGTGCGGGTGTGCGAGTGTGGGATTGTGTGTGGGCGTAACTGGGCGCCTGTGGATGGGCGTGGCATATGCCCGCATGCAGCGACTTTGCCTGCGTTCATAGCTTCACATTTCTTGCCTTTCGCAAACTGTATGCTTTATGCGGATTCATATGTAAATGAATTGCAAAAAACATGGAAACAAGCCTCAGACCTGAGAGTAACACAAACTGCAGTCCATAGTACAGAGGAAGCCTTGACGTCTGATTCATATTGAAAGTTAACTTCTTTATGTTCATTCTGGAGCAGAAGTTATCGGCAAGATGTGCGTCTTTTGTGGTTGTGTATAGGGTAATGAGATGGAGGCGCATGATATACTTATCGTTATAGTTGTTTGTGGAAAAAAAGGGAAAATATTGATGTAAATAAATAGTATTTGCGCAAACATAAAGAGTGATATTTTTAACTATTTACCTCAATTATTATTTATATATTACTCTATTAATGGAACCCACAGCTTTTACTTCTAAAATTCTGCGCTTTTACATTGCATTCTCGCTTATCAGTGTTTACTTCGAAAATATGTTAACTAGCCCTGTTGCCACTCGTGACATCACAAGCAGTAAACACAGATTCGCACAGTCACAATCAGCTGTGTTGTGAGTGTGGGGAGAACAACAAAGAACGCTACCAGAAGCCATCGGGGCTGATAAAGAAAAGTTAATGCGCCACGCCACACCAGTCAATACAGTAAGGGCACAATATTTTTATGCTAGGGTAAGGGTTTTTTATTTACGATAAGATCAACAAACAGTAAAAGGTGTAGATATCATTCGTGGTATCTGGATCATCTCCTCATGAAAACTTGTTGTCAAGGGCAAGATTTGATTCATACAAATTATTAAGAATCGCATAAAACTATTGACATTTAAGGCTATCAGCGACCAAGACAACCAACAGCTGTGCCCAATAAAAAACCTAAAAAAAAATCAACTAAATTTTTTTCACTTTGAAAAGTGAATTGTCGCGGTTTCTTCACCTTTCTTATCACACATTTGTCCAGAGCGGAAGAATCAATAAAAAGCAAACAAAGCAAATTACAGCAAGTCTACCGAAATAGCTTGCCAACCCCTCGCACACCCCCACACACACACACTGTGTATTACACACAAGCAATGTCACTTAAATTTGTTTTCTTTTTCTCATCTTTTTCGTTTTTCTTTATTTTAAATTAGATTACAATAAGCATACAGTCATGCTAATTTAACAGTTTCATGTGAAAAGTTGAGTAATATTTTCAGTTTTATTGTATCTTAGCGGGAATTTCCACACACACGATATCCACATTTGCCTGATCCTGCAGCTCCCACTTGACCAGCACCGAGACTTTGGGATAGCTTTTCAGCACGGGCAGCGTGGCGGTATATCGATAGGTTTCGTTCTTTTCCAATGGACATTTCAAGCCGCTGTTGACGCAGGCATCGGGATTGGCCAGAGGAAATGGCATTTCAATGCCCAGAACTTTGCCGTGCACCACCGTCTTGACCGCTGTGGCTGTTTCGGCTAGAGCAATATCTATTGATATTGATACGTTGGTATTCCGTTTCAATACACATTCCGGCTTTGTCGTATCACAACCCTCGATGGTGACTTGAGTGAATTTGCCAGTCTTTGATCCGCAATCGTGAAATTCGAGAGCTTTACAAAGCTGCAGTGCTAGCAGCAGCGACAAGGTTAGAGCGCACCACTTGAACATGACGAGTTAGTCACCTATTTAACTTAATTCAATTACAAGATCTAAAAATACGAATTAAACGTGGACTTCTTTATTCTATATTCAAATATTCTTTTTACTCGGCTAGGGCTAGGTGACAACTGAAATCTGAAAAAAAGCTGACAAAAGGCAAACCCAGAATCAGCTGCGCGCCTCACGAAAACACGAGCTTTGTCATCGTAAACACTGTAGACGACCATATCGATTACAACAGATTTTTAGAATAGCTTTTACTCAAATGGTAATGTGTTTTAACATAACCTGAAGAAAAACGAAAACAAATTCATTTTAACCTATTTTATCTATGTGGCAAAGAAATTCTGGTTTAAATTTTGTTAAATATTTACATTTTACATTTTGTATTAAACATGCATTCGCACATATTTTCCGTTTAGCACCATCTATTAATTCTTCTAAATTGAATAACAGAGTTTAACAGAGTGCAGCAGAGGCGACAAATGTAGTTTTTGGCGCGCAAAAAAGCTAAACGGTTGCCAGTTTAGCCAAGTTCATAACCTTAATGCATGCCATAACCCCGATTAGCCGCTACTTGGGCCGCTAAATATTTCTTTCAACAGCCTTTAGATGGCAAATAAATCTGCAGAAATTATATTACTTATACTATATTGCTATAAATTGAATTTTAATTCAAGTATAAGGCTATCTTACGCCAATACATGAAACGTGCCAATTTTGACGCAAAAACGCCAAGTGTGGCAACCGCGCTCTTGACTCTCAGTTCGATTCTGATTGGGTAGTGGACAGACTGTTTTGGCGGCATTTAGTGTTATTTTGCATTTGTTGTCACTTCATTTGCTTAAAAAAATTGTTAGTCTATTAATTATTAAAAATGTTCCAGATTTGTAATTTGTTAACAAACCGTGTAGCAACCACTGCATCGTGCGCTATACGTAGCAAGTAAGTCCTAAAAGCTGTTATTGTTGTTGAGGTTTTTCGCTTGCATGCAAGTACATACATACATATGTGTGCATGTGTGTAAGTAGTCCAAGTAACACGTTGTAAAGCCAACGCAATGCAGTGTCATTTATCAAGGTCATTGCATTTGCCGGCTTAGATTATGTATGTTTGTGTGTGCCTGTTTGTGCTGAACAATTTTGAATTTGTTGTTTATTTTTTCTCATTTTATCATTGTTTTATATTATGTCAGAATGCTGTGTGACAACTACAGCTGCGAAAATAAAGCTTCCAAATAGACGCACGTACACACATACATACGCACACTTTTATCTGTACGATGTATAGATGTATAGAGATCACTCGTCAGGTTTTTATATCGCAAATAACTGTATTATCTTATTTGCCTTGAGAATGCATGCACATCTATACATACACACTAATATATGATTGCATGTAGTATGTACTAAATTATTCCATATAAAATAAAACTTTTATGATAACAATTATTGCTAAAACAATGATAAATGAGTTGTTGAATGAAGAGAATATTCACACATAAAAATAGAATAATGTTGACTGAAAAGTATTTACATACCATATGTATGTATATAAAAACATACATATATAATTACCTTTATGTGTTTTTATATACATATGTGTATGTAAATACTTTTATATAATAATTATATATGCGTGTTTATCTATTTATGTATATTTGGGTTGAATTTTAACTAAGAGTAGTTAAGCATTTTGTTTTTGCATGGAGGTATTTAGGTAAAATAGGCTAAACTTTCACAAAAATACATGACAATTTATTACTAGGTCAGTTTTATATGTAAACATTTTATACTGCCATACATATGCCCTAGAGATTCAATCAATATCAAATGAAAATTTGATATTTTTGTTGCATAGAGGAAAACACCTGCCGACAGACACAGTTGACAACTAAGTAGGCGAAAACTAATAAAAATTTTGCAAAAATAGGAAATTACAGCCGGGAGACAAGATTATTTTAACTAAGGCAATTGCCCGCTTATCTCACATACGTAAAACAGTATTTTCTATATTTATTTATATTGATTAATCGGCAAAAAACAGCCGTACTTGACTGCATTCTGTTGATTGTTTTTATGACCTGTTTACAACTTAATGTGATAAGCTCAAGCTGTTAATTGGCAACCCCCAGCTAAGATCGGCACGGCATGCTTCGGGGTCCTGTAAAGGTCGGCTTTTAAAACCTACAATTGACATTCAAAGTTCGCGTATATGCGTCTAAAACTTTAGATAACTCGTAATCGAATGGCTGTGATATGAGTGTGATTGAAATTAGAATTTTAGTGATTACTGTTTTCACAAGAATCGAGAGTACACAATTGAAGTGGTTATAGTCAGCGGGGGCAAAAAAAATGTGAATTTAAACTTTGAGACTTTCAAATATGAATGAATATAACAAGCCTCTTAATCTTATCCAATTGTAAATTGTACGTTTTAGTTCTAGATTAATTTGTATGCAGCAAAAGTTTTGAATGTCTTCTAGAGATGCTGATTATTGTTTATAAGTGAAAAATTTTAATAAATTATACATACACAAATCCTTTGACATATCGGAAAATGTTTAGAGGCTACTATGTAACTGCATTCAAATTGTTTTAATAATACATTAACTTACAAAATCTTCAAAATTCTAAAAATTAAAAAAAGCCTGATATCTTATGAAAAATCGAAGTTTATGAAGATTAGTAATATTTATTCACAATTTTATCCGGAAATTGAATTCGTTTACAGATCTTCGACATGGTTCACCGATGTACAAATGGGTCCACCAGATGCCATTCTAGGTATTACAGATGCTTTCAAGAAGGACACACATCCGAAGAAGATGAACTTGGGCGTAGGCGCCTACCGGGATGATGATGGCAAACCCTTTGTGTTGAGTAGCGTTGCTGAGGTAGATACAACAATTGTAACTTAATTTCAAAATCAATTATTAATCAATATCCATAAATAGGCTGAAAGGAGAATTATGGGGCGTAGCATGGACAAAGAGTATGCGCCTATCACTGGTATACCAGATTTCTATAACAAAGCCATTGAATTGGCATTGGGTAAGGACTCAAAGCGTCTGCAGGCGAAGCACAATGCCTCCACACAGTCCATCAGTGGTACTGGGGCATTGCGAATTGGCGCTGCCTTTTTGAGCAAGTTTTGGAAGGGTAATCGTGAGGTTTATTTGCCCACGCCATCATGGGGCAACCATGTGCCCATTTTCGAGCATGCTGGACTGCCGGTGAAGCGCTATCGTTACTACAATCCCAAGAATTGCAATCTTGACTTTGAAGGCATGGTATCCGATTTGAAGGTGGGTAGGCATACGTTGATTTATGAGATCATTCTTATAGACATTTAAATCCTTATCCATAGAAAATACCTGAGACATCCGTTGTGCTGCTGCACGCCTGTGCCCATAATCCGACTGGTGTGGATCCCACTAGAGAGCAGTGGTGTGAACTTTCCGAAGTGATTAAGGAACGCCGTCTGTACCCATTCTTTGATATGGCATATCAGGGCTTTGCCACCGGCGATGTCGACGGCGATGCCCAGGCTGTGCGCATCTTTGAGAATGCTGGTCATGACTTCTGTCTAGCTCAGAGCTTTGCCAAGAACATGGGTCTGTACGGCGAACGTGTTGGTGCCTTCTCCGTGATGTGTGCCGAT
The DNA here is from genome assembly GCA_035045005.1 of Liodrosophila aerea. Lineage (NCBI taxonomy): Eukaryota > Metazoa > Arthropoda > Insecta > Diptera > Drosophilidae > Liodrosophila > Liodrosophila aerea. Next base: position 112,908 of record JAWNNL010001130.1, read on the forward strand.
GAAGCGGAGGCAGCTCGTTGCCTATCACAGATTAAAATACTTATTCGTGCCTTATACTCGAATCCTCCAGTTCATGGTGCACGCATTGCGGCTGAGATCCTAAACAGTCACGATTTGCACAAGGAATGGCTAAAGGAGGTCAAATGCATGGCCGATCGTATTATTAATGTTCGCCAAACTCTTAAAACTACTCTGGAGAAATTGGGCTCATCGCAAAACTGGGATCATGTTGTCAATCAGATTGGCATGTTCTGTTTCACTGGCTTGAAACCGGAGCAAGTCGAAAAGCTGACCAAAAATCATAACGTATATCTCACCCAGGATGGCCGCATCTCTCTGGCGGGTATTAACAGCAAGAACGTTCAGCACCTGGCCGAAAGCATTCATAACGTGACCAAATGAAGCCTTTTAGCACAAATGTATCAATCGAAATTTCCAGTAGCAAAGAAACTAGTGGCACTCTATTGCATTTTTAGTTATATATCTTTTATAAAATAAAATCGATTTAATGCACATCCTTTTCATTTTTATTTATGCCTTAAAATTAGTCGAGACAAAAGCTGATGGCCTAACTATTTTCCTATTACTTTGAATACATACGAGTACATTCATTTCAACTAGTTTACCTACCCCAAAATAATTAAGAAATGTTTATTTTAATAACGAAAATATGTACACACACATACATATTAAAACATTTAATACACGTTTTGGAAATCAATTGTACAAACAGCATTAGTTTCAAGATTAGTTCGATTAGTAGCTTCTGTTTCAGTTGGATTATAAATATACATATTTATTTACTTGTTTACTTGACTTTTATATATACAACTAGAATCACGGTTTATTATAACGATATCTTAGCTTATCGCTTGGCTCGCAGTATTCCTTGATTATTAGCTTACACAGGAAGATATGAAATACTATGATTATTGCACAAACTGAGACCCAAAATAGCGCAGGCAATCCTCCCAATTGATGGCCATGCTTATGTAGCGCAATCAAATGTTGTTCGTGTGCCGGAGCTGTGAATGCAAATGCAAATTGGATAAGGCACCTTTTTTGATATCGTATAGACTTACCCTCGACCACTTCCTTCACATGGATGGCATGATGTATGTCCTCCATGTGCTGTTTATCTTCGGTTATGTATAAAATTGCAGTCAGTGGTTCAGTCAATTTCACAGGGAATTCTCGACGGCTTTGTCTGCAAAAAGATACTCATCATAGTTGGATGTAATACATGGGGAACAATTTTAGTATTTACGTTAATAGAACTGGTTCATCCAGGCAGCCACCATCGCAGGCATAGTAACTGCGATCTGAGCGATCCAAAGCCACGTTGATGATCGCTTTGTTGTCGTCCTTCACTAGAATCGTCACGTTCACATGCGTCTTGTTGCCGTAGTTGAGGCGCCTAAAGTGAAAGTCACGGTGAAGGAACTTTGGATGCATATTGCACTCCAGATGCTGATTGCTGAAACGAAAGCTACCAAAACTTAATGTCATGGCTTGTATAACACCCGAAGCACCAGCACGTATCAGATTATGGCATCCCTGCTTCTCTAGTGTCAGCATCCATGAGGACACCAGCGAATTGAGTTGGCTCAGTGTGGACATGTCACGCCACAGATTTTCCGCCTGTAGCGTGTGATAGGAATCGTAACAGCCCTCTGCGTATGTCAACGCCTTGGCAATATCGTCACGCATGGTTGCCGATACGGAACTCACTTCCTCAAATTCAAAGCTTCGCACTTGTGACAGCACAGCATACATGGTGGCATTTATACGATCACCATTGATACTGTTCTCTGCCCTAGAGGTGCTTATCGTGAGACCCGTGGCCCACAAGTCTGCCCACACATTGATGTGATCCTGTCGGAACGTGTTGATACTGTATGATGCACCGCCAGATGCCTTAGAGTTAAGCTTTTGCAGAAGCTTCATCATTGTTTGTGTTGAACGTTGCTCCAACGCCTCCGAGGTAGCTTTCAATTGTGACTCCACCACAGGTTTGGAATATTCGATGACCAGCGGATAAACTACGCGTACAGTGCCGCGCTTTCGTAGCTGCAATTTTGGATCCAACTGTGGCTTTACAATGCTAATTACAATCAACTTGCTGGGATCATCAGGCGAAGGTGGTACCGTTGCTGTTATAATCTCCAGTTCGCTATAAGTAAACACTCCTATTTGCGCCGGATCACTGCAAATAACATTTTAGTAAGTATGTGATCAATTTCATAGTGACACACATCAACTTACTTGAGGGGAATGGTACGAGTTGAAGCCTTTGCCAAACGATTGCGTGGCAGCACAAGTTCTATATTATCAATTATATTGCGTGTATTTGTTATCTGCACTTCTTGCATTAACACATTGGGTTGCGTACGATGAGCATACAATGTATAAGAGACAAAGTAGCCGGCAAAGCATTGAAATCTGTGTACCATACCCGTCAAATACTCTACTACAGTGGCCTCCTTATCACTAACTGCAGCAGCTCCTCCGTTTTCAGAGACTGATATCACTGGATGAAACCGTATTGGAAGCTGCATAGCACGTCCATGTTTTATATTCCATACAGCTTCGTGGGCGACCTCTAGACCGATGTAGCCATTACCCGCATAAGGCACATAATCGCGTTCTCCTGGCAGCACAGGCGCCACGTGACGTATGTTCGCATCATATTCATAGTTTTGAAGTATATACGGTGTTAGACGATCGTCCATGCACATACTGTGAACATCTGAAAATAATATAATTACCTATGCAGTCTGTTATTGAATACACATGCGGATTATATACCTTTTTGCTCCTGCGTGCTTAGAAATAAGTACCGAAAGATTGGAGGTAGCATATAAAAAACAATGCAAACACAAAGTAGAAGCAAAAATAAACGCCGGTAGGAGGATATAGTGCCCTCTGCGAATCGTTTTATCCTTCGTACAACATCCACGGCTTCGAACTTATTTTTAGCAGATCGGAAAAACATATTGATTGCTTATTGAGTTCACATTTGTACAAATATTCTGAATAATATCTAATGCTTGGCCACAATTTGTGGCCAAACGAAATAATGCAGAGGTGGGGACACAGATACCACACTTGGCGTTTTTGCGTCAAAATTGGCACTTTTGTTATGTGTTGGCGCAATGTCACTTTTTTTCTTAAATTGGCTCTTTATAACGTCTTCAACTTGAGTTTAAATAAATTTTCAGCAATATATAATTTCTGTTGTTGAGCCCTCAAGCAGATTTATTTGCATTCTGACAGCTATTGAACAAGATATTTAGGGGATCAAGAAGCGGCTTTTCGGGGTTGTGACATGCACTAAGGTTGTGAATTTGACTAACTTAGCTTGTGAGCTTAGCTAAACTGAATGTGTGAAAGAACTTTGTTCGCTCTATGCACGATGCACTTTGTTTTTGCGCAAAATAAACATTAGTTGGCTTTTAATGGTGCTAAAAAATATATGTATTTGATGAACGGCAATATACCATATGTCTATGCTCAAATTTTGCTTGATCCCGTACGCACCGAAACGCATTGACTTGTTGAAAATGTGGGGCGCGGACATTTTTTCAAATTTTTTCTAATGTTAATTAACAGAGTGCGCCAACGTCGAAAGTCAAATGCAAATTTTCTTATAGAATTTGTCGTTATAAAAATAACGGGTTTGTCTATATCGATGCTTATTGCCTAAATATTATTTATAACAATGTATTTGGTTTCTTCTTGCTTATTGGCCCTTTTTTTAATTCACTTTAATTATCAAGTGGTAACAGTGGTTGATGTATCGACAGCAAACCATTCTCTGCGCAGTAAGGGTGGTCCGAGGGTTTAGTTTATTTATTATATTTATTTATTTTGCAGTACATTTTATTAATATTTAAAATATTTAGAGTTGTCTCCTTATTTTTCCATATTTTTTAACAATGTATACAAATTTTTTTCAGATTTTTTTATCAGAGCTGGTTGGATACTAATTAGAATGTGTTTCAATGAATTTTATTTAACAAATGAATTTTATTTAACCATTTATATGAGAAAATAAAAAATTTTGAAATTAATAGCGACAGCACAATATTAAATTATTTTCTGTTATGAATTATTGTTGTAAAGTCTGATAAAAAATTAATTGCAACCAAGCATTTCGATTTAAAGATATCGATATTTCAAGAAACCGATCGTTTGTTTCTTGACATTTATGTCAATTGTTTATTTTGTTTTGCACGCCTAATTATGATAATAAATTGGAATGCACACTTACAAATATTTTACAAAAAGAAAAAGTATATTTTATTAGGTGCAGTAATATTTTCGTTATTTCTATTATTACTGAAGTATACAATCAGTACTAGAGATATAAGAAATCATTCAATGCATTCCTGTTTATTCTGTAAAATTGCCAATGGCAAGTATAATCAGTCAGTATTAGAATTTGAAACCGACGAATATGTTATATTGAAAGACAAGTACCCAGTTTCCACACACCATTACTTGGCCATTCCCAAGGCGCACTACGATAGCGTAAAAGTGCTTAACAAATCTCACGTAGGCTTAGGTAAGAGGAGTGAACCTAATTAGCATAACTCGTGCTGACTTTCGTTTAATTTCACAGTTGAACGTATGGAAATTGGTATGATTAAGTTTCTATCTGCAAAAGGAATAGATGTAAAAAATGCGATTATCGGCTATCACATACCACCGTTCATATCACAAAAACATCTGCATCTCCATGGGATTTCGCCAATTTCAGTGATGAGTTTTACTAACCGGATTACTTTCTTTTCGCCATCCTTTTGGTTTAGATCAGTAAGTTATGAAAGATGAGCATCGCAATTATATTTTAATTTTGTGTTTTTGTCATATTTAGGCCAAAGACACACTCGCCTCCTTAAGACGGTTGGACCATTAAATTTACATACTTTGTAATAACACTTTCTACCGTGGAATTAATACTATATTATAGGGATAATATAAGGGTGGGGGTTAGACTTGCTTAGTATAGAATTATAATGAGTGATAATATTATATCAATTGGTGAGGTGGCAGCACTGTATAGAATAAAAGAGAAAAAACAATGTTAATGAAAACAAAATTAAAGAATGTACGAAATGTAAACATAATGTGAATTGTATTATTAAAATTGTTATATATTTGCACACCTATTTGTACCTTGTTTAAATGCTGGAAATTCGCAAACATTACTTTGCCATAATCTATCGAACATCGATGCAAGCAGGAATGATTTGAAAGTGCTGGGATGTTGGACAATGCGAATATCGATGGTGCTATCGATTGCTTTGCAGCTCTAAACCAGCAAACGCTAAATTTTGGTTTGTTTTAGTTGCAGCAAGATTCGCGAAAATTTTTAAAGAAATCTACTGAACTACGTCGCAACCTAACGGATTGGAGACCATCAACCATAGAGCGTTCCAGACAACGCGCAGCATGTGGCCACAAACGCTGGAAATGTCCCGCGACGAATGTCGAGGCATGCTGCGTCGACTTGGTAGGTGAAATGATAATGATGCACCTAGCGGTTGATACCTCCGTTAAATTTTTTGCAATAAGAACAACATCACGACTAGCTAATGGCGGGACACATCTAATTACTGTTCAATTGTTTCCCATTGTTATTCGCAGAGCTTGAATCGTATTCGCACATAATTAGCGTTTTTCGCGCCCAAGGCTCGCTCAGTGAACCAAAGGCCAAGCTTCTAGAGGAATTGCGGCAATTGTTTCACATAACACAGGAACGCCATCGTGCGGAAGTGAGACGTGCCGCTAATGACGAGCAATTATCCACGATTGCCGAAAAGTAAGTGGCATTAAATCGCATAAATATATACATACATATATGTACATACTACATATGTATGCTTTGCGCTTACAGCGTCTGTGGGCCGAACACATGGCAGGAATGGTCCCGTGAAGGTCGCCGTCCGTATCCACTACTGCCACGGATATGTCCTCAGACCGCGCTCAGCATTGTTGCCAATGATTTGGCTGCGAAGGCCTATGCAGAAAATGCCAAACTTGCCGCACCGGCCGAAACTGGCGCCAATCTGAGCGACGCTATGCTGGAGCAGGCTAATTATCAGTTGGTCAAGCATGGAGTACCCAAACACCAAGAGACTCATGTGGTCATGGATGAGCCGGTGAGTGGAATCCTTTGCGTTATATAACTTAACTTGACCTAGCCATATGTACATATGTAAGACTGCTTGCTGCTATGTATATGTGTGTGCGCATGTATAGGGAGTGAAAGTACAGTCAACGCCTGGATCTCATGCTCTAGTTTGGGGGAAGATGAATACAGTGCCAAGGTAGGATGTGTGGGAGTTCTGTTGGCAATGCCAAGATCTAGCTGCGCATACACAAATATATGTATGTAGATATATATATGTATGCATGTTTGTATATGTGCACATAAGAGAGCCGATTAATCCAATTGGCCAATGTAACCACCGGCGGACTAAGGGAAAGTTTTGATCACTGGCCAAAGTTTTCTTTGGTCATCATTTTGATTCAGATTATAGTTTTCCCTCGGTTTGCTGTTAAATATCAGTGCCAAGTGCAAATTTATGTTTGGTGTGCAATTTAAAGTTGATTGAACTGATAGCCGCAGCGCCAACTAAAAAAACTAAGCACCAGACATCAAAAATGATTGAAGAAGAAGAACCAATTTTATTAAAATATAGTGCGCAACTTTTGTTGTCGTTATTCTTGCCAATTTTTGATCACTTAAAAATAAAAAAAATCACTAGTTTTGGGGAAAAAAACACCAGGTGTAACAACTGTGCTTAACGCCGGGCTTTTTCGATGAAGTTTGTCAGTGCGATAGATTTTCGAATCGTTTTATTCGATTTATCGATAACGTCAACGCGGTTAAACGGTCTGCGCCATTTTCAATTTGCAGAATTTGTTTGTAAGATTTTATCAGTGTGATTTGAGCGTTTGTTTATTTTATTTATTTATCGAATTTAATTTATATTGAAATCAACAGAATTTTAATAGTATTACATGTATGTTTATAGTTTAAGGTGCCAGACTTGCCCAACGAGATCAGGAAGGCCAACTTGAAGCGAAAAGAGAACGAGTCCAACGAGGCGAAAGCAAACAAAAAACGTTTAACACAGCATGAAAAACAAGTGGGTCAGTCACAGCAAACCGCGTCTCACCTTGGAGCTGCCAAGGACGAAGATGGGCAAAGTACGCCGCTGGATAACCGCCCTAATGCCCGCACCCTACAGCAGCGGTACTTCTATCAGCAACAGCAGAAGCACAAGCAACGAGTAGCCAATAAAAAGGGAGCAGGAGGTGGCCCTGCGAATCACAGTGGTGCAGGGTCCGGTGGTGCGGCGGTTAGCACAAAGCCTGCCAAGAGTGGCAGAAGACGGGCACAGAAACAACTGCAACAGCAGCAAAAGCAGCACCAGAAGCAACAGCAGCAACAACAACAGCAACTACACCAACAACAACAACAGCAGCAGCAGCAACCACTACAACCACATCAAAAAGTATTATTATCAGCAGAGCCAACTGTGCATCCGAATGCCAATCATTTGGTGCAGCCCCACGTGGAATACATACTAGATGAGGCGCTGAAATCAGTGGCTGCCACCAAATTGAAGACTGTACCAACGCCACCACGTGCCACAGTCTACGGTCCGACAGATGTGCCACATTCATCAACAGGTGCTGCTCGAACGTTTGTCAACTCCCCCATCGTTCTCAAAGAGAAACAATCGCCGACAACATCTCAAGCCGCATCGCAGCAGCACCAGAAGATAAGCACGCCAGTTAAGAAATATATTGTTGAAGAACGCAAACCATCATCGCCAGGTGGTAATATCTCATCAACCAATTTCCCGCTGAATGCTCATGTAATAAGCGTACATTTAGGGGGACAAGCGAAAGTGTCCACAACTACGGGTAGCGCCACTAGCACGACAGGCGTGCTGGCCTCCGGCACCAAATTAACACCGAAAAAGATTACCATATTGGAGAACAAGCAACTGCCCACATTACCAAACACAGCGGTGCGTCTTTTGTCATTGCCATACGACCAGCAGCAAGGGCAGTCAATTCCAATCGCAACGACGTCAGGCATAAGCAAGACTCCACCCACGGCAACTGTGCAGAAATACATTGTCGAGGATCGGGTGGCGGGCCCGAGTTCAAGTTCGAGTGCGAGTCAGAGCCAAACACCTAATCCAACTCCGACAATCGCAGCATCGCCACTTGGTGGCGCCTCTGCTGTGAATATCATTAAGAACATCCCGGCCAGTAGTTTGAATAACACGCTCATCACACCGCTGAGCAGCTCAGGTACACCAGTGGCATCGCCCATATTTCGCAAGGCGTCCATTGCGACAACACCACCATCAGGCACAACTGTTGGTTCATCCACAACGCCGCAACTGTTGAGCAACATCAAGCTAACCAGTGCCAGCAATATCAAGCATGTGCCGAGCAGTGCATTGCGTAACTTTAAGATCTGCTCGCCGAATGGCAAGGTCTTCCTGCAGTCCGCCAAACTACCTGCCGGTAGCATAATCCACAAACTGAACACGTCAAGTACCAGTATTGCCGGCAGCAGTACTACCCTATCTCCCCCTTCGGCTGGTGGTGGGCTCCCGCCCACCTCGCCCACTCAGCGTATTACCATACAGAAGATGCAATTGCTGGCTCCTGGCCAAGTGATAACGAGTGGAGCAAGCGCGGGCAGTGTAACAAGCAGTACTAGCAAAATGAAGCCCACCACATTGACCTTAAGTCCTGGTGGTGTGGGTAAAAATAATTTGGTATTCCTACCCACAGCCGGCATGCGGGCAGTAACACTCGCCACGACCAAACCCAAGCCTAATCCAGATCTGGCGGCAGCCAAGCCAAATGTAGTTGTCATAGGTCCATCTTCAAGCACGGCCGGTGCTAGCGCTGCCAACAGCAGTAGCAGTAGCAGTAACAGTAGCACTGCCAAGACAACAGCCAGCGTTGTGGCCAAGAGCAAAGCGCATCAGCTGATAACAGAAGATACGCCCATTGATATTATCAACATGCCCATCATAGTGGCAGACAACGGCGCAGCAGCGGAAACGCATAAGACGCCAACCAAGCCGGCATCCATGGTTGTGCTCAATACTACGGATTGGGAAATGGAATTGGATCAGGCTTCCAAGACAACAACCACCACCAATACAACTGCAGTTACAACAACCACAGCAACAACAACCAATGCTTCCAGCACCAACAGCGCGCAAATCATAGATGATGTCATTGTGCAGGATGTAGTGGAGGAGGAGATTGTGACCGATTCGCCCACAACGCAGCTTAGCAATAGCAGTGAGTTGTCAGATTCCATTTTTTAATAGTATACTTTCTATCAATTTGATCCATTTGCTTTGCAGTAATTGAACTACAGCCGGATGAGGACAGTGCCATTGAATATGTGGACATGGAACTAGAACAGCCAATTGAGATAGAAAGCACCAGTAACATATCGCCAGAGACGATGACCCCCATTAGCAGCAGCGTCGCCACCACCACCACAACAAGCACCACCACCAGTAGCACCCCCACCACCACCACCACCATCAGTCCACAAAAAGCCACATCCACTGTGGTGGTGCCGGAGCAGCAAAAGAAGCTGGACCAGACAACGTAAATAGAACCAGCTGGGGGCAGAGTGACGGCGACAACATCCCCATCAATGTTGCCATAGGCAATACGCATGGATGCTTAAATAATAATCTAATTTTTGTTATATTTAACTTCAAGTTTGAGTACGTAATTTTCGTTTATCTCCCAGAGTAAGAACGCACAAACAGAAACAGAAACAAAAGGAAAACAATTACCACATAGCTATACACTTGCATACAGCCCGGTTTAATTTTAGCATTAGTTATTAGATTAGTAACGAACGTCCTTTACGCAAAGTGCAACATTAACATTATATTTATGTATATGCAAACAATCGCGAATATCGCTTGAGAGTCGATTTATAATTAATTCAATTTCAAATTCATCTTGTTTGGCAAAAAGTAAAACCTATAATTGATTTCTCCAAGCTGCCACCATATCGAATTACCTTAATAATTGTATACATTGTAAATACCATAATTCTTATTTAGTTTAGCATTCTAAGGAAGTGAACAGAACAGAGCACAGTAAATCGTTTATAAACAGAAATGTCTTCATTGAGATTATAGTCCTTAGTTCTCTATCTGCACCCTACACTCAATCAACAACCCCTTCACACGTGGCTGCTATTAAAACATGTAATTGTAAATATTTAAGTAAAAGTTAATACTAAATCAAGTGAAGAATTTAATAAACATCCAGCTAATGATCGTAAAATTCATATTGTAAATGTACCATGTAAAGATTAGTTGTGAAATAAAATGCAAGGAGAAAGTTTAATAAAAGAGATAAATCCCAAAACATAATTCGAGTGTACACCCCATTAATATGAGCTACTAACTGTAGTCCTAGCTATTAAGTATTTTACGCTCCATTTTTTGTAAACCCAAATTAATAATGTTGCAAGTTTTAGACAGAAAAAAAGCAAAAACTCCATCGAAGTAACATCCAAGAACCCGGAATTAATAATACAAATATTGTTGAACAATGCGTGCAGCTGTATAATTTTTATCATAGAAGTTTTAAACGAAATAAATAAACATTACTGTAAGCATACAAATCTGTTGGGCCGGGTTCACATCAAGGATCTGGAGAACTCATCGCATAGTCATAAATTTGTGCCTCACGTTGATTTACTAATATTGTCATTAACTACACCCACATTCATTTGATATCCATGATCCCCCGCGTATATTTGCTATCCATTCTTTGCCACAATTCATGTTTACTTAACGAGCTTGTACTATGATAAGATTAAGGTACGGAATTCCATTTTAAAGATGAGTTTCAAAAGGTTAATCGTGTTTAGTTGGAAATTCAGTACATTACAGGTTTATAAAAAGGAGTATAAACTAAACTTAAACGAATTTGATTTAACGACCCAAGGCTGTGCCGTGTCCCCAGCCCGAGTTGGCAGCCTGGCGAGGTGGGGGCGCTCTACTCTCCGGCGGTACACCGAATCCACTGATTCCGCCGGACACGTCGGGCACCATGCGTTTGCTGCAAAAGATTTAAAGTTTCCATTAAAACAAACTAAAAACTGGACTGGTAGTTAGGATTACTTACAGAAATTGTGGAGTTTCGAGGAATGCATTACCACCAAGCTCTTGTGGATATTGGAATTTTAAAAAGTAGTACACGTGTCCGTTGAAAATTCCCACCAGGGAGGCTAGGGAGCCGTGGAAAACTAGCTCAATGCCTGCAAGCACCCAAGGTAGATACATGGCCTTGAAGCGACTGCCGAACCAGAAGCTGACAATAACTTCTTTGTTCAGCTGACACCAAATGTAGGTGATGGCAACGACCAGCATGTCCAGCAGGAAGTACACGTTGAATACCAAACCACCCAAATTGGCCAAAACAGCTGTGATGATTAACAGATACATATAGTCGGCGGGGCTGCGCGCGTACTGATCCTTTTCCAGGCGAGCGCTATACTGTGTGATGAAATAGCAGTTGATGAGGAAATGGAATCCCGTTGCTCCGGTTAGCGGGAACACAAAGAGTGATGTGACGCATCGCCACAGTTGAAGCCGGGTCAAAACAAGCTCACGAGAAAGGTACATGTACTCCAGGGGTAGAATGCCGAACCGACATAGCAGGCTCATTCCCACGGTTGCTGTCAGCCAGTATCTGGTGAAGCGTGGCAACGATTGATACCATGTACCAGCGTCCATAATTTTAAATTTAATTTTTCTAACTCGAATATTATAAATTCTAATATTTTTCCCGACTGTTGATTTACGTGTCTTTTTAATGATGTCAATATCGAAATTCTCGTTGGTTGGAATTTGGACAAATATCGATATATGTTTTGAGATATACCGATGGTATTTAAAATTTAGTATTAAAAGACGCGCGCATTGGCAATTTGAATTGAATACTGCTTTGTATTGTCTTGTATTAAAAATATTATATATAAATTTTAAACTATTATTTTGCGATGAAAACTTAATATAATTTAACTTTTGTTTTTAAACAGATTAAATTTGTAATTAATGTAACTTAGCGCATTAAAATACCAAAATACTGTAAAGAATGGCAGCACTTTTACAGTGTTGTAAAGTGTTGGAATTTATAATATGGCTATGGCGGTTTTTTGAAATTTAAAAATATATTGATTAGATTTTTGTTGAAAAGTAAGTAAAAAGCAAACGAACTTTTCTGTAATGCAATATACAAAGCAAAACTCGGAGCATACTATTTGCTTTATTTTGATACATCTGTATGCGCTGTAATTTGTGAAAGGAACCGACTTCAATGCATGCAACTCAGTGATGCGAATTTAATTCGCACACGGGGCAAATACTTGAAACTGTGCGCCTTTCCAAAATGCTGCACACATAAGTGGGAAGTGAATTAAATTTGTACAACGTTGACAAAGGAACTTGCCAAATATAATTGGCAGTTCCATCACTCGTTAGAGCCTGCTTTTTGTCATATGGGTATCTGTTAAACATTTTCGGGAGAAATGTGCTTTGTATGGTAAAAACATTTTTCTGTACCAAAATCATGAGAATACTTTTCATATCTCTACATTAAACTTCTTATTTCCTTTGGATATTTTCAAGTTGAAAGTAAAAGTCTATGGGAAAATCTCAATAGAAGCCGGCACTAAAGGTAGAATGACTCAAGGAAAAAGCGCAAAACGGGAAAAATGTGTGAGCATGAAATTCCTATGTGGGTGAATTTCAATGCCTGTTGAATTTCATTCTCTTTTTCTAATGGTCGACTCAAGCAAGAAGGAGAAACAGATGAAAGATGTGAAACAGAAAGAGAACAACAAAAAACAAAAAAAATATCGAGCTAATCAAGTGGTTTTGGACCGGTTCAATGTGCGCTGTTCTCACTCTAGGACGAAAATACTCATGCAGTCACACATACACGAGCGAGTGAACGTGTGCGTGTGTGTGTGCCTGTGTGTGAGTGAGCGAAGACACACCCACCATTTAAATGCAAAATGGGTGCTATCTTTTCAGTTTGACGCATGCGCTGCCTCTGCCTCTGCTGCTGCCTCTGCCACTGTCACTGTCGCTGCTGCTGCTACCAACAACACGCCCACATTGATGTCTGCTCATTATGAAGTTTATTTGCCTCGTCTGTTTTAGTAGCTGTTGACAATGAGCATGCAGGAGTCATGGAGGAGTCACCGAGGAGGGTTCTATTTACTTAGGCGTTGAGCTTTTGCTGCGCCTGCTGCCACTCACCTGCTGCTGCTACTGCTGCTGCTGCTGAGCTGTGGCATTTTGTTGTTGCCCGTTGCCGTTTTTGCTCGCTCATTTCGTTGTAATGGCGTAAGTATGTGCATGTGTATGTATGCGGCCATATAATGCATGTATATATGTACATACAATTATGTGAATGTAAAAATAGCAACACTCCATGTAGCACAGCTGCGCCAACATTGCGTCTTTTATTCTGTAAAATCAACGGAAAATCTAGGTAGTATGTACAAACACACATACATACATAAGTAAGCAAATACAGTAGTACATCGATTAAGTAAATGAAAATAAATGGCGGAATATTAAAATATCTTATATACTTTTAAAGGTATGGAATACGCTAAATGAAAGTGGGCATAAAATATAAAATGATTGAATGAATGCTAATAACAATAGAATTAATTTGTAAAATCCAAATTCAGTTATTTAAGGAACTTGGAAGATCATATCTTTTGCTCAAGTCTATTTGCTTTCAATTTAAATATGTATCTTAAATCTTTCATAATATCGATAATATATAAATTATACATAAATTGCTAGCTAATGCGTTAGAGCTCTAAAAAAAATTTTGCATTTCAACATATTTAAATTTTCTGTTAATGAAACCGAACATCGACTTTGGTGAAAATCTCTCTTTGTTTTATTACCTTCATTTAGATTACTTCAGTTTGAGTTCGGTTTGGATTTTCGAACAACCGAAGATTTTAAATGGTTCTTAAAGGGTGAGCAGCTGTGATACTTATTTGCAGTGCCCACTGTATTTGAGCCTTGACTTCTTTAGTTTTACCTTCAGACAGTTAATACTGCCATTTTGCTTTAACTTCTTATACCTTTATGATACATTCGAAAATTGCAAAGAAATGGCAAAGTGCTCAAGAGCCAGAGCTGTGGGGAATATATAAATATAAAATTCATTTACTTCGTATTCTAGTTTTTTGTTATTTGTTGCCGCATGGGAACTTTTTATATGCCGTTGATATGCCGGACATGGCCTAGCATCCTAATTACAGTAATTATTTGATTAAAAAATCTCCCGGGGTGCGCACGGCAATTCACATCGCCTTTTTGGCCTAATACACAAAATCTCCATTACACAGGCAACAATGCACACACACACACACACACGCACATGTGGACATAGATGAACCTTTGGTGCATAGGTTCATATTTCGCTTGATATGGCAATGCTCCATAGAAAATGACATATGTACGTATGCATGTATGTACAACAAACATTCCTATTCTGATAAAGGCGCAGCAGGAGAGAGAGGTCGATCGGCAAAAGAGAGTCGGAGAGAGCACAGGGGCACCCAAAACTCACTTGTGTAAATGAGAACGCAAAAAGAGGCAAATCACAAGAGGAGCGTGCGCCGCCAAATTGCAGTGCAAATATGTTGACACGGAGGGGGGCACAAGTAAAGGGCAGCGAAGGGTGTGGAGAGAGTCATAGTAGTATTCGGCTACGCTGCTTAGGCAAAAGGACAGTCCACAGAGACGGCAGCTGTCTGTACACACACACGCACACTTTTACAACTAGCTGGTGCGCACATACACGCACACATACGCAACAGACATATTGCGCAGCCCTCGAAAATATGTGTGAGAAATGGTCGAGGGGAGAGGGAGGTGACTGCCGGCGCTGTCTTATTGGTGCAAGGGAGAGCCAGAGTGCGAGGCGTAATTACGTTGATATCATGATAATGATGATGTTTTGGCGTACGTTTCTCGCTCTCTTCATTCTGGTCTGTGTTTTATTTCATAAGTGAGAGAGCATGACAGCGCATTCGATGCTTTTTGACTGGCGTTGAAGCCGACGGCAAATGGAATACAGTAACAACAACAACAACAGCAACAACAATTGTTACGTAGGAGGCAACGCTGAGAGTAACGGTACGCGCAACATTAATATTGCCATTAAGCCCGGTTGCCAATATCAACGAAGACTCGGGCCTGGGCCTGGGCCAACGACTACGTTTCGTAAACGTATACTTTTGTTGCTGCCTGTAACTTACTTTGCCTCATAAATCAAATATTTACATTTCGAAATTGACGTCTTGAACGCGCGGTCGCAATTTTTCCTTTCCGAGTTTCCTCTGGCGTAAATTAAACGGACCGCTTTCACCTTGCCAGCCTGTATCTCTGTGTGTGTGCGCGTGTACGTGCGTGTGTGCGTTTGTGTGTGTTTATTTCTGCTTTTCTCAAGAAATACTAATGCAAACAACAACAAACAGTCGCCGATTTAACCTGAAGCAATTATGAGCTTGATTAGTCAAGGATTTAATTTAGCAAATTCAACCCACGCGCAACGCTTTGAACTTCTTTGGCCCAAATACTGAAATTATATCTAAATATTAACTTAAGCTAACGGCAAAGACATCAAAAACGGATTTAAATACTTAACGAAAACAAATATCGCAAGCAGTTCACTTGGATTTCTTGAGGTGAGCTATAAGTATTTACATATATATATTTCAAGTAAATTGAGAGTATATTAAGATCTAACATAGGAAACGAATGTTATACAGACGTTCATATATTATCTTATCTGTATGTATGTTACATACATATACATTGAATACTTACAGAACTGTTCTTATAGAACTAATAACAAAAAGTGCATCGTAATTACTCATTTAAATCAAGAAAATATTTCCATTAAAAATCCTTAGGGATAAGAAAAGTTTCTAGAATTGGCGAGGATTTAGTCGGTATGATTTTAAAATTAAACTCTGCCAGTTGATTATATTATAATAAATAAATAGTTAAAAAACAAAAAACTAAAGAAGATGCTTCTCTCCACTAAAATGCCAAATGTGTGACCGTATTGTCGATGAAAAAAAGAGCGTTCTATATTTAAGTTTGTTGGTTCGGTGTAAACGCTTAGTCTAATTCTAGTATGAGGCTGATATTAAGTTATTTTATTTATAAATTTGTATAGTTTAAAGACTCATTAGTTTTTGTTTAACGAATGAAACCACCGAAGTACCAAATGCGCGATCTATTTATAGTCTCGTTTGAGAATAACATGAAGATGCTTATAGAAATACTCGTATATATCATCATTCATTACGATCTCCATCTTAAAAAAATGTACATAGTTCAAAAAGAATCTTACTCAGACCTTTATCATAAAGATACATTGTATAATATATAATTATCTTTAAGATAACAGTATAGATAGATCACCTTTCGATCAACGATATATTTTATTATCTCGAATTTGATGGTATTCATACGTAAATAATATAAACAGTCCGTTTAAATCGATTAAATATTCTGTCTTTATGATGAGAAACTGCAGTCTACTATTGGGAGCCTAAGCCACTATTCCACACAGTCTTAGGCCCGTGGCCATTTTGGGATGTGAGAACTAGACAGCCGTGGAGAGAACCACTTGAGGTGTCAGCCTGCCTAAGTGTAAGTGTAAGTGTGTGTGTGTGAAATGAAATGGAAAGTGTCTAAGCTCCCCAACTGAGCTGAACAATCTGGCAAAGTTCAACCGTGTGGCAGTTGTCGTCCATCAATTGTTAATGTCACAGACGCGCACAGCTTGCCAGGGGCGTAGGCAGCGAATGTCAAAGAGGATGAGCGCAAGTCGTTAGCCAAGTAGCAGAGCTCAGCATGTTGTATAGCAGCAACAACAACAGCAGCAACAACAACTACAACAATTGGCAAGTTGCTGCTGCTATTTAACTGGCGTTTTTCTCGCGCCTATAGAAATTTTAATTGGGATTTCTGCTGGGTTGCATGGAGCTTAACTCCCTCGCAGTTTGAATTGTCTGGCAGTTGGCGTTGTTGTATTGTTGACTTGCTCGGTGCGCCTGAGTGCTCGCATTGCCAATGCCCAAGGGGTAAACATGTCTTACGGTTAGTCGCCGTTTGGCGTAGTCGTAGTCTTTGCCGTAACCGTACCCGTAAGCGTAACCGTAGTCGTGGCCACGTGGTTGTAAAATGCGCTTTTGAACAAATACAATATGCAGTAGAGGAGGCAACAGTAGTGGAAGTGAAAAATGCTTTTTATTTGCCACGTCCTACTACACTTGGCTGCCTTTGGCTGTTCCTTTTCGCTGTTTCCTTTTGGGGGTTCAGCTGCAGTCGTATATTTACCGAACTTCTCTCTTTTTATTCTTCGTGGTTTTTTGATTTCCTGACACGGGTACGATGGCAATCATTGTGACATTTTAATTGTTTATTTGCGCAGTTTGCGCATGTATCCTGCATGCCATACTGCTAAATCCTGCAAACATTACCAAGTCTGACTCTCCCCCTTTCATCGCTCTTCCTCTTTGCTCAAGTGCTTGCCGGGCTGAGGTAATTGTTTTGAAGTTTCATATTTTGACAATAGATTTGCGGGTGAGGAGTCTTTGGTTAACGTTCTTACCCCAAAGCCAAAAAAAGCCAAGAGCACTCTTAAACCGAATGTACATACATATGTACATTTGTAGTTGTGTCTGGTTGTGTGTATGTGTATTGGGCTAATGTAAATATTTGCATTTATTGTCATCTGAAGTGCGCTTCACTGCAGTCTATTATGATTTTTACTTTACCAACATGTGACTTTCAATAAGGACATATACTATAGGAATGAGAGGCATTCCGAACTTTATAAGGGGGTAATGTCCTGTGCATGTTATAATTATATACAGAAACAGAGTAGTGTTTAGTTTGAGGAAGGTTTTGTTAAACAATTAAACAAGGTGAAAATACAACTATACTACTACTTTTTCTATTTTATCCAATAATACACTATGTAATGAGAACTACTACATTTCTAGCAGCTATACTGTATTTGATGTATACTACTTTTCAGTACACTAATCTTTGAGATCGCAGTGTTATATGTATCTCTGATAAATAATAATAATAATAATAATATTAAATAATAATCTAAGAAAAGACTATAGTAGTTACATTTTCAAAATGTTGGAAAAATTACTTTAAATGCAACTTTCACTTCCTCCTTGATTTTATAGTCAGAATTGAGATATTTTAACCATGTATCAGACTATTCTATAAATTTCCTTACTTTCTCTTAAATTAAAATTAAATAGTATAAATTAATTAAATATATAACAATTAATTAAAAACATTTAAATCACATCTTATTCATATTCTGTACATAAGGTAGTATGAGTTATTATAGGAAAACTCTTTAACTATCTTCCACTTCGTCATACGAAATTAAATATCGAACAGAGTTCTTTAGCTATATCTAGAGATTTCGAGATATCATAAGCAAATCTTTCAACCGTTTACCACTGCATTATAAATTGACTACCAACCAAGCTATAAGTAAGAGCTACAAACAGACATCTGAGTGCATAATTCACAAACTCCCAAGCGTAAATTGAATAACCAGCAGAATTTTCAAACTTAAAGATTGTCTTTTAGTTCTATGGTATTTTAACAGTTTGCCAAATTCTACTAGAAATTTCATTACTTTCTGCCAAATTAAAATAATGTTATGGACACCTCATATCACTTGTCTGATACTCATATCAATTTGATTTTCAAGAGCTTCGTTTCCTGCATAATTTATAATATAAATACGTATAATTATGACAGCTTAGGCAGGGCATATCGCTTATCATAGGCAACGCGATCCATATTTTAATAAACCGTCTTAAAAAGCGAGAAGCATTATACTATGATGAGCACCACTTGAGTTACTTTCATTGTCGTCGCCTGGCTGGGGTCAGTGTGGCAGTATTGGAAAATCAACAAAATGAAATTGTAATAATTTTGAACCATCCACCACCACCACCAGCAATAGCAGAAGCCGTAATACCAACCTAACCAACCATTTATGCGTTTATACAGGGCACCCTCATTCTGACAGTAAAAAAACGAGCTCAATCAAACATTTATGCCTAATAAGCAGAGGCAGCAAAAGCCTGCACATATGGAACTTTATTAGATACAAATTCTTTGGATGCGGAATTTGCCTTTCGGCTTTACGCTCTCTCGCTGTTCCCTGCATCTTTTCAGCCCGCACACCCCTCCAACCACTGTTCATGTAATAAAGAAGTGAGACGTCAACCATTTTACGTTAGTTGCTCTGTTTTTTTTCTTGTGCTTGGGTGCTTGGAAAGGGGTTGATATGGTTGCTATGGCCACGGGATGTTGATGCTGAGGGCTCTAGACGATTTGTTGCAATTTCACGGATCTCGCTGTATGTAGCCATTTTTTTGGTGTTTTTTCTCTATGTGCCCGGCTGGTGATCTCGTTGTACCATCAGCGACTACCCTTAAAGCGCAATCGCAATCACAGTTGCAGGCCATTCAAGTGCGCAAAAGGTCTGTTCGTTTTTTCGAGCTGTTAACGGGACTTGCTCGATTGAAAAACCCGCAATTAAGTATGCCGTTTCATTCCATACACGTATTCATGCATTCTCTGTACTCGCTTCTCCCATTCAACGCCCCTGTTTACTGGCTGCACGTTGTTGTCGATCCGTGTAACTTTTGTTTATTATGCGTAATTGCAGTAACTCCAAATTCAGCTGTATATATGAGTGTATGCGTGTGTGTGTATATTTGTGTGCCTTTTGTGTGCTCCTTTTGCAGCTGCTTCAATTTCTAGACTGTGCTCTTTTTTTAAAATGCATTTACCACACGGCGTATGCTTAATGTAAAGCCTACACCTGGTCTAGTAGAAGAGGGCATACTAATTTGAAGAAAACTCTATATGATACTATCGATAGTATCGATGGTAAATTATTTGCACACTATCGTTGATTTTTGATCACAATAATTAAATCAAGATTTTTAAATTTTAAAATTATTTTTAATATTTATACAAATGAAATTTGCACAAATTAAATCTTTATTTTTCATTGTTTTTTGTTAATCTCTAGATTATTAAAGTTTTTATAGATTTTCGCTTTAAATTAATTTTGATATAAAAAATAATAAAAATATAATAAAAATGTGAAATTCTGTCAGTACTGGGTTTATACATATGTACATACCCGCAATCGCAAAGCTACAATCGCAAAACTGATGTTTATTATCCGATGAAGCAGCAATTCACAGCATAGATGTTGGAATATGAACCTTATCTGTCAGCTCCAGTTTTGCACAAACTTAATATACCCTGTTGTACTTTTAAAAAATACAGGGTCTGAAAAGTTTATCCTTTATAGTCTTCTTATGGGCGCATCGAGTATCTTTAATGGATTATCTTTTCTAAAGTATCTTTTCTACTTCAAACTTGTTTGTATATTTTATTTATATATATATTTTCTTTTTATAACTTTTCTGCATTTGCATTTATAATCTCAACTTCTATAGGGCATGTTACAGTCGTTCATTTGATGATTTTCTTTGCCCGACCATTAGATCCCTGAATGTTTTTCATTTACATATTTGGGCACTTCTTCGTGCATTGCTCCTTTGAAATAGCGTCGCAAAAGCTCTTTAGTTTTTTGTAGCCTGTGGCGAAAATTGTTAGTTGTGTATAGTTTTATAAGAGAACAGTAAAGGGTAACCTGCTGAGCAGCGTATAACAGTTGGTAGTAAGGGGTTAACAACGGGGATAAAATATCGAGTGTCATTCACTCATCAGGCGGTTGTGAGAACGTTCAAATGTATTCGTAGTGTACATTAAATTTATTAAAATATATGTGTATTTTGATATAAATCATAATTTAGTAGAATATTGTTTAAAAAATAATAAATAAATAATTGTATGAAATTGAAAATACATAATAGCTTAAAGAATTCCTTTTTATATCGTTACATTCATGCTGTAGATACAAGTATTAAAGTATCTATTACAGTGTAGCGCACACTGAGCATATTCACTGTATTCAACAGAAATACATAGCATTTAAAAAGAGATTACTAACATGCAAAAGTCTAAGGCTGAACTCGTTGAAATGTAAATTACAACATTCGCGTTTTTTTGGGGGCGTCAAGTGGGGCTGAGCTCGTCTGTCGGCAAATTACGATAAAAATAGTAAATGTGAATTTATTTAGAATGCAGCCACAAGAACAATGTGAGTGAGAATAACAAAACATGTTGCAAATTGCAAATTGCAAATTGCTGTTATACAGCTCGGGTTGCACATTTGAAGGCGAACAAAATGGCGTCGGCGTCGTTTGATTTGTGTACCGTTAGCTACGCTTGCCACTGCTGTAGTCAATTCGCAGCTCGCATGTGGCGCTGATCATTTGACAAGCGACAACAAATTGCTACCTTTGGCTTCATCAGTAACTAGCGAATAACTAGCACAGACAGTTGCACTGCGCGAAATAATCAAGTTAATATGTATTTGAAAGAGAAATGTATCTGAAAAATATTAAGTTGTTATAATAACCATGGGTTTCAAATTATATTATAAATTAGATTGGGATCAAAAAAAGAGATGAACTCTTAGTTTATCATGACTTAAAGTTTAGTTTAATTTTTAGTTCAATATATTCACGAGGTTTACGTTTATACCAGTGGTGTCCAATACTATACAACTTGTGTGCGCTGTGAGAAAAATACCCAAACGCGAGCGTTCGTAAAATCAATGAGGACAGACGTCTATACGTGTGAGAGCATCGACTGTGCGTGCGAAAACAGCGCTGCAAAGCAAAACGCACTTACGATTTTCTCACTATATTTTTTATATGGAAATTCCCGCTCTTTTAGGAGCAGATAATAAATGAGAACTGAATATGTCTAAAAGTTTGCTTCACGAAACTATAATCTGAGAATAATACATAAAAATTGGTTGTTAATGTCCATTAACACCAAAATATAACTTAAGACTTAAGATTTAAAGCATTTATCCAAAAACAGATTTGCATAATATTCTGAATAGCTAAAAGTTAGGGCTAAACACGATATTTTAAGCAATTCATTCGTTTTTTATGCCTAATATTTTTTTGAGTAGAACAGCATCTCTGATCTATTAATATATAAGACCATTTTAATGTAATAAAGTTACTTTTGCTTATTATTTAACTATTTTACAGTTTCAAGTTAAGCTGCAGATTTTGCATAGTGTCGGTTTCTTATTGCCAGCAGTTTTTGCGCTCAGTGTAGTTTTGATTACCCAGTATTGAGTGGAACAACCCCTGCTTGTTACCTTATATGTATGTAGTAGAGCGCATCTTTTGTCAATATTTGCACTGGGCATGTAAACAGTTTAATAGGCTGTTAGTTGTTGTGTATCTTACAGATATGGAAAAACCGCCGTCCAGCCACTTGACAGCTGTTGCAATTTACGCTTGATCTAAGTCCGGTATATGCTGCTGCTTGTTTGTGTTTGTGCCTATCGGGTGGAGGTTGCGTACTGGGATTTTTGTATCTTGCAGATACTTAATTCATGCTATTTGCACTGAGCAAAGAGTTTACTTAGCGGAGCGGAGAGCTCACTTATGGCTTCATCAATTGTCAATTTTATAATTGAGCATTACACTTTGCATTTAAGCTTAATGTTTGCATAATTTAATGAACCCTAAAGTGATTATTTAGACTGGATTCAGATGGTAAAAGAAGATATTATGGAAAAAGTGGGGGAGGCAGAGAAAACTGTAGGTAAAATAAAATGATATAAAATTAGCGCTATCTACTGTGTAATGAGTATAATGAACTCCATATTCAATACTGTTCAAAAAATATATATACCTCCTTTCACGACCCTTGCGGGAATCGAACCCGCGACCTTTGGATTAGAAGTCCAACGCGCTATCCACTGCGCTAAAGGGCCTCATAATCTAACGGTACTTTAATAAAGATCAACTTGCTACAACAATATGTCATTATGCTCTTATCGATCAAGCTCTACTTCACGGGGATCCGAGTGAAACATGTGTGTATGATTAAGAGTTTCTTGGAAAACATTTCTCAGAGTGTTTATTCGATGAGCAATCTATTCCACATACGAAATGTTTTTATTTGCTAGCGAAACAGCTATTTAAATATACATAGCTCGATCGTAAAGTATTTATAGAATCAAACAGTGTGCATACCTATGCATAGATACAAATGTATCTTGAAGGCGAGCATACGTATCTCTATCTCATGTGGCGCCAGGCGTTGCACTGTCTCGGAATTGTTAGGATAGTTAACTCACAAGAATATACTAATATAATATCACTTGACTTGAGCCTGTTCTTTTTGCTTTACAATTTCCTTTACTATTCTAAATCTCTCGCTAGAGCACACTCGACTGGCATACACTCACACATCTGTTCATTTGCATTTTACGTTGTCCTTTATCACCTCTGCGATCTTCATGCGCTTTTAGCTAATACGATGACGTTCAGCTCGGCCAGGGGGAGGCGCAGGGTTTCCTTTTGGCTGAAGTGCCCCTTGTATCAGGGTTGTTCACGAAACTCGTATATATTTCGGCCAAGGAGCGTTTACGTGACTGCTGGCAATTACTCAGGGCTTTGTTGTTGCTGGTGTTGTTGTGTTGTGGCTGTTGCTACTTTCAGTTTGTTAACAAATTAATCAAATCGAACACCAGACCCGACCCGACCCAGAAAGGTCCTTAGCTGCTACTTAATAGAGTAATCGTCGGAATGTGACCATAAAAAAACGTCTGTCGCCCCCCACGGACAAAGTTTTTATCTCTGTGTATCTCAGTGCTTGCTCTGTCCCCTTTTAGGAACTTTTCTCACTTTTCGCTGCGTGATTTATCTACTCCTTCCGACGTTTTAATATCAGTTTACCCCCGTGCCCCAAGGCTCTCCACCTATCCACATTACGTCGTGTCCGGGCAGATTATGCAAACGTTTTTTTTTACGCAAATCGCACACTCGAACGGATATTAAATTTTATTGCTCATGTTGCCATGACTGTGACTTGGGTTGGAGTTTTATTTTTGGCCCCGTTGGTTCCATTGTTGTGCCCATTGAGCACCGGAGCACTGGCTTGGTCAATTAGCCTGGACTAATGGGAATGCTAAGTATGTGCATTTGGTATCTGCCAGTGGCCAATTGCAGGTGCTCAGGATGAAGTCACTTATGGGTATGTTTGGGTGTGGTGAAAGTGAATTTGAAGCCGAGTGAAAGGAAGAAGAAATTACCTGAAATGAGAATCAACCAGAGATCTGTCGAAGTGAAAAGTTTAAGGTTTATATTGTCTACTATAGGGACAATTAATAAAGATTATAAATAATGCTAATTAAAATATTGTCATTTCGGTATAAATATTTTAGTTTAATTTAATTTATTTCCCAATATAATAATATAATACTGTATATACAGCAGAAAGATTCTTTATTCTGAGCTTGTAATATTGATTGAAAAGCAAGTCAATGGAGCTCCAGTTCTCCAAAAAGGTATTGCTTTAATTTCATTTCCAATTAAATTAGTCAACAAAATCGATTTTTTTTGAGGATTTTTAATTATTTATTTCAAATAAATAATAAATTAATATAAAATATAATCAATAATAAAATATGATCAATATGATCAATATACTTCATACAAATAAATATATGTGCATTATTACTTTTAATATTTTTTCTTATTATAAGTAAATTTTTCAAACTTTGATGAATGCAGAACTATTTTGTTATATTTTGTGAATGGAATGCGACCGAAATTTTGACATTCCAATCTCGTTTGCTGTATCGTTTCTTGGAATATGTGTTCGTGCATTAGGTATTGCATTTCCAGGTGCACTTTTTTACTGATATCTTTATTATAAGTAGATCATTAACAAAAATTATGATAAATTTGTGTATAATATTTTTTGTTCTCAGGCTAAAATGCCTTGTGGTGCACATATACTTATTTGTATGAGATATAATCTATATCCCTTTTCTACTAGTATCTCTAGTATCTCTAATACAAAAGCCAATGAAATATTAATCAATGCATTTACAATAGTGAAGCTAGCTAACATAATTTATATAAAACAACATTGAATTGTATGTTTTGTACAGTCAGGCTCTTGAGTAGGACTAGCAGCTGCTTATACATATCTTGGGCAACTAGATCAAATGACTGCAATGCCTTCTGCAAATGTTTTGCATCAGGCACTACGCCTCTTGGCAGACGCCCCTGGCAAACGCCTGCTCCAGATAGCCACCCTATGCATTCCAAGGGCACACGGAGTAGCGTTTCCGTTAGCATAAATCTCGGCACGCGCTATATACTGTGGACATTTGCACATGTTTGCCTCAATTATCAGGCATTCTAATTGCTACATATGCGACACACACCAAGCTCACGCCTCCAAAAGACGACGCTAAAGAAAAGGAGCACGAGGGCACGAGTGCGTAGGACCCTCGTGTTGCTTCTACTACTTCTACTGCTGCTGCTGATCCTTCCGGTGGCTGCTGGCTGACGGGACACACAATACGCGACGGCTGAGGAGATCGAGACAGGAAGCCATGTGCGGCATTGAACAATTGTTGGCTAAGATTTTGGGCAGACGCAGCTGCTGCTATCAGCTCACCTTGAAGTGGGCAAAAGGATAATCAAACGGCGGCGGCTCCCGCGTACCGATGAACATCCTCAACACGATGATCAAGTTGAGCTATTGTAAAACCGGTTGCGTCTTATGGGCGTTAGCTAGTCCTTGTGCTCGGCTGACATTTGATTTTGGCTCAACATCTTTGCTTTTTTGCTTCTTATTTCTCAATTCAATTTCAGATTCGCTTTCGGCAGCGGAAACGCTTTTTCTTTCTTGCATATTTCTACGGTTGTTGACACGCGATCCGTAGGATATGAGTGCCAGCGGTTTGGTCTGGCGCGTGTGGCTGCTTCCGGTTAATTATATTCAAGTAAATTGTCAAAAAAAGAAGCAGAAATAAAAAAGTGCAAACGCGATCCACAACAATGCCAAGTCCTTGCTATGCGTTCCACCTACCCGTGTGTGTCTGTAATTGAAAGCGAAATTTCTGCTTTCATTTGTTCATTGAGAATATAAAATTAAATGCATATGCTACGCTTTACTGCATTGTGTACACCACGTAGTAATACTCCCTCTGCCGTTAGCGTCTTGATGTTCTGCCACTGGTACTAGCTCTCGCTCAGCTCTGCTCCTTTGTGTGTCCTGTCAGTTGATTTTATGCTTTTGCTCTGTTTGTCTTTGTGCCGAACTCACTCTGGCAAACTAAACAACTGCTCATTAATTGTCGTTCCTCTGCGCTTTTCTTTTGTCCTTCCCGTTGTCGTTTTTTTGTTCTTGTTGTTGCTGCTCCTGTTATCCTGCGACAACTTGGCATTACAATGTGGCTCGTGCCTGCTTACGCTGCAGACTCAGTCTCTATCTAAGCTTCGACTTACTGTAATTCGACTTTCTTTTCATCCTGTTTTTATTGATAGTTCAAGGTCTTTCAATTGACTTTATAGTTAATTGTTACTATTAACTGTAACAATTGTTTCTCGCACCAACTTAGTCTGACTAATGTCTAAAATATTTCTCTGATACGATTAGAATCTCCTACACAAATGTTATGGATAGTGAAGACCAATATGAATATCAATAATATCATATCATTTATTATTGTATACTTGAATTCGTGATCTTTTCTTCACCTTAAGAGTATCTCTAACAAAAGTTATACAACAATAAGTCTGCTATCAAAAGTTGTATAGTTTGACTTATAGCCTTGAATATCATATGATTTCGCTAATGGGAGAAGATTGATATCCTTATCGATCTTTCCTAAACATAAGAATATTCTACTTTTCTTTCATTCTACTTATAATTTTGCTTTTCTATAATTTAACTTGAAGTCGTTTTGTATAAATATTGAATTTTAGAGCTAAAAAACTTAAGGTGTATTTTAATATTATAATGAGAATGGACTACTGCTAAATGGCATTAACAATTGTTTACGTATCAATTACAGAGAATTATTTCTTGAAACAAACTTTTATATACATATTTTAATTACCTGTTCAGAACAACAAACCCATCTCAGTTTGGACATATGTATGTATATACTATATTAGATTTTAGAGCATTAAAACTAAAGGGATCTCTTATACATATGTGATGCCAAGAATGCGATATTTACGTATGTATAAGACTATAATTTGTAGAAAATAGAAAACTGAGTTTCACTTCTCATTATCATATTCAAAAAATACATTAAAAAATTCTATTCTATACATAATACTTCTATGAAGTCAAATTTGAATTTTTATTTTAATTGTTAACTGTAAGACAAAAGAATAAAACTAAACCGTGTTGGCTTATGCTTTATTAGGCTGCAACAGATACTCAGTTGATATCCCAGTACACACTTATATAATTTATATGAACCATATTCACGCTGGTAAACACTTATTTCCTGTCCACACCCAAGATTCTAACTGGTGTCAAGAAGTCATCAGAATGTGTCACTGACAAAACACGCTAATAATAACTACTTAAACGTTATTTGCGGTAAAGTGCCTGGTAGGACATGACCGGAAATAAGTAAAAGCCAATAAATCACCCATAGAAGGCAAATAAAGCAAGTGGAAAAAGTGGAAGAGGAAATAAGCTTAAGTCAGTTGACACTTACATACATACTATAGACCCACAGTTACCCTATATATAGAGTTAGAGCTGTCTATACGATGGCAGTAGAAGTATTTTCAAACTACCCCATCCATCAGTTGGGGACAGGGTATAGACAGAGAGTGTGGGGAGAACAAGCGAAAAACAAACAAATACCGGACACAACCCACCCAGCATAGACCGGGTACCATCATCCACAGTCCGGCATTGGTAGACCACCGGAAGATGAGCTAATAGGACGCGTGCCGAGTGCGTCGTTCAATTTGTTGCAATTATAATTGTATTGGCTGTATTTGGGCTCGAAGTCGCGTGTCACAATTTTATTGGATGTGAACGTGAATGTCATAATGTTGCATAATGCGCTTAACCACACTTCCTCAACCGGGGCGGGCGGGGGTTGCACTAAACGGGAACTGGGAACGGAACATTGTTATGAGCATGTTAATAATTCTCCCGGCGCCCAACAATCTAAAACGTCGACACGCGCTTTGGGCTGGCACCGTTTGACTCTCTGGTTCGCAGGTTGTCAAAAGAGTTCACTCCCAACCCTTGAGCCGGAGGCGTTTGTCACGCGGAAGTGTTAGTGTTTTTTTATGACAACAGGAAACACCGCGACACACGACAGGCGGAACAATTTTTTCCACGAACACTCTCCTAGTACTCTTTTAGGTTGGCCGACAACAGGCATTTCATATCCTTATGCTAATCAGCTTAGGAGTGTTTCCTTGTTTATGTGAGAGTTTTCATAATGTGGGAGACAAACATTATTCGACATGATAGGTAAATATTGATGGAGTAAGGTAAGAGTAATGGTACAATGATGGGAAGAATTAAAAAGTAATTGTAAAAATAGGAAAATTTATATTTGTGACAAAATATCACTATTATCGATTATATTGTTATTTTATAAATTATCTTCCCTTAACCTTTAATAGACCCCCTTTTTCACCAGAAACAAATGGAATCAATGGCTGTAAATTTTATCAATTGATCATATGGCAAATTCGAGCAAAATGTATCTATGCATTCTAAATGAAATCGATAAGCATACCGATAAATACCGTCGATAAAAAAGTATATATATTTCCTTTAAATTTGATGTTTGCTATGCATTCTATTTATTTATTTATTTATAAAATTATGTTGAACAAAAATATACAAACATAATAATAATTAACGGGTACTAACCTAGGCTGATTCATAACGATTTATTTATTCCTAAAGACTTTTTCGATTTAAGTGGATTATGTGAGATGATTTTATTTTTGACAACTCATTTGCCAGTCTTATGTAAATACAACTGAATGATTGGTTTTAAGGGTCAAATGGAGATGTGTCATATAAATTGATTGATCAGTTACTAGAGAGGTTGTATTACTTAACTATTTCTTTCAAATAAAAGAAAAAGATTTGCGTTTAAAAATCATCGATAGAAGATGGTATATCGATAGTTTTGTTGCATTCTCTGGAACTAGCCATAACACAATTTTTGATTATTCTCTCTATAATACAAAAAATAAATAATAATCTACGAACTTAATATATTTCCGATATATCGATCTATCGATCTTTAATATATGAAGATTTCCATTTAAATATTGTTAATGCTGCGGGTATGTTGTATTATTACATGGAATCATTCAAACGTAAACGACAGCTGCTGGTCAACCACAGAAGAATTAAAGGTAATTATCGACTTATGATTGACCAATTTGGTTGCATAATTTGCAATACTAAGGGCAGCTGAAATGATGTGAGAAACCTCAGTGTAAACAGCTGAAATATTCGCAAATCTGGCCAATTTATGTCTTGTCTAAACATCTGACCAATGGCAATGAGAAACAGACCCAGAGCGGATCTATAATGCCTGAAGAAATGATTGTTTTTTGTCTGTTCAATATAGATAAACATGTCAAAATACATCAGTATTCAGTCAGTACATCAATACCCGAAACCTGCACTTGTGTTTGCAATTGTTCTATGGGAATGAAAGATATTTTTCGGCTTTGAAACTAGCCGACTTTGTCTGTTTGTGGTCTATTTGTATCTCTGCTACCTAAATGTGGGTGCCGCAGGTTCAGTCTGATGATGCTCTTAGTTCTTCAATTGTCTATTGTGCCTGTATGGGCTGGTTAATGGTGGGATTGAGACTGCATTCACAAAGGGATTAGACCGGTAGTTTGACATGATTAGTTGCTTAATTGAGCCAAAATGCATGCACAGCATCTAAAATATTTGCCTTAAATATTTTGGTTAAAAATATGAAAGGGTAAACACACAGTTGATTTGCTCTAGGCACGAAAGGATAAAGAAATCGCTGTAAGAATGTGTGAAGCTTCAGTTAGAGATGAAGAAGATAGAAAAAGTGAGGGGAAGGTAGAAAATTTGATATATAGTTGATATTGATATTCCATTTTGGGTAGAATACTTTCAACCAATCTGGCAATTTGTAGTCGAAGTTCATGTACTTTCATAACTACTAAATACTTATAGTTCATAATCCAATTTGAAATCTTTATAATTCCTTCATTTGGGCATGTATTTAATGCTCATAAATCCACTTAATATTTCTCTCACCGTTCTGTGGAAATCCTCACACTCAATTTCGCTAATAAATACGTTTTCCGACACGACAAAATCGACTGTCAAACGTTTAATTTGGCTCGCTGAGCGACAATTTCCGGTACCACCTATTAAAAGAAAAAGGAAAAAGAGAATCAGCAAAACGCCCCCTGTGGCCACAGGATGGGCGAGAGTCAAAGGACATCAAATCAAAAGTTGCTGTCAAAATGTATATGCACCAAAAATATGACAGTCTGGAGGCTGGAGTTGAAGTTGAAGTGAAACTGGATAAACGCATGGAAAGCCAATTAGGAGAAAATAAATCACGCGTCATGTGTGCGAATTCTTGGCAGTTACGCCTCTACTACCATAGACACAAGCACTTCACAATGCACACCACAAACAGGCAGACTGAGATTCAGATTCAGTTCCAGATCCACCACATCACTAGAACACAATCATCTCCAGCATGCATGGGCAACCCTTAGAGGCAGTTCTCAGCTAGAAGAAGCTGAAGAAGCTAAACAAGTGCCAAAAGCTGATTTCACTGTAATTACAATTCACACTCGCAGCATATTCGAGGCGAGGCAAGGAAGGTCCACGGACGGTGTGGAGTGGGTGAATCTCTCTCCCCGTAAATGTGTTCTTTTTGTTTGGCAGCACTTAAGCGACGCCCCCGTCAAACCACCACCACAGCACCTCAGCACCACACAGCACTCAGATCCAAAGGGAGCACAGTTTTTGTATGGCGATGAGCAGGAAAACCCACAAACACGACACACCTACTAACCGACAAGGCAGTGGAACTCTTTCTGTTGTCTGGGTGGGACTGGGTGGTTGGGTGGTTGGGCGCGTGTCAGGCCTACCACTAAGTAAACAAAGGGCAAGCCTTGGCATGGGCAGCAATAGAAATGTCACAAACAAACCGATTAAACAAGTACTTTTCAAACAAACACCACGACAGAGAATAAAAAACACAAGTAGAACTACCCCACCCCCATCCACACCCACACCCACTGCAACAAAAAAGTCTGTGACAAGTTGAGGTAAGAAGCAACCGAGGGTTGTCACAACTTTCCGCAGACTCCAACCCTTTTTAGCCCACGTCCTAGAGATAGAGCTGATTCAATTTGCCAAATCTGTGAGGTTTCCGAACACGCGACCTAACCTTATCTCATACGCAAAATATGCTAATGCCAGCTAAGCCTATTAGTGTCATTTAAAAATGATTTCAATTCATGTTTTTTCTGATAAGTTGTGAAGGCTTTATGTAACACCTAACTGGTAGCTTAATGGACAACGGATTGTCCTTATTTTTCAAGTTCTTTTTCTGTCAAATGCCAAACGCACGTTGTACTATAGTATTCTGTGGCCTCAGTTCTCTTCATTAATGCGGTCAAGGGGTTTTGGAAACTTTTTCCTTTAATTTTCAGCTGTGAATTGGAAAAGTTTTAAGGGCATTGATGGGTATATTAAATCAGACCAATTTGCATTTTACATAAACAACGAGCATATTAAGGTGTTGTATAATATTTGGAAGAGAAATTCCATAGTGTCAATTGATTTAGGATTTTATTTGATTCATATTATACTTTCACGTGTTTTTTATTTTAATGGATAAAGCAATTGATAATAATAACTTCATTATTTAATATTTAATTGATTCATCACAACATTTGAAGTTTATTTTAGGCCACATTTTAAAATATTTACAGCACATTATAAAACAAATTGATTTAACCATCTTTATTTATAGAACCGGCCAACCCAAGTTTTTATTCTTTTCTTGAAGAATTTGAATTACTCGTTTATTTTAAAACAAATTTAATTTTTTGAATAAAATGTTAGATTTTTAGGTGCGATGCATAGTGCATTCGGGCCATAAACAAGGAAGTTATATGAAAAAAAGGATCTATCTTTTTTAGTGAAGTTATTTCTTTTAGTATCTTTGTATAAACAGTCAAAGAGCAGTACACATATTAAAATTTATTTTATTTCTAAGAGAAATACTAATTATGAATAATATTTATAATAAATAGTAAATAAATAACTAAGTAAATATAAAGAAAAATCTGAAATTAATCAATATCTTTTATATACAAATTTAACCTTAGGTCGCAATGCTTTGGTGATTTATAACTGTTGAAAAAGAAATTCAACAAAAGTTCTAAATTGAATTTTATTCAATTATCATAATGTTAAGCAGATAAAAATACTAAGTATATAACAACTTCAAATAACTGCCAAGGATAATGAATATATGGTTAGCCTTCTAGGGTTAAAAAATCACAAATAATTTCTTTTTTTCTCCAATATAGTATATCTTCATTTTTTCATGATTTTTTAATAAGGGAATCTTCTGTTCAACTTTTTAAATAGTTTTAAATTGCTCATAGAGTTTATAGGAATTTTTTTTTCAAATATATCCAGTCGAAACACTCAAACCAAATTCGTATCTTGGCGGATTTTAGTTGATCTGTTTGACAGTCTCATGTATGCCCTACTAAACCAATAAAACATTTCACATTTCTCAGCTTAGAGCTTAATGCCCGTTTGCTTTGTTACGCCCAAAATTAACCTTAAAATTGAAGATTCACACCTAGAGAGCTAGAGAGAGCTCAGAGTGAACCGCATTTCCAATGAAAAATGCTGTAAAATCAAAGCAAATGGAGAACAATGCAAGTTCTGAGGGACATGCTCATCCAGTTACTTGCATAATCTGCTGTAAGCCATGGCGATTACACGGCATTGTATAAGAGCAGGCAATTTTGTATCTGCAGGATACATTTGTTACCATGAGAGCTACTGACCCAACTAAGTAGTCCACAGAGACTGACCACAAAGGCGTTTCATACTCCAATGGAAAATCAACATCTGCCGTTTGGAGGACGTCTTGTTGGGCGACTGATGAAGTGGCGTGGGTGTATCTGTATCTGTATCTCTATCTATAGCTGTATCTATGCATATGTGTGCATGTGTCTGTGTCTTTGTACTGTGTCCGAGCAACTAATATCCGATTTGCAAATGAAACAATTGCGGTGTTTGACCAATTTCACAATTGATGTAATCCTTCAAATCGCTATATTAGCGACTAGGACAACGATGTGGGACAGGGAACGATAAGGACGAGCGCTGGCCATTGTGCACACCGCCTGCATTACGATTGTGAAATTGAAATGTTTTGAGTTCATTCAAGAGTAAACAGCACACACTCACACACACTCGCACATACACACACACACACGCATAATTTGCTTTTATGTGGGTTAGAGTCCAAAGAGACCCGAAGGTTTATAATAATATTTTGCTAACCTTCTTTTCGCTTGTAAAAAGTTCAAAAAGAATTCGCCCGCTCTTTGTAGGCATTTAACGATTACCGACACAGATTAAGGGATGTTCGCCGTCTTTGCCACTGAGCTCCAGACTGACAATCGGCTTTTGCGCATGCGCGGCAGGTTCGTCCTGTAGTCCTGTCGTCCTCTTTTGCTACTGTCCTGTGGTCTCTTCTCCTACTCTCCTCTCCTCTCTCTTGCCAATTCATACGAGCGCAATTAGACGAGTTTTCGCTTTTGTTTTCACTCTTCGCATAGACGCATTTCGTCCATTTGAGTCGTTCATCCGCTCTATCCATAAATCTGTGCACTCGACCATTCTTCTCCAGCTTCCTACTTTCCAAATTTTCCCATTGTGTCGCGCGTATTTGGCGCGTTTAAATAGATTAACCGCCTTGCAAATTGCTTGCATCTTATCTCAGATCTACCTACTCCTACAGCCAGTGTTGAGTCAGGTTTGCGTGCCTGTAGGTACCCTGGTGTAGGGCTACTGGTGCTACTCAGTTCCTTCTGCTCCTACCAAGGAGGTTTTCTTCCTCCTATCTCTGGCTGGCATACAATTAGCTCAGACAGCCTTTGTTTGCCGTCTTAATCTTGAGTAAATTAGTTCATTAAGAGGTTAATTCCTCATAACACCCACAAATTATACCCGCTCTGAATGGCTCTATGTACGGATGACTGAATGAATACAGTTTAATGAGTCTTACAACATGTAAATAGACTGATTGGGGCAAAGAAATATGTAGAATAACTCCATAATTCTATTTTTTATTAAAATTAGATTTGATTATAAAATATGATATAATAACTAAATATAAAAAGTAAGTAATAGACTAATTAGTACACAATTTAATGACAAAAATATATGAATTAGGTAATAAAATTTTAAGAAAATATACTATTTATTTATACATTATTAATAAGACAAATTATATTGTTATAAATATGTGTACTCCACTATTTTCCACTGTATGATAAAAGTGACACTTGATACCCGTACCCAAAATGCAAAATATTATATATTAAGTTTATGCTAGTAGGGAAATTATACAAGAGCCATGAGAGTGACTAATAGAACCCATAACGATTAGTTAGATCGACATAACCTCCTCTATTAGTAAATACATATGTACAAGGTTACCATACCTCCTCTATTAGTAAATAGGAACATGGTCTGCTTTGATCAGTTGCGCCCGACTATTCCGTATTATTTTCTAACAAATGCAAACTATGAGAAGCATATGTAGTATGTACATAACTGCAAAAAGTACATAGTATGTACCATCTGCTTATGTGTGTGTCTGTATTTATCTACACATTCACCTTGAGCTGAGAGTTGTTTTTGTTGTTGGCTGAACAAATGCTGCTGCACTGCAAAATGCCCGCATAATGCAGAAATGTGCAATCTGCAGTTAGTTAACTAACTACATACACAAAACAGCAGCAACAACTACAACAACAAAATGCAAGCACTACAAGAAAAAAGTGACGAGTCCATTTGCAACAACAACAACAACAACAATGACAACAACAACAACTAACAAACTGGACATTCACAAAAGCACTAAACCAACAAAATGACAACTGTGAAAAGCTTTTGCTGCTGCTGCTGCTGCGCTGCTCCGATGCTCTTGCTGCTGTTGTTGTTGTTGGCCTGCTGACTCCTACGAGGTTAGTCAACATTCTCAGTGTGGTGGGCGTGCACCTCACTGACTCTCACGCTCTCGCAGTAATGGTCTGGCTCTCTGCTCACAAAGGCCGTGCAAACATGCTACTCACACAAACAAACTCTCCTGCATACACACACACACACACACACACACACACAGTCAAATGGGCGAACAGAGTCACAGAGTATGCTAACTGTGAATGCAGTGCAGCTCTGGAGCATAAGCTGTGGCTTTTCGTTTGCCTACACTGTGGGAATGTGGAATGGGAGGAACAGAAGAACAAGACAAAAAACTCGGAAAGCTACAGTCGGACGCAACCGACAGTAGGTGACCCTGTACTTTGATTTGCCCTGGGAGTCGATAATAGCAGCAGCATATATGTACATACTCACATACACAGTCACATACACATACACATGCATATATACATATGTGTGTATACACACTCACATACACTTATACATACAAATATATACTAAAATAAACAATAACCAAAACACATACAGAAATGCAAACTCACAATCAAAAATCACGCATACGCCCTAGTGGCCGCAAACGCTGCGGCTTCCCCCTTCCCTTAGTCAAATGCCTAGTACTAAAAATTGTTTGTTAAATATCTCCGGTGTTTTTTATCCGATTGGGCTGCAACTCGCACCAAACATGCAAAGCATCTAAAACTTTAATCCTGCAAAAAATGAATCCAGTGACTCTAAAACTGTATATACTAAGAACATTTTTGTAAATTTGAGGGGGAGGGGGATGAGATATCAAATTAAAAACATAAACTTGGCCTGCCTATGAAATACACGAACCAAACAAAAAAAAAATTACGTCTCTAGCTCTTATAGTTGCCGAGATCTCGGTGTTCATACAGACAGACGGACAGACAGACAGACAGACAGACGGACAGACAGACAGACGGACATGGCTAGATCGACTCAGCTCGTCGTCCTGATCAAGAATATATATACTTTGTGGGGTCTGCCACGCCTCCTTCTGCCTGTTACACACAAATGTCATTTGCACAAACTTAATAGACCCTTTTGTACTTTTTTAAAGTACAGGGTCTAAAAAGCACTTGGCAAATTGCAAACACAAATGAAAGACTTGAAAATTTCTGTATAAAAAACACTTGAAAACTAAAACAAAATGTGCAAATGTAATGTAAGTTAGATAATGAAAAAAACTTTATACATTTTTTATTTAATTTAAATCGGAATGAATTGAGCCTATAAGGAGATTATCATGAGTTTCTTTTAGAGAACAACTTTTACTTTTGGATAACTTTCCTTAAATATACGAGAATACATAGTTCCATACATTGTTACATATGTATTTTAGACTAAATAATAATTTTAACATAAAGTGTCACAGAACTGTAAGTAAAACTTTGAGTTTGAATATTTAATTTCATATGAAAAATATTTTTTTTGGTTAGAGTACCGGTTTTATTAATTAATATTTATCAATTAAAAATGAAAGTAAAATATTGAAATGTTGATTCTGTTAATATGTATACAAGGGAATTATTTTTTTGCTTAATGACTCCGTTTATTTGTTAATACATACATTTATTTATGTAAGCTTAATACTATCACATGCCTTTCATATTAATTTGTTCTGCATTGGTTTAAACTGTTAACTTTACAGAGTGCTGTATATTGCATTACAGTTGGCTGTTAACTGTACAGATACGCCGCGAAAATAAGGAAGTGAATTTGACAGAAATAAATTTGGAAAATCATAAATTTAACTCAAATTTAAGTCATTAAATAAAAAATATGAAAGCTATAAAGTTAAAATAAATATTTAATAACTTTATTCAAATTAACAATAACACTCTTTTTAATGCAATATCCTTAGGGCTGTTAAGTTGATACCAGGGACGTAAATAATGAATGCTGACAATCTATACATCATTATTGTAAAATTTTTAATTTTTTTTTATTTATCAATAATGATCAATTTTGATTAGTTTAATAGTGGGTACTATATGAGAGGGTAGATAAACTAGCAGATAAACTAAATGAGTTTTAAAAGTACATAGTTAGAATTGAAGCAGAGAATTCATATTAAGTTATAATCGAACAAAAATATTTTTGTATAAAACTACAATGTAATTGTATACTACTATAAATTTTCTTAAGAATTTCATAATTTATACTACTTTAAAGTCGAGAATAAATATATGTGATTCGATTTGAAGTTTTATCACATTAAAAGTCAACTGTACTCGTATTAGTTGTATTATCCACACGAATTGCTAGTTGCACATGCCACTAACGGTATCCTGTATCAAGCAATCTGCAGTTATTTGACTATGTCTTAGACGCTTAGTATAGCATAATGCAGCAAATTGTCGTCGACTTGACAGTGTTGCCCTTTTGCCCTTGCCCTTGCCCACTTCCCTGGCCGTTGTGCTTTTGGGTGGTGGCAAGGGCTGCTCAACTGCAGCAACAGCAGCGTCGTCTGGAAGGGATTCGGCTGGCGTGGCAAGAAACGCAACGGGCTTCGCTGCCATTTCGACGTGGATGTGCATGTGGAATACGATGAAAACTCCAAGAGTAAACAAAATCAAGAAAGCCGTGTGGCACTCGCTTTCTCTCTCTGTGCTGCGATATCATCAAAATGAATATAAGATTATATTTACCCAGGGCATGGAGAGAGGCAGAGAGAGTGGTGAGAGGTGAGAGATGAGCAAACAAAGACACGGATAAAACGAAATGCCAAACGACAATGGGAAAATGCATAACAAAGAGTTCACGGAGTGGGAATTTAGCGCGGGGGGAGTGGGAGCCGAGTTGGACAAGTTGCAAGAGTCAACTCTTACGAGTGGGCCAGGCCAGACCAGACCAGAGGCGCTGCCATTTCGTCGGTGTCTGCTGACTCGAGGGGGAGGGGGAGGGAGGGCAGCAAAAAGAGAGCTCAAATCAAGTGTGAACAGAATACGGCCAAGTTTCGGTTGCCACTTTGACGTGGTTGCCGCTTGAGAGGAGATGGCGATGCGTCACCTAGGGCAACAGCAGATAGCCTCTCCCACCAGCAGCTGCCTGGCTCATTCGCACAGAGAGTACATAAATATTTTAGGGGCGGGCACATCCATCGCTGGCTCACTCGCGCACTCTTTCTCTTCTCTATCTCTCTTTCACTCAACGAGTGTGTGTGTGTGTGTGCACATTATTCCAATTCGACATTTTGTATGAATTTCAGTCGTTGCCGCAGTCGCTGCCGCTGCCTCTGCCTCTGCCTCTGTCGACGGCAGCAACAGTAACGTGAATCCCATCTGAAGAGAACCTCATGATGAAGTTACGGTAGTCCTTTTGCCTGCTATGCCATCTCTTTCGCAACTGGGCACACGAACACCAACACGAACCAAATGACAGTCTGCTCTATAGGGGTGGTTTTCCGCACCCCTCAAAAGGAAAAACAACAACAACAAGAGTAGCGAACGAGTTTGCTCAGTTCACAGGCCCAGTCAGAGTCACACACACACACACACACACACACACACATGGACTGTGACTGAGAGTCCTTTTTTCATAATTCTTAAGGACACACGGCGCTGTGTTTGCCTTCATTCCGCTTCGGTCGCTGATCCTGAGCTGAACGCTGCTCCGCGTCGCGTCTGTTCTCTTTTTAAGTCTCAACGAAAAGACAAACTCTCGTAGTCAAAGCAAACAAATCGACAAGTGAATTAACTTGAAATTATAATAACAGTCACTAACTAACAGTTTTGCAGTGTAAAGTGCACAAGTTCATTAATCGAATCTAATACAAACTCTGGTCAGCTGATAAGCTAGTGCAGACAAATTGGATACACTTGGGCAGCGCCTAAATATGGTTTACTTTGTACGTACTAAACAATAGTTAAAACTAGTTAATAATACTAAATATAAGTGGATTGTATTAAGTATTCTTTGGGTTGTGTTAAGCGCGAAGAGCAGCCGTCGGATCTGTTTCTGCTTTAGTTTGAATAAGGATAACTACAGAGTGCTTAATTGATTTGAATATATTTCATTTGATTAATCGATTACAGAAAGTTATATGTAGATATTTCAATAAATTTCAATGTTTTAAAAAAGTTATAATAAATTTATCATACAAATTACTATGTGTTATCAGTTTTCCATTAAGAAAATTCTAAGAATTCTTCAAGGTTTTAAATAAAACAAGTGCAATAAATTTATATTCTTAAATTAAAGTAATCTTAATAAATACCTTGAATATTTAAGATTATTTTAAGCCTTTATTCCATTTTCGCTGTCAATATTTAAATATCTGCATTTTTTAAAGATTTTTAATGAAGTTTGAAAAATAAATTAAAAGTTATCAACATTAATATGCTTGAATTTTATTCACAATATTGCTTAATCCTATTTTAATATCTGATTATTAATACTCAAAACAATTTTAAATACAATATTAAATACTGACTTCAATGGTTTTTTGATTGAAATTAATTGATTTTTTGTCATATAGATAAAAATTTCAATGAATAATTGTTTAAAACTAAAAAAGTGTATGATTTAATGAAATATAAATTACTACATTAAGGAAAATTCAACATATCTAAAGTATTTATAATAATTTAATTTATTTATGCTAGTATTCTATTTCATTAATAAAAAATAAATAATAAATAATCTAAATCAGCATTTTGTCGAGTGATTAAATCCTGTTACTATTTCTTGAAGCAGTATTTAAAATTGATGAAATTTGATAAATTGAATTTGATTTGAAAGGCAGCCGTAGTTTTCCAATCAATAACTGCTTGCTAATTTAATTAAGCAATATATAAATTTAAAATATCTTAATTAAGTATTCCGATATTTTATTCTGATCTCATTTTATTACTATTTCTTTAGTTAATTAAAACGAAATAATTAAAGTTATCATTTTATAAAATAACCTGACAGATAGCTTTAGTTTTCCAAAAACATTCTTAATATTTACTGATTCATTTAAGCAATATTTAAAATTGTTATTATTTTTTATAAATTCTAATGAAATGTGTAGTCTAAAACGCAGCCACAGATTTTCAATTACATTATTACAATATCATTATTTATTTAGCAGAATAAATAATATAAGATCTACTATAGCTGATTTCTTATAAGCTGTCCCCCGTCTATCAGTCCGTCAATTAGTGTTAAGGCCTCAAGTGCCAATTGTAACACTAACATAATTTAAGTGTAGCCCTCAACTACTTTACGCATATGAATACCTCAGGGCATACTTGATAAACATATATCCAGTTGCTGACATTCAATTGAATGTCTGACCATGGAGCAGTAGTAGTAAAAAGGGGCAACATTTAATAGAATTAAAAGCACTTGGATTCGGGCGGTAGAATGCGAAAACTACTATTCCCAAGCATTGCCCGGGCTACTTACTGAGGCGTCAAATGAAGTTAATTAAAAGCGGCAGTGGATGCATGTAGAGCATCAGAAATCACAGCCCACAGCCCTTAGTCCTATCCCTATTCTTAAACTTGAATTGAAGCCAAACCCAAAACGGATGTCGCGCATTAGGAACACTTGAGGAAGCACGCATGGAGACGATGCCGCCAGACCTTACACTTGCAGCCAAGTGTAAACAATTTAATGAGGTGCAAATAAGCGCAGAGCAGAGTCAAGACCCGCGCCAAAAATTTATATATATATATTTACATGACTATAAGCGACTTTTGTTATGATTGATTTAGCTGATGGCATATTGCCATGGGCCAAGGCTGTCGAAAGAGTTGGCCACCATTGTTCCGGCTCAGTCGACTGTGGCAAGAGTTGTGCACGGGTTAAGAATCAATAAAAAAAGAATACACTGCAATATATATTTGGGTATTTTCGCATAATTTTTTGCGGTTTTGTTTTAATTTGCGACCCGCTGACTGGGCAGTGACAAAGCTCAGATATTGCTAGGGTATCAGGGCCTGGCACGCCCCTGCGCCCCTTTGTTATTTATCGCTTTAGCTGCATATTAGTGATGCATGAGTGATTCACTGACGAACGATGGGGCGTATGCTTAATATTAATTGATAACCCGTTGCTTATTTGCATACACAAAGTGCCTGAGACGACGCAGCATTCTCATTCATTCAGTCACTCATTCTCTCCCCCCTCTGTTCCGATCTTTGCAGAGTCCGCGTGGCATGCAACCGTGTAGTCCATCGGGTGTTATTGCAATGATGCCGCCATCGAAGAGTCCCATCATGGAAACCGCCGCCAACAGCAACAATCAAATGAGTACCACTGCCACTGCCGCCAGCGATGCGAAACGCTCGTGTCCCCTGAAGTTCTCCATTGCCAAGATCATGGAGCCGGACACCAAGCAGCCAACTCCCACGTCAGTCCTCCCGCCACACGAAGAGCAGCAGCAGCAGCTACCCATGCCGGAACACGAGGACATCTATGCGGATTCCGAACGCTCCTGCAGTCCCATTGAGGTGACCGGGGATGAGGACGAGCCCACGGTTAACTACGATTCGGCCTTCAAGAAGTATGTGCCCGGTTCCAGCGCTCGATCAGCTGCCAGCTCCAGCTCAGTCGCCGTCTCGGCCTCAGCCAGTGCTGTGCAGCAGTTTGTCACCACTCGCCATCAGGAGCTGCTCTCCCAGTACCCACTGCTCTACTATGCGCCCAATCAGCTCATGTGTGCCGCTGCAGCCGCTCAATACGCCGCCCTAACCGCACAGCAGCAGACGCTGGCCAATGCCGCACATCTGAGCAGCTTCACGGCCTCGCTGAATGCCACATTGCATCACTCCCAGTCGCTCCGTCGCAACTTGGGTCATCCCCTCGCTGCAGCCGCCGCTGCTGCCGCCGTGGCACAATCCCAGCAGCAGCAGCCACCAGTGCTGCAGCAGAGTCTGGAGAAGTCTCCGGTGCGCACGCCACATGTGTCGCAACATGCCAGCCTGAAGAGGAAGCGTTCGCCACAGACGCAGCTGACCACGCCTCCATTGCCTCCAGCTGGAGTGGCATCCACACAGCCAAGATCACGCTCACCATCGCCGCATGGCTCGCTGGAGGACAGCAGTCCCGGCTCGGCCAATGGGGGTAAGCCGAAGACCTTCTCGTGCTTGGAGTGCGGCAAGGTGTTCAACGCCCACTACAATCTGACCCGCCATATGCCCGTGCACACTGGAGCTCGTCCGTTTGTGTGCAAGGTGTGCGGCAAGGGTTTCCGGCAGGCGTCGACGCTCTGCCGGCACAAGATCATACACACCTCGGAGAAGCCGCACAAGTGCCAGACCTGTGGCAAGGCCTTCAATCGCAGCTCCACCCTGAACACCCACGCCCGCATCCACGCCGGCTACAAGCCCTTCGTGTGCGAGTACTGCGGCAAGGGTTTCCACCAGAAGGGCAACTACAAGAACCACAAGCTGACGCACAGCGGGGAGAAGGCCTACAAGTGCAACATCTGCAACAAGGCCTTCCACCAGATCTACAATCTCACCTTCCACATGCACACGCACAACGACAAAAAGCCCTACACGTGCCGCGTATGCGCCAAGGGCTTCTGCCGCAACTTCGACCTGAAGAAGCATATGCGTAAGCTCCACGAGATTGGCAACGATAGCCTCGACGATGATCTCCCCCCAGCCTATGAGCGCCGGCGTGAGTACACACGACGTGAGCCACTCTCCAACTACAGTCAGGCCAGTCAACTCACCCCAGACTCCTCCTCTGGCAGCCTCTCGCCCCCCATCAATGTGACGACCCCGCCACTGTCCAGTGGGGAGGCTAGTAATCCGGCCTGGTCACGCAGCGTCTACCAGGAGACAGCTGTATCCGCTGCACCGCCAGCTGGACACTTTCATCATCATCTGACAGGAGCACCCCCTACGGGTATGCATGGGGATTATCCTGGCAGCGCTTCCTTCCTGCCACTGGGTCAACCTCAGCCACAGGCGCAGGGGGCACAGCCACGCCTCTCCGCCGCTGCACTGGAGAATGTGCCCTTCATAGCCAAGGTCTTTTGACAGCGATACTATGCCGACAATCTGGTCAACTGTGCTCCAGCAGCAACAGCAGCAACAGCAGCGGCAACCGCTTCATCTACTGCTGAGCCTCCGGCATCGAAGAGTGATCTCCTAATCGATTGACTACAGTTGGTATCGGCGGTGGCTGCTGTGACCACCGCACCACAACAGGAGCTGGCCAAGTCAGCGGAGCCTGTGGAGCGTTGTGGTTCCACCTCACCCGAGCTGAGCTGCACCACCCTGGGCAGCGCTGTGCGTGCGCTGAATGGGCTCTTCTAGAGCGATAGGGGATTCCCGATTACCGATTGACGATAACCGATAGCCGATACCCTGAAATAACCCCACCAAATGGTTTCAACATAGAACCTGTGCAATATATATACTATATACAGATCCAATACCAAATCACTTAAGACCCCACAACCCCAACTATTTGGAGCACCCTAGGCTAGAGTATGTGTGATTTCTCAACGAATTTATGTCGATTTGTAAATACATTAACTTATTAAATTGTTTCGCATTTAGGTGTTAGCTTATAGCCATGAACGATATCATCTATATAGTAACTATTTATGTGCATAGTCCAGCTAGTTAGTACCTAATGTAGTCTATGTAGTATATAGCCCATCTATACAGATTCGATACAGTTGTGTGTTTAGATAATTTCATCCGCATTGCGAATTGTACTACATGTGCTTGAGATACTCTTCGAAGATTAAACAGATATACAGTACATATATCCAGTTTATATATGTGTGTTTAGGTATTGATGTATGCAACAAAGCATTTTCAACTAATTGAAATTGAAATTGAAATGGAAATGGAAATTTGAAATTGTTTAGCACTTAAGTGATATTATTGATAATGTTTAAGCAATAAATCAATTCTTCAATATACTTGACTTGAGTGTTTTTTTATCCTATTCTACTTTTCAGTGATGGTAACGGAGTGTCTAAGCGTATCATATAAAGCAGGTAATTTCAAGAAACTTTAATACTAAATACAAGTTTTTTTATCTTAATTAATATTAAGTAATTACCTTT
Source organism: Liodrosophila aerea (assembly GCA_035045005.1). Lineage (NCBI taxonomy): Eukaryota > Metazoa > Arthropoda > Insecta > Diptera > Drosophilidae > Liodrosophila > Liodrosophila aerea. The sequence goes on from JAWNNL010001130.1 coordinate 157,332, forward strand.
ACATACTGACTGTACTTCTGCTTATTTATCAGGTTGCAATTTGGTTCAATTTGCAGTTCACTTCCATCCAGAACTATAGTTTATCAAACCAAAATTAAAGAGTTTTAAAAGTTTATTAGTTTTTTTATATAACTAGACTTACTAAACACTTTAAACTTATTCTTGGATTACACAAGATTTAAATACGTTATAATAATATTATCATTTTGTGTATATACACATATATGATTCCGTATTGATAAACAAGGATTTCGATACTAATAGTAAACTTATGAAAATGCAGAACGAATCATACTAAAGAAAGAGCTCTTAACTTAACACTGTTTAGTTGTAGAATTCTCAATAAATCAAGAAATTTAAAAATAAAATTTCGTAATTGGATCAAAACTATTTCTAGCTTATTGATCTGACATCGGAAATTTAGTATTTAATCATGAGAATTTGTAATTATTCTCTGCATTTAGTAAACTTTTACAAGTAAATATTTAATATTACATTTAGATGAAATGTTATGATTAAAGTCAACCTTGAAGTTGTACGTAAAAACCGTTCGCTAATCCTGCTTGGAAAAGGGTAAAAACCCTTTAAAATCTCAACTCATATGCAAATGATAAAACAACAACTCGGTTGGGACTCCATATAATAAATAAGTATATGCAGCATTGAAAAATGCAAATGAATTGCGTCGTTTTTTAATGAAAACAATTATTGCCGCATTTGCCCGAGAGGCGCTTTAATGGGCTCTAAACTGTCAACCTAAGGTTAGTCAGCCCAGCCCAGCCCAGCCCCAGGAGCCCGGCTTAATTAGTGAGTGGCGAGCCGGTCGCCCACTCAAAACGGTACTCCATTCATTCCTGGCACAACGGCACACGCTCCGCCCATTTGCATATCACTTTGATCTGTGCGGAGAAATGGGCGGAACAAGTGACATGAAGATGGCGACATGATGCCTGAGACGATGGAGGCAGAGAAGCTTCTGAAGAGTGCGACTCAAACTGAGAACTCAGAACTGAGAAACGAAACTGAGACTGAGAGAGTTGCTCATAAAAATGCAACAGAGAAGCGTATAGTGAGTTGCGGTATGTGTATGCTGACTCATGACAAACTAAGAAATTACCTATAAACTGCTCAAAAGTTTTCTCTACAAAGTTAGATTTATTCAGATGAAATAAGGAAATTTATCAAGTCGTTTAGAAACAGTATCTCTTGAGTCAGGTAGATATATTTTATCTGAATAATATGTCATAATGCCTAGAAAAACTACATTCATAAAAATGCCGAAAAAAATCATAAATAATCCCATTTTGTCATACTAGTAGAAATTTCAATGAATTAAGGATTTTTGAAAAGGCCTTAAATGTATAATTTCATACTTGCATCAAGAATTGTTCTGCCTTATTGAGTATTTGACATCGATCTTTTTTATGCAAGTATGGGATTACTAGACTTTTCTTTTAGTGTGCTATTTTTTCAAATTCTTGGAAAAGTTCACTTTGTAAGTTTAAAGCTCGCGAAACAGTTTTCTTGAAAAATTAATATTGTTTCTAGTTCCAAACTAGACACAGACTCATTTTATTGATATAAAATATATACATAAATTTGAAGTTTAGTCCATTTTTAGAAATTAATTATTAATAGTTTGGTATAATTTTAGCCCCGAATTGTAAAAATATGTTTCCTTCTGTTTAAGTTAGGTTTGTATTTAAAATGAATATTCGAGCCCCTTAAAATAACTCACCAGTTATAAGTATCGCTTTATATGGAATAGCACAAGGATTTAAATTCTCAATAAATTTTTATATTTTTAGCTATAATTAATTAAAATTAATTAATTTTCGGTGATCAATCCCGTTTTGATAAGCTTACTACAGGGTATAGCTATAAAACTAAAAGAAAACAGGCGCATGTGTTGTCACTTCAGTTGACATATCACTCGACAATTGCACTCCTCCCCCTTCCCCATCTCTCTCTTCTCCCTTTCTTTATATCACTGCCTCTCTCTTCATCATCCGGTGCCATCTTTACTGCTGAAACATATGAATAATTCAAGCGAAATCAAATCAAATGGGTATGAAAAGCGAAATCAAAAAGCAAATGCTTTATGCAAATGCAAATTCGATGTGTATTCTGAATGTGAATGCGAATAGGAATGGTGAATGATGAATGTGGAATGCGAATGCGAATGTGAATGCTCTCTATGCTCAACCTGCGTGCAGTGCACTCACTCTCAACATATGCCCAAGCACACCGCCCATTGAGCTAGTACACCCGCCCTCGCTCTAGATATACTCAGTCATCTCACTTAAGAGTTGACAGTTTTTCTACCGTTTTCTTCTGTTTTCCTTTTCGGCAAGAGATCAACTTGGGTTGGAACAAACAACCCACACCCACACCTACTTTCAGAGTATTTCAGATACTTGTTGAGATGACAAATGGCGCAAGGCTTGTGCCCAATTCCAAATGACTTTTGACACCGCCTTGCGGCATGCTTTTGTACCCAGTTTTCTGCTGATTTCTATCATCAGGCTTCACTCATGTCCTTGTCGAAGGCCAACCCCCGAAACTTGTGACTCAACGTCCTTCGATGGTCCTTCACTTGTTGTCATGCTGTCCGCGCACTGATTTTCATTTCTTTTGATGTTTGCTCAATGCACGCCCAAGCGGCCATTTGAGTGCCATGGATGATGGAACCATTCCCAGAGATTGGGAGTGATACGAGTGCCAGCGTTAGTGGGAGTGCAAGTAGATCATCAGCAGTCATCCGTTATCAATCACATTGACATAAAACCGCCTTATTTGGCTAATTGAAGTCGTTGCTTTTTGTCTGCCTTTCCTTCCATGTATTATGCAGATTTTGGTTAGATAATTTCCCACTTTTCGACTCGCTTAGGCGTGGCTCCTTGACACTTCTGTGTGCCACTGCCAATGGTATTCATTAAGTTAATTAATAGCGTTGCCTTCAAGTCAAATGTGACATCTAAAGCGCTATATTAATTTGCAAATTGGTATTTTTTTAATAGTATCAAATATATACAGTAGTTATTAGTTGTTTCCAATTCAAATGTTTGTTTTCAGAAGAATCATTAATTAATCATTAATTTATCAAAGGTATATGTATTTTTAAATATTTGTTATTAATACACATTAAAATAACCAAATTAAAAAGGAATGAACTCTTAAAAATGTATAACAAATTTTTTATTCTGATGCAGACGTACTATAGAGATAGATATTTAGGTAGATCATAAAAAGATGGATTGATACTTAACTTAATAAAACTAATATAGCAGTAGTCAAATATATTCAATTAAAAGCTATGACCAATAATTGTTGTGGTCTTGGGGCTTTTATTATTTGTCCAAAGTTTTGTAAATTTCATGCTAAAAATACCATCTATAAAATAAAGTTGAGGTTAATATCACTTTTTAGGTGCTTTCCTCCCATAGTGCAATAACTGACATTCAGCTCTACTTAAGGAAATTATAATCTGTATAATATATAAGCAATTGCCTCTTGGAATTTTGTCAGAAGCATAGCGACCCTGAGCACATTCTAAAAGAAATTTTAACAATATTTTTGCATCATCAACTGATATTATTTTTTACTTTATTTGTGTTACTATCCACAAACCCAAGGTATACGAATTTTTTAGCTTCTGTAAAACAATGGTTCTTTCTTAAGTATTGTTTAGTTTAGAAGTTAAAAAAGTTAAGTTGGTTTATAGCCCATATATTTTGGTAGGTTTTTTTTTTATTTATTTAATCTAGTAGTATCAAGAGCTCAATTAAATTTATTTATATCATTTCACTTGACTCCAACTATAGTAAAACTTTGTGCATTTTATAAACCTTCTTGAATTTGATTTTCTTGTATTTTCTTATTTCGTTACATTATTAACTATTATTAATTTATGTATTATTTTAAAGATACTAGATAGTTCAATTTTTTTTTTTAATACGCATTATAGTCATATTTGAATATCATTATGCCCATTTTCAACTCATAACTCCCATAGCTCATATCCCACTCCTTAGATCCATCTCCATATTTATGTTGTATTTCATATTCCTTACTTAATGTCATTCTTGTCACGGCTTGTTTATGCCTTCCAAATTGTTTACGCCGTATAAACAATTGCAAAGGCGCCATTGCTTAAATGGAAAAATTGCTGCAATCGTCTGTTAGTTTTGCATATTAATAACTCTTATCGCATTGCAATCTGCACCACGCCCGCAATGCAAAACAAAGGAAGGCAAAAGAAAATGAAGAAATTGAATCAAAACAACTCGAACACGAAACAGCGAAACAACAAGTCGACAAGGCGACAAGAAGATGCCTCATTGAGGCGCGTTTAAGCACCTCCTTGCCACAAAAAATAAAAATAAAAAAATATAATCCAATTCCATTGTTTAACATGAACTGATGATGACGATGATGCTGATGAGAACTGAGAAGGATGACAAAAAGCATGTATATATCCATATTGTAGTGTGTCGACTGCGCTTATCACCTACAACAATGCAAAGCAGAGAGAGTCCTGGGGCAGGAACAATGCGACCTCGGCTCAACCTCAACCCCGTCGAGTGTAGCGCTCGTTGGAGCGTAAATTGCAGCGTAATCTCTTCCGGATATGATTACGCTCTTAAGTGATCCCTCAGCCAGACAGCCGGACAGCGCAGCAACAGCGACTGCAACTGTTGTTGTTGCTGTTGTCCTTGCTAAATGCTGTGACCTATCAGCATTGTATCTTTTCCAGTGTACGAGTATGAGTACTTGTATCTGGCGCAATATGTTGTGATTATAATTTTTTAAAAAGCTAAAGCTGCATTTTCCTTTTGAATTACAAGGGCTGTTGGGTCTTAAGACTGCCGTGATTATGGTTATATCACAGCTCCTTCTCCCTTTTCCCTTTCCACTGTCTCTCCATCTCCCCTGCTGTAGTAAGTGTATCTTTTCCACAGCAACAATGTACTGGCAAAAACACTTAACGCAAGCACGGGCGTGGCTCGTTGTCATCTGGCACATGTAGTGTATTGGCATTGTTGATAATTCTGCCGTTAATTGTAGAGGTGGTGACATCTCAACTATGACACGACAATGGCAGGTGCGAGGGGGCACCTTTTGAAAGGGACTTGTCGTACATACTATATCCTGGCATAGACAGACAGACACACGCCGTTGTCTAAGGAGAGTATTTAATAAAGAAAGGACTATATTCCAAATGGAAAACTAGTTGAAAGCAGGAATTTACACTCTAGAAACTCATACATAGTATTTAGTAGAAGGGAGAAATTAAGAATTTCACATTTATACACCGTAAAAAAAGAGTACACACATTGCTTCAAATGCTGTGCATGATGATTTTTATTTTTTGCTTTTCCAGAGTATGGGCTCTAAAACTATTACTAATTATTACAATTGGAATTCGGTTTTACATGGGACTTGATATATTTCAAATTTCCGATTACATCCGAATGTAGTGGCTGGCAGTGTTTATTTTAATAGTTTATAGAAAGAAAAAATACCATGAAATATAATCTAGTCATATTTATAACTGTCGGTTATATCCGACTGGTTGACTTTGTGACTGGTTGTTTTTCATATTAAATTTAATTATTCTGCATTTTATAAATTTTTTATTTATTTAAAAATTTGTTCTACTACAAGAGTTTTTTTTTTTAATTTTTATTTTATTTATTTATTGTATTCATCTAAACTCAGATGCAGAATTTGGGTGTACTTTATAAATCTAATGTTTCAATTTGTCGGTTACATCCAACTGGTTGAATTTATAGTTCTTAATTATTGATTACTTTATAATTATTATATTTATTCTTCAATTTATTTTTAACAACTGTTGCACTTAAAGTTGAATACTTGGTATAAGTAAATTAATTTATTTATGAAATTTTATTTATTTTTCCACTTTGCTTGTTTATTTATTCAATTCAACTAAGATTCAGTAAATACTACGATATATAATTGGAATTCGGGGCTACTGCAAGAATTTTAGTCATTTTTCCAAGTGTCGGTTACATCCGACTGTAGCCTTTGCGACTGGTTGATTGTATAGCTTATATATTAATCATTTAAATGGTTGTGATATTTATTAGGTTTTTAATAATTTTGTCAACCAAAAGTTGAGTAGTCTGTAAATGAAAGTTTATTTTTTTTTTTTTCTTCAACAAAACTATCATGGTTATGTATTTAAATCTGTTTTCAGTGTAGAACTATAAATCATATATCAATCGACAGAGTGTAGTTTTCCTGCTAGATTCATAGTGAAATACTATGAAACAGAGCAGAGGTGATTTATGTGATGCAAAGCTGACACATACACCTGGACAAGGGGCACAGGTGTCGATGGGCGGCAGTGTGAGGCAGTTAGGTCATTCAGCAGAGACATGGCACAGTTGGTCGATTTCCCAGACCAAAAAGCCCTGTGGGGTGGGGGTGAGGTGAGGTAAGGTGAATTGAGCAGATAGAAGTTATGTCAATGTATGTATGATGACGATGCTGATGCTTGGCAACGCATTGAAATGCATTCAACTTAATGTAACGCGGCTCAATTAGTTCGGTTCAGCGGCTGCCAATGCAGATACCCCAAACCATCTGGCGTACTCGTCGCCCATCGTTGTTGCCTCAGTTGCTGTTGTTGCTGCTGTTGCTGTTGTTGTTGTCGTTGCCATTGCTGTTGTTGTCCTCGTCAGCTTTATGTCAACTTCTTATACGCTTATTCACACCGTGGCACAAAAACGACACGCCCTTCCGCACAGTGCTCCATGGCTCTATGGCTCTATGCTGCTCGTTTGTGCTGCCTGACGAGTTATGAATATGTTCTAAATATGATATCATGGTCTTTTATGCACTTTCAAGATGCTGTACGTTAAGTTCCTTTTCCTGCACCATGGTGCTAATGAGCAACTATTTGGGGTAAAATAACAGATTGAAATAGATGCAGATATAGAATGAGCTTCAGAAGGAAGATGGAATAGGTAGTGTTGGATTAGCATGGATCTATTAGTGTATATATTTAGTACTTTATTTGTCTGATTCATTTATAGATCGATTTAAATATCGTTTCCATACTGATTATCGAGAACTACAAGAAGGGTTCTACATATGGAAGAATTTTATATTCAGCTCCTTAGCTGAATTATATTGAACTTTTCTATAATGGAAGATATTATGTTATAGTCATGAAAAGTACAAAACCGTAGATATAAACATCTAAACACCGATCATAACATAGTTTTACTTATTTAGTTTATTATTTTAGTTTTACTTATACAAAGCTCACAGAGCAAATAAAATTTTAAAATCAATGTTTGTTAGACCATAAGTTATGTAATGTAAAGTTGTTATTACAATTTATATTTTAATTTAAAACTTTATTTATTAATTATTTATTTAATTTACTTATTTTTAATTTAATGTATATTATTATTAATTTTCAAACTTAATTTAACATAAAATTTAAATTTTATAAATGTGTATTTAATTTGTATATTATTTTGAATTGTAATTGAATCTTTATTAAATGTATTAAATTTATACATTAATTATTTATAAATTCCCTAAACCCGAATTATAAATTCCACAGTTCTGAATTTTATTTTCTATAAAATAATGGAAACTTCCACTGTGTCCAAGTGCCTTTCTCATTATGACACCGTAGTACTTCGTTATAGACATTTTTTAGCTCTTATATGACATTAATTAGTTTCACTTGTTGACACATGAAACTAAATACTTAAGGCAGACAGAAAATACGACTAAGGACTCTATAGTTATTTATACAAATAGACATGGTAAGATATTCTATAGAATCAGAATAATGGTTCGAAAAATGTTTGAAATATTTTTCAGCAATTTGAAATTTGCAGAAAATTCCATGTAGAAATCATTCAATTATTTTTGTAGTATGCTGGTTATAATCCTTTAGATATTTCAACTTGGCATGGACAGCACACACACACACACACGCACACGCATACAGTTCGTGCCACCCCCAAAGAACACAAGCAGGGGGCGTGTCTGGCATTTGCAGCTTATTGAAAGTATTTCGTATACTCGTTCAACTTTTTGCCCCGTTTTATGATTGGGCGGTGTCATAAATTATTTATCAGCTGCATGGCAGAGCAAGACACGACTAAACTGAGTGAGACAGACACACTGCCTTGCCTTGTGTGTGTGTGTGTGTGTGTGTTTGTATACTAAATGTTTTACATTTTATCAATATGATTTGGCTATATTAAGTTAAAGGTACTCTTCAACTCGTTCTCACTCCACGTTCAACTGCCTCTCGAGCAATTAAAGAGGCAACGCAGTCGGTTAGGTCAATATTGAAACACGTTAATTGAAGCTCAAATGGTGGAGAAAGTGTGTGTGTGTGTGGGCGTGTGTGTGCTTGAGAAACCTGGAGAGTGGGTGCGTATCAATAGCAATGGCGGATGGCGGATGGCGTACTCGCTTTGCCGTGGGTCAACATTGAATTGAACAACCAAACAATGGGGTCCTTTTGCGTGTTGACAGGGACAGAACTGCGCCAAACAGTAAGCACAATGTCCAAGCACACACACAGGCACACACACACACATGTTGGTTGAAAACTTTTTAGTCAGCTGAGCTCAATTTCAGTTTTCTGAGTGTCGAATTCGCCACCTGCTGAGCTGGTCAGCTCTTTGATAGCTTTAATACGGTTTAATTGATTGACCATGGCATGACAGTTACTCCCTATATATTGTTGTATTACATACCAAAAGAAGGAGAATAAATGTACAGGGTATAATGTGGATAAACCAAAGTCAACTAAGCTTAAACTTATTCCATTTGAGCAGCACGAATTACCTTTTGCAACTTAACATTCACTTTAGCCTGCTTCAACTTATCTGAACTCAGCTAGAACAACCAATAGTAGGAGAGACTATAGTAATTTCAACTAACATTTGACTTCACTTTTTTAAATTTTACTATTCTAATTTTCAGTTATTAGTTTGAAGAGCAAATTAATTAATTTATAACCAGTACTTAGCATCTTAATTGAGCTTTGGCAACAGTATTATTTAAACAAAATTAAACTTAAATAAAATATGTAAATAAATTTAATTTCTGTTGAGTTGCGGTTATAAGAAACTTGTCTTTGAAAAAGCAAATGAGATGGACCTGCCACTTATTACTGTTAAGTTTTAAGAAGAGAAAACCAGAATATAACTATGAAAGTCTTAATGATGCAGTTAATCTAAATACAGTGCTAATGCGTCGAAACCCTTCATATGAAATATCAGAACGGTTAACGGGCTTCAAGGTGCAGATTAAGAAGACTCATTGAATTATACGTTCACTTGAAGTTAATATCTTGAAGATGACCTTACGAAGATGGCTGCAATTGAGTTTGAATTGCATGAGTTTTTGAACATGCGAAATCACAGGATGCAAATAATGTGAATAAACCGAGCAAGGGACATAAGAAACATTCACTATGGTATATATAAGTTGAAAGGTAGTATGAAGTTAAAGGAACACTTAAAAAAAGATTGTGAATAAAATAGAATAGAATTTCATTTTGAATAAACATATGTACAAACAACCATATTTTTATGTATTATTGTTATTTTGTAGTAATTTAATTGCAATTTATTAATTCGACCAAAAAACACATATGGATATGGATTTGTATATAGTATGTACAGTGTGTTTCATAATCATAAGACACTTATATATATATCTTATATCTGGTGATTAAAGCTTACTAAAGCCGAATTTTTCTTTATAAATACAATGCGTATACATCTGAGCTTTGAATTCACCCATAGAATTTTGCATTCTTCCATTAAACTATTTTACGCATGAATTTTATTTACTGAAAGCACGTTTTGATGCGACTTTTTAGCACATCGTCCTCGAGTTTTGAAAACCTCCATCAATCGGTTTTGCGTGAATCCTATGAATTTTATTTTAACAAATTCTAAAGTGTCTTATGATTATGAAACGCACTGTATATCTGCATACAGATTCTTCCACCATTCTTCCATAATCTGTAATATCCCATTTTATATACTTCAATGATATTAAAGTAAAATTTGATAAAGCAAATCTCAATATAAAATCGATCTTCAATCTATTGTTTTATTGGTGATCTAGTCATTCAGATTTCAATATACAGTGTAATAACAACTGGAACATTTGAACTATATCGGAATAGAGTGCCATAGAAACAAGTACATAGTCCTCTGTGCTGTACTCACGCTTATGCCGACCACCTACTATCAGTTGCATATCGTATACCAGATATAGTGAAACTAATACGAGGCCAACTGATATGTATACCCAATGTAATATATTGTTCTTAAAGAAGAGGAATGAAATACCGGTCAGAGAAAGTGCAATACCCGCAACAAATAAATATGATCCCCACCCTGTGAAATCACAGGGTGCAAATAATGCGAATAAACCAAGCGCGAGGCACAGCAATATGGTTACAGCCAGTGCCACTATAATCTATGGAAGGAAAACAAGTTAATACACATAGCATATTGTGATAATCAAATCTCACCAGTAGTTTATTTTCGATAAATACACATAATACAGACGTGAAGACGGATTCACTTAGGACAAAAAATGTGACCAGTATGTAGTTCCAGGGTTTCTTTCGCACATGCTTATACAAATAGCAGAGAATTATTTGAATTATGATTAGAATTATACAACATAAAAAAATAATTTTATAATTTATAAGTAGAAAGTTCCTTATAGGCGCTACTAAAACGAAGGTTATTGTTATTATTGCAGTTACTAGCGTTTCCACCTAGGCAAGTGTGAACATTCATTAATAAATATTTATGATTTAGTATGTAACTCTGGTTAACTTACTCCAAAACAAGCGAAAACCTTAGCGATAAATCGTCGCCGATCGACACTATTCTCCCAATTTGGCTTCCATGGCCGGTCACTCCCACAACATCCGATGCGCGGCATTTTGGATTCATTAAATTTATTTAAGTGTTTAGTATCATACTTTCTGTTCTATTTCTGTGTGTTTGACAAGTATATCAAATCAAGATGTATTGAACGAACCAGTCAGGAGTGGCTAATCTTATATGGATGTACCGGAGGTATGCATAGAGTGTACACTACAATATTGCCTCTATTTTCTTCTAGTATACAATACTGCAAAAATGATTGCAGGCCAAATTGTTTATTTATTTAATAAGTAAACTTACCGTTAAATTAATAACATTTTATTATCATACAGATACAGTATATATATACATAATAGTGTCAATTATCAATTTGTAGCCGAGGGCAACGTGGTATCCAAACTCTACTTACCTCAATGCCAATTTTGATGCATCTAGTCAAACGAATGGATAGGACAAAATAGATCTAACGAATTCTTCTACACCTTTTGTACACAAAACTTTTAAGAAATAAATGGTCATACGCTGGTTTACTCATTTCAATTGACTCGTTATTATAATGAATATAAAAATTATTAGAAACTACAACACCTATTTCTGGAGTTGGGTGTGCGTCTTGTTTTTGCAATAGGCAAAACTTGCTGTTAAAATGTATAAAAGGTTGTACATACCTATATATATATATATATATATATAATATTCATACAGATTTTTAAATGTGGTACGGAGCATATACCTATGTATGTACTCATATATTTTGGAGTAGAATATCTATGAGTAAATTCTCTTTTGAATAAAGCAGCCAACCTCATATCGTATGGTAACCTAATATGATCGATATCATTTCTAGTATATATCGGCTAAGCAACAATAACTTGATCTTAGGTATTTACTAAAATATTGTCTGCTTTATATTAAATTTGTATTTTATTTCTTATAATTTTGCACACAATTAATAAACTTAAGCTTGTTGTTTAGTGTATACATAAAGGGAAAACTAAATAGGTATTATTTGGTTTTGTTTGCCGTTACCCAAACTAAAGTCTATGGATTATAATCGTGGCATGCATATCAGGTAGTACCCAGTATCCTATATTTAGAGCATAGGTGGAGGTCTATAGTTATGCCTTGGGTTAAGCCCCCGGGCAACTTGAGAGTTAAATCTAGAGTCGAATTTAGCAACAAGTTGTCAGTAGAGCAGGGGCATCAATGTATATTATGAAGTTAATGAAAAACAAAGCGATTATAGTATTTTCAAAAATTATGGACTTTTATATTGTTTCGTTTAGATTAGAAGTTCATTTTGTTTGTCGGTTCTTTTTTTGTTTTTAGTTTGGAAAGTGAGTAGCATAAGTGTACTTAAATTATTTTGTTTTCGTGGTTAATTTAATCGTAATACATTTGATTTAAAGTAGAGAATTTTAGAACATAATAATATTATAGTCTAATATATATCATTTGAAATGAGTTTTAGTTGAAATGTTTAGGCTTAGTTGCAATTGTTGTAAATACAATCATATAAGTATATAATTAACTATTAAATTACAGAACAAGTGCATATTCATATTAATATAATGGAAATTGTATCATAATTCTGGGTAGTGTATTCGTATGTTGAGTAAATAAGCGCAATATATTCATTTTTCATCATACTTCATACATTATACATCATCATGGGGAGCAAGCAATTTTGACACAAAAAATGGAATAATCAAAAATTGAACAAGTCGTAAACGAATCGCACTTTACACAGTTCTGTCACATACACAGTCACGCCTTAAACTCAAATAACACTTAACAAATACAAATATTAAACTTAATTTAAACAATCTAAGAATTGAATTCAGGCTATACATATTGTGGTTCGGGCCAAAACAAAACGAAATGCACACGCACAAATACACAGAGAGAAAAATACACAACTTAACAGCTACAAGACTTGACTAAAATCGAAAAAAAGAATTCTTTACAATAGCTGTTAATCCATATTACATAATTACAAGTTACAAATTACAATTTAGTAGTTAGTGTATAAGTATGTGTGTGGTGTGGTGTGTGTGGTGTCTGTCTGTTTTAATAAATATTAGTTTCTGTTTGTGTATACCCATTTAGTTGCCATTTGTTGTTAAACCTAATCTATGCACTACACACTAGGAGTTATTCTCACAGTCATCGGGTTTGTGCTTGGTGCGTAAATTGCTCAATAGATCGGCACAGTTGTTGACCATCATCAGATAGTCACCATTGTCAGTTGTTAACTGATCTTGATTGTTTCCACCCACTCCGCCTCCTACTCCTCCTTCGCCTGCTTCTCCACCAGCATGATGGTGGTTTTGACTCGAAAGTAGTTTCTCGTTTTGCCTGCAATTAAATGGTTAATTCATTTATAGCTCGATTGACTGACTGACTGTTTATTCATACCGATTTCCAAGCATATTTAGCGTCATTATCGCCGCATTCTCCAGCTCCTTCAGTAGCAGCGGATTCTGCAGCTTCATCGCCGACTGCGTGGCCGTATAAAGCTTATTGATTACATTATGTACCTCCGCCTCAGCTGTTGAATAAATAATATGTTTAGCCAACTGATAAGAAGTTATTTAATTATTCAACTTACGATCTTCCCCGTCGTAATCCTCCAAGCCGACAATACGCTGCTTGGCCACAAGATTCGGATTATTATTGATGAGTTTACTCTTATGATCGAAGCCCAAATTGCGTGGCCTTGGCGGCACAATTGGCTTATTGTTAACAGCATTGTTCGGTGTCTCCTCCGAACTGGAGTCATCTTGCATATTTGTGCCTTGAGAAAATATAACTTTTAGTTAGTATAAGTCTTGATAGTGTCCAGATATTATGCTCACCACTATTAAAATTGGGCACTTTGCGTCGATTACTGTTGCTGCTGTTGATCTTGTTGGCGTACTGTCGATTGGCTGCTGCAAAGTAAAGATGTTCATAATGTCATTTTAATTTTTGCAACAATATAGTTAGGACATTATGTATATTATCTTAGTATGAACTGCAAGACAAAGCGACTAGAACTACACTTCTCTACTGCTTGCGAAACGTATTCAGCCTTAAGAGCTAAAGAAACTTAAGACAACTGCCAGAAACTGATGTTGAAAGAGAATAGAGTTGAATTGGCGTAACGCTAGTTTACTAACTGGGTTACAATTTGGCATTCTTGAGTTAATAATGCATACATAATCATTGAATCTATCTTTCCATCTTAAATAGTATCTGCGAAGTTAATGCGTAGTTAGACATTAGTGTAAGCTTAGACTAAATACGTTTTACGTGTTTTAGTTATGACCAAACGGCCAACTATTTATAATAAAATGGGCGGAAGGCTGCTTGGATACAGAGGAAGGGAAAAAACTGATTAGTAAACATATATTGTTTTAGTTATACTTATAGTTAAAAGAATGAATAAATGTAATATTTTAAGGAAGTATGTGTACGAATATAAAACGTTCTCATATACATACAACTGTAATTGGAAAAGCGGGGCTTACCTTGAAACTCGGGACGGTTAGCCGCTTTCAAGCTTTATCCAACTTTTTCTCAATGTTATACAATTTATGCAATTATAAATTGTTTGAGTTTGTACTGAGTAGAATTTTTAGCAACAGCTTGATGCAATGCTTTTAGTTTAGTGCAATGCTTAGGTTAGTTTTGTTAAGGTTGCCGTTTGATTCTACCAACTGATGCTATTTGATTAAGTTTAAAAAATGTTCTTTCATTCTGCTATGCCTGTAACCAACATGATAGATAGTATTGAGAACCCAGTTATAGATGCTATAGTACATAATTGCCTAGTCTCCTTGATATCAAAGAATTTCCTATTTGCTATATGCCTATTTTTCTGCTTCTTGGCCTGTCCTAAGAGATTGGGTATAGGGGACAGTTGAGACCTACCAATAGGTCCATTATTGCGACTCTGGCCGTTGGTAGCGCTGCGCAGACGATTGTTGTCCTCCGTCTCCGAGTCGCTCTGTATGGAAAGAAAAGGATTTAAATACAAAGTACTAAGTTGGCTGCATATTCAAATACTCACGCCTTGATTGAGTACATTCATGGAATTACTGGATGCACCCAGTCCTGTTTTGCCCTGTAGACTATTGCGTTTGCTGGCCGAACGATTGACATTGCCGTTGCGATGCTGCACGGATGGTTTCTGTGGCGCCCCATTCGACTTGTTGGCTGTGGAGGCAGAGAGAGAATTGATTAGTTCATGAAAAACAGGAGAGAGAGTAAGGGCAGTAAAGTGGGAATCAATTGCGAGTCTTACGCTTGCCAAA
Source organism: Liodrosophila aerea (assembly GCA_035045005.1). Taxonomy (NCBI): domain Eukaryota; kingdom Metazoa; phylum Arthropoda; class Insecta; order Diptera; family Drosophilidae; genus Liodrosophila; species Liodrosophila aerea. Next base: position 172,552 of record JAWNNL010001130.1, read on the forward strand.
GTTGCCCATGTGCAGGTCACTCAGCGAGCAGGCACGACGAATCGATGACTCTTCAATGGGCATTGGGTTGAGCACTTTGGGGTTACCTGTAAGTGGAGGTGGTATACGGTTGATTAGTCGAGGATACAGACATGCTGGACAGGTGCTAAGAACACAGTATGGAGCGATGTGCCAACTAATTGGGTGCACAAATGTGAAAAGTGGAACATATAAAAAACCAAAGAGGAAACCAAAATCATCGTACAACAGCGAGTTGGCTCAAACCTGGCTCGCTGCCCTTGGCCATGTCCAGTTGGGAGCCGTCATTGCTGGCACCATCATCATCATCGTCGGCAATCACTTCCCTGGCCAACTCCACCATATCGTTGCCATAGCTAAAGTCAGCGCTCTCCAGCACATCCGGCAGACTGCAATTGCGGCGTATGTGTCGCGCATAGGCGCACAGATCCGCATCGCTGGAGAGTAGCTGCTCCTGCTCCGGTTGCGGTGGCTCCTCACTGCCTCGGGCCAGCATGTCAAAGTTCATGGTGAGACTCTTCACGTAGCCCTTCTGCTTCGAGTTGCATGCAAAGGGACGCAAGCGTGTTTCGGTGGCCAGGCGTATCTGCTCCATCTTACGCTCCTCCATGGCAATTAGCTTCTCGATGATATCGATCTTCTTGGCTATATTCTGGCACTGATGACTGGTCGAATTGCCGGCATTGCAACGCACGACATTGTCCATGTTCTTCTTGTGCTTCGCCCGCTCCTGCTGTATCTCATCCACAACCGACTGCAGCGCCGGCTTGGTGTAGAGCTTGAGGCTCTGCATGTGCTCCATATTCTCGGGCGCATTGCCATGCTCGGTGAAGTACATCTCAAAGCTACGCTCGCCGCCATACTCGCAGCTGGGCAGGCTGCCCACCAGCGGAGCAACTGCATCCGGTCGTGGCTCCATTTCCGCTGCTGCTTCTGCATCACGCACTCGCTTCGCACTGGGCGTATACTTGATCTGCGACACGGTATTGAAGCGCACACTGATCTTGGGACGCGCCTTCTGCCGCACACTCGTCGCCCGGCGGCTGCTCTCGCTGGTGTCGAAGCGGGACACCTTCTTGAGGCAGCTGTGCGTGGCCAGAGCTCCGCTGCTCATCGAACTGCGCATGGCAGCTGGACGCTGCTGCTGCTGCTGGGCACGCTGCTTCTCCCGCTCGAACTTGAGCAGATTATGCTCGAATTGACGCACCACACTGGCCGTTCTGGAGCTGGAGACGCTGCTGGCCAATGGCAGTGGCTGTGCCTTTCGCTCCACACTCGAGGTTAGCGTGGACACCAGGTTCTGTGGCTTGGCGGGTATGGGTGGCTTGGACTTGAGTGGTTTGCGCACAAAGAGGGACTCTACTTGGGTAGATTGGGATTGGGGTTGGGCTAGGGGATTGGAGTTGCGCTGCTGTCGCTGCTGGGCAAAGTCTGTGCTGAGACTCTTGCTCACGCTCGAGTTGTATTGCTTGTTCTTCGATCGCATTGTGGGTATATGCTCCACAGCTGGAGGAGTTGGAGGCACTGCAGCCAGGCGAGGAAAGGTCTTGGAACTGGGCAGCGGTTTCAGTGGCTGCAGATTGTAGCCGCTGACATCGAAGCTATCGTAGCGCTGGCGCATGTAGTAGTCAAAGCTGCCATAGGCATTTGGACTGTTGCCATACGACTTGGTCACGGGCACGACACCGGCACCATGGCCATGGAGTATGAAGTTACGTATGCCCGCATGGCACTGCATCGCATGTATGGATCGTGGCTGCTGATCCAGTGGCGGATCCAGCGGTGCACTCTTGCAGTCACTCTCATCGGAGAGCACACTCTCCAGGCTATTGCAGTAGCTGCCGCCGTCGGAGAGCAGTGACTCCTGGCTATGCTCATGCGGCATCTGGCCGGAACTGCTCAGAAAGAAGCTGGCACTAGAGTGACGTTGCGTCTCCAGGAAGCGAGCCTCATCCAGACGCCGTTGCTGCTGCAATTCGGCAAACTGTTCCGGCTGCAGTATGTCCGACAGAGAGACCTTCCGCTCACACTGATAGATCTCCCGATACACATAGTACTGTGTGCGTCCGCGTGGCGGTGTGGCTGTCGGTGTCGATTCACCCGTCGAGTCCAGCGCACGTAGATTGGCCGGCATGGAGCAGGAGGCGGGCAGTGCCATGTGCCCCACGAGGGGGGGTTCATCTAGATCTCCATATTTACGTGTGATCTCATCGATCATCTTCTCGGTGTCCGCGTGTATCATGTCCAGAATGGTGCGTGCATCATCCGCATAGACCGAATGCCGCTTGGGCTCCACAGGCAGCGGACGATCGGGCTCGCCCGACCACTCCACCTCCTCGTGTACAGGTGAAACAGGACAGGATTTATAGTGCTTCAGTATGCTCGGTGTACGTCGACTATTTCCAGCCGGATTTCGTTTGGGTGCTCCCAGACGTGGAGCAGTCTGCGAGGCATGCTGTGGCCTGGCTGCTCCACCATAGGAGCTGGAGCCAAAGGGTACTCCAGGTGGCGGATGTATCTGATGCACGCCCACATGATGTGGATACGGCGGATAGTGCTGCTGCACCTGGCGCATGGTCTGAAAGTTTTGCTGCAACTTCGACTTGGGTGCGGCACAGTTGAAGTACTGTGGAGCAGTTGGTGCACCACTAGACACTTGTGGTGCCTGATGATGTGTTGTTGTTGTGGTGGCATTAGGCGTTACATACTGGGGAGTTTCATGGGAAGCAACTGGCGTGATTACTCAACAAATATACAAATTTAATAACAGTTTTTTTTCACAGTTTTTAGTTACCAACATTAGTTATACCAGGGTAAGCATAAGAGGGGGAGAGAGAAGAGTGGACAGACAACAAAATGGCAAAAGTATTGACACGGATTAGCCTACAGTTCAACAGTCTACACAGTACTCGTCTTCAGTTTCAGCTATAACCACAGATCCTCACCTGGCTTGGTATAGCGCATGGGTCCCGCATTCCGTGATCCGTCCAAGTTGCCCGCCAGACTCAGGTCCGATATGCTATGGCTGCCTCGCAATGGTCTATGGCCAACCTGTAAGAGTAGAGATGCAGTTGGTATTACTTTCCTTTTGTTAACTAGTGTAATGTGTGCAAGTGAAATGTGCTGGGAGATGCAGTGTGTGTCAACAGATTTCCAGTTTTGTATTGGGATGGGGTTATCTCAAGCGAGTTTTGTGCTTTGGTGAAAGACTAGTCATGGTGCTTGTTGTTGTTATGCTGCTATGCTATTTTTAGACACTGAAGATAGTCTAAAGCGACTGAAGTCGGGTGTTTAGTTGAAGATTCCCAACAGGCATCGGTGGTTCAGTGGTAGAATGCTCGCCTGCCACGCGGGCGGCCCGGGTTCGATTCCCGGCCGATGCAACTTAATTTTTTTATTATTTCATTTTAAATGCTTTATTTTACATTACAGTTAGCTAGTAATATTATTTATTGCAATTAAGCTTAGCGTTAATATTTAGTTAATTAATATTTGATAAGATTATGATCGTGGAGATTATTTGTATAAATATGTATTAATTGGCAATCTACTAGTAGGGTATAAAAAAACGCTAAAAACGATTCGAGGCGCCAAATATTTTTAGTTATTGGTATTATTACATTGATTATAATTTGGCACTTAATATTTACTTGTATACTTTTTTACTTTGTATTACTTTTTTTGTATATCATAAATATTTATGATTTTCATTTTCAATTATTTTTATTTTCTATTATAGTTCAGTGTCTATTAATTTGAATTTTACTATCATGTACTTAATATTCCATAATTTTATTTATTTTTATTATTTATTTATATTTATTTTTATTCATTATTTTTTTAAATAATATTTATTATTAATTATTTTTTGTTTTCTATTATATTTTATTTTCAAAAAATAAAATTTTTTACTAATATTATTATTATTTTTTTATTATTTATTATTATTATAGTTTTTTTCTAATAAATTTTCTTTTATTTTAAATTAATATCTTTATTAACTTATTATTATTTTTTATATTATTTTTTGTTTTTACTTATTTAATAAATTTGTTATTTATTATCATTATTTTTTACAACTTAAAAAACTCTTAAAAACACACCTCCATAAATTTTGCACTTTAAATTTAGTTCTTAAGCAAAAACAAGCTAAAAATGTTAGCATTGACTTCACTTTTAATTGGATTAATTTATTATATTTTGGACTTTTATTTTCTAGTTTTCTTTGAATTTAGTTTTTTTTATTGGCAATTAGTGAATTAATTTCTGTGAATTTTTAATCTGCATGAAAATGGTATATAGAACGAATTTATTGAAGCTCGACGTATTAACAGCTGCGGCTTAAAAAGCAGTATGAAAATGAATTGGAAAGACGACCAAGACTGAGAGACAGACTGGTCAAAAAGCGTTTAACGATCGATGATTGATTTTGCAGGCAACTCGATTGCTCACCTCGACTATGGCACTCAGTTTTTTAACGCCATTTTTTCGCGTGCCCTACATATAGATGTGTGTACGGGGGGAAGAGTGTTTTGGGAGCATATTGGGGGGTGCAGAGAGTTCAGATTTCAGAGTTGTGTAAGGTACAAAAAAACAGACACCAAATGCCATGACGCAACACATAAAAATAAACAGAGGTACATAAGGAAAAAACAAAGTGTTGGAGAAGAAACATAAAACAGAGAAAACAAAATTAAAAACAATAATAATAATGATCATAATAAAACCAAGGGCATAACTTACATTCTCCAGCTGCTGCTTGACCTTGTTGATGACCTGCAGCAATTCCTCCTTCTTTGTGCTCGTGTAAGACTTTGTAATAGTGGGCGGCGCTGACACGCCCTTACCATTCTCGGTGTTATGCTTCGCGCTGATGCTGCGGCGACCTGGGAAAAGAGTAAATCATTTAAAGTTGACGCAAAAGTTAAACACTTAATCCCGCTCCACTTACTGCTGCCACCTCGTTCCATCAACATGCCCGGCCCCTCCGGCATGGCGGCCTGCAGAAAACTATTGCTACTCTGTGGTATATTCTCCGAGCTGCCACCCAGCGTGGAGGCCAGCGAACGCTCGGCATTCTCAGCACTAGGCGTGGAGCCTTCGTCCTCGGTGTCGGATGTGCCGGTGCCGGTGCTGGCCGTATGGGTGCTGCCATTTCCGGCTAACTGTAGGCCCGTCTTCTCAAACTTTTGACGCCGCACCGATTTGCGTAATTCCTCCTCGTTCATGGCGGTCACCTTGAAGTCTCTATAAGGACAAGAGATGATAGTTAATTTCAATCGAGGCATCATAATATATAGCCGACTTACGTGGGTGTGCTGGGCGCTAGATTGTTGTAGAACATGCCGTGATCGGAGCTCGTTCGCTCGCCATCAGATATATCCTCAATGTCCCCGTCGTGATCGTGACTGTGCGTATCGAAACGCATGCCCGGCTTTCGCTTATCTGGCATTAGACTATTGCGCTGTGCCGCACCTGGGATCATGGCACCATTGCTGGATTGATTAACTGTTACGGTGGTAATGGTTCCATTGTTATTGCTGCCAATGAATTTGAGTTCGCGTCGCGTTTCCATGCCCGAGTCGATGGACGAGTCCTCGCTTAGATATGTCTGGTTGTACATAATGTCCTTGGATGAGGCGCTGTTGTAGTCCGAGGTCTGCACATTCGTTACACTGTGTCCGCCCACAGAGGAGACGGTGCCCAGTGGACTCTCGGAATTGGAGCGTAAGTCCTCAGTTTCAAGCTGACTATTGCGCTGTGCCCAGCGTCCTCGTGGCCGTGGTGCTGCCAAAAGCATTTGTTGACTGGGCGACGAGCTCAAATTGCCCATGGAGGAGGCAGCATGCATGGCAGTAGCTGCACTGCTGCTGACCACAGGAGTGGGTATCGATAGGGCGCCACTGTCTGAATCCGCGGTGGCCTTGCGTGTGGCCCACTGCGGCAGCTGACCAATGTCGGCCAATCGATAGGCACTGCGATTGGACGCCTGCTGCTCGTCGGCAACCAAAAACTTAGGTGGATGCTGCTGATGCTCCAGCTCACTAGTGGGTGACTCTATCATAATGGCATCTGGTGGCGAGATGGGCGCCAGGGGTCGCTGCAGTGGTCCATGGCCAGAGCGTAAACGCTGCTGGGACATGCGCGCCTGCATGGTCACAATCATGTCGTGTGGCACCTGCCAGATGAAGATGCAACCATCTCCGCTGGCTGATATCAAATGACGACAGTCGTTGGTAAACTTCAGACCCGTCACCAGCTCACTGTGACCATACATGCGTGCCATACACTCGCTCGAGTAGTAATCATAGACGGCGAGCGTTTTGTCCGTGCAGGAGGTGGCCACATAGATGCCACTGGGATCCAGGCTCAACTTGATCAAACTGCCCTCGCCGGAGTGCGAACCCTTAAAGGTTTTTGTCTGTTTGGCATTCTGTGTGCCATAGACTCTGACGTTGCGGTCCTGGCAAGCGGTGAGTATATGTTTCGCATTTGAATCCACTTCCATATCATAGAGCGTTGTCTTGCCCGAGGTGTTGGTGCCGCGCATGAAGATGTTGCCCTGTAAATGCAAAAATTACACTGTCAGAAGATGTTTCAACAAGTTCAGTGTATAGTCTACAACTCACCTGAAAGGTTCTGAACATAATCGATTTATCTGCGCCACAGCTGATCATTTGGAAACTGAGTCCAGCCCCGACAAACTTAATGGATGTTATCGAGGAGCTGTGATCATCTAGAGTCTGCAGTAAGAGATAGTTCTGCGAGACATCGAAGACATGGATTAGCCTGTCCCGACTGGCACTGGCCAGCAATTTGCGCTCAATCTTATCGTTCGAGTACTCGAGGCACAGCACCTCCGATTCGTGTGCCTCAATGTTGGTCAGCAGCTTGAGATTCACTAGGCTGTAGACACGTATATTGCCGCAACGATCCCCACTCGCTAGATGCTGCAATTCCGGACTGATCTTGATGCAGCGTACACCGTTGCGGCCATCATAGCCAGAGTTTCCGGTTTTGTCAAAGAGCGACGAGCCCTGATCCTTGATGAACTGCAACTCCTCATCGCTGTAGATGATTTTGAGTAGCTCTTTCGAGTAGATATTCTTGCGATATATCTCATTGTTGGCACAACTCTCGAGTCCCCACACACGTATCGTATCGTCCGAGGAGCACGTGACAAAGCAATCCTCCGGCAGCGTCTGTGATGGTTCACGCTCCAGATTATATGGCACAGTCTCCACGCCCCAAATGCACGTGGAGTGGTAAAGGAATGAATGCGACTTGCCCACGCGTGATATATCGCGCAGATCCCAAATGTACAGCGAATGATCGTTGTACACACAGCTGACCTGTGGGTGGATTAAGCAAGGAATTAAATTAATGGATAGATTAAAATGTCTTCAAGGGTTCACTTATACCTTGCATCGCTGCTCATCGAAAACCATGGCAATACAGTCGGGGAACTTGGCCTGCTGTGGCACTGACATTATGTGATTGATCTGTATACCCTGGGCCACATCCACGCCCAGATAATGTGTACGCGGCAGTGTCGTCACATACTCCAGCGTAGCAGCATTGAAGATGCGTATGATGGACTCGGCACAACCGACAATTATGAAGCGTTCGTTGGCACAAATGCAATTGGCATTGTTGGTGCGACATTGCACCCACTTGTCCAGCAGGCGCCGGGAGCTGAACTCAGCCAGATGGCCCTGTCGTGTGATGGCGTAGGTGCTCTCCGAACAGATGCCCTTGCCGCAGGCAACGGCGCAGAACTCATTGTCCCGCAGATCACCCAGTATAGCGCTGCGACCCATCAATGGAACTGGATCCTTGTACTGTAAGCACAAAAGGTTAAATATCGTAATATCGTATCGTGTAATCTTTTAAAGAGCTTGCTCACCTTGCGTCCACCTTCCAAGTACCAATATTTCACATGACGATTGCCCACGGTGACAAAGTAAGTGCCATCCTCGGCAAAGGCCACGGCAGCCACCTTGGAGCTAATCTTATTGGAAGCTATCTTCAGATTGGCACGCCAGTCAAACACATTGACGATCATATCGTGCTGTGAGCCCACCGATACCAAATGCTTGCCCGTTGGCGAGAATGCCTGTGGCAATACAAAGAAGAAAGTATTAATATAGATAACAATGCATATTATAAGAGGCATTGCTTACCACACAGGTGAGTGCGTATTTGTGATCCATGAACTCGGCCACCACACTGCCGCCAGTGCACTGCTCCAGATTGCCATTTGGCGATTCCAATTCCCAAACTTTGATGGCAGGATTGATGCCACATTCGCCTGTGGCTACGTAACGGCCGCAGCGGGAGAAGGCCACCGATGTGAATGCTTTGCGGGAGGTATTGACCAGATAGGCCTGTGTCTGACGTTTGGCATTGAACAGTACAATTGTGCAGCTGCAGAGAAAAACAATTATTGTAGTAGTATATACATTTGAACAGAGTAAAGACTAAAGAGAGATTTATATGCTTGGAGGGACATAAATAGCAAACAGCAGGAGTGACTGTGCACTGAACTTGAGCTTTGCCTAAATCCACATCACTCATACGCCGTGTACTACAGACATTACTGTGCACTGAACTTGAGCTTGGTTAAGATTGCTTGCTTAAATCCACATCACTCATACGCCGTGTATTACAGGAAAAGTTAATGCTCAGTGACACATGTAAATTCTGATGCATCATTTATTCGCAATCAAAATGCAGAAAATTGCAAACAGATTCAATTGATACAAGCCGTAAATCTCATCACTTACCCAGCTGGATAGGCCAAGAGTCCGCTGTTGGGCGATACATCGAGTGCCGCATTGCTGCATACGGTCAGACCCAACACTTTTTTGAGTTTAATCTGCAAATGTACATCGAAAGTGAAGAAAACAAATTTGAAATTAGCATTACATCATATATCGCAGCATGTGTATCTTGTCTGAAGTGTTTTATGTTTCTGTGACAAGGTCAACATAATACTTTAACCCATGTTAACATGTCCAACAACAACAACAGCAACAACAACCTAACGGAGTCGTGTAAATTATTTACGCACACAATTCGCACATTGGCCGGTTGAGCTCATGTTATAAGTATGTGTACTAGCTCAGGTTGCATAACGCAATGTGTTAACTGGATTTTCCAATAAGTTAAATGCGATATGGCGTTTAAACTAACTAACTAAAACAACTACTAACTGAAATGATGCTTAAAATTGTTAAGAGTCGGCAAAGTGAAAAGTGTACATCAAAATACAAAATAAATATGTATGCTATGCATTACTTTATTCGCAGAAACTGAGAGCATTTCATAGGCAATTTATTAGTCTTGGCTGTACTGTAAAATCAACCGTAATATATTATTAATTAATTATCGAATTAATCATGCGCTTTACATACACATTCCACTCGATTTATGAGCACACATAAATTATTAATTTGCATAAATTTGGCAAACGTTGCCAAAAATCCACTTGTTATAATTTACTATGCATGTCTGTATTCCATTTTTAATGGTCTATCAAAAAAGGTGTAAATAAATTAATACAAAAACATATATTTGTTATAAATATTAATTAGACTCGTCTGCATAATTGAACATGAGCGAAATGTGTGTCTGGCGTGTATGTTGCAGCGTTTAACCGAAGCTTGACACGCTTCTGACTCAAGCAGTTGGTTAATTATTTAATAATACATTTTTATAATTTAAGCTTATATTTCTATTTTTATTTATATTTCAACTGTTTCACCGACAGCTGGTTCCGCCTCACTAGAGCTTTACCTTGATCTTAAGTGCGCTACACTGTAAGAAAAGTCAGGCAAGCAATACTACTATGTAGTCAATAAATTTGCCATAAATCTATTAAAATATTATTTATTCTAAATTTATTAAAACCAATTAATTATAAGAGTACATATAATAAAATATACATAAATACAGATGTGTAATTTTATAATATATTTTGAATAATATTAAAGAAGTTTTCTGTCGGTTAATTTATAAATTTTGTAATTTAAATAGTAATTTGAATTTGATATTTAAAATAGAAAGAATTTAAATTTAATGTTTAAAATAGAAAAAGTCGTTATATATGTTTAACTTTATATTTTCCCAAATATTTGATTTACATTAACATATTAATTGAATAAAAATTTAAATTTCAAAGTCCTCTTCAATTTTGTATAGGTTTAAGTTTTATTTCAAGCATTTGGTTGTATTTTCACAATTTTCTTGATTGGAATTTAAGTTAACTTCAAGTTGGCATATATAAAAGACAAAATAAAAACAGCATTAATGTTTATTAATTTTAATTTTTCTCTCTTTTTTAAGAGCCGCAGGTAATCAGAAATGAGCACAGCGCTGGGCTATAATAAAAAACAGACTATAAGCAGAGGAAGTGCGAGAGTCGAGTGCTTTTAGCATTATGACAGCAATCGCGACGCAGTTGCACTTGTCGGGCCAGACAGACAGACAGACTGTCGGACTGACAGACTGACTGACTGCCTGTGGCCATATAATGACAACACGGTTAGTGTGTGGGTGAGCCACTTAGACGTAAACTCGTAAAGCACTCGTGTGGCGTATCGAAACAATAAAAAGAAAAACAAAGTAGTAGTTCAATACTCGTGTTCGTGTTGCTGGCATGCAAAGAGCATCCAAAAGATACTCCTTAAACACCCGCAGATTCTGTGCGCTTGTGATTTCTTCTCGTTTTGCGTCGCAGCTCGACTAAGCTGAGATCATCTGGCCAGCAGCAAAAATGTGCGAGATTTTGTTTTGTTTACTATAGGGGACGGCGCATTTTTAATTTGCTTGTTTCAATTTAAAAATCGCCACCAACGCAGCGGTAAAATATTTGTTTTTATTTCGATTTTTTCTATGTCAAAAGGCCGTCTTGAAACCGGTTTTAACACATTTTTCACATTTATATTCTCTACTTAAGCAGTTATCTGGATATTTGCATTCGTAATGAGTATAATATGCCGTGAAATTGTAAACACTTTTAGCACAAATAATGAATAATATGAGGACAATAAAGAGTATATCGGAAAATTGAATCGAACTTGCGCTGATTATAGTTTTTGCCATTTGTTTTAGTATTGATTTGCAGTTTAGTTCCGGGTTAGATCATAGTAGGCGTAGGCATGTTTGGTATTCAATTTGTAATACTCTGTTGGCGTAGAGAATTGCATTCAAAAAAGTACAAACATTCCTAGCCATAGGCCATAGTTAATTACAGCTGAATTCGTGAGGTTGATGCAAATAATTGTTAAACAATTAAAAGCTTATAATATATGCAATTATTACAGTATACAAAGTGTAAACCAAAATACGTTTTAAAAGTTGAAAACTAGATATAAAATATATCTAAAGTGTTTGTTCATATCTGTCAACTGTCAAGAGTTGTTTGAATTTGCAATTTGTCTTACACCCTGACTTCAGTGGTTGTTTTTGTCAACCGGAAATCAGCACACATCATTTATAAAAGCCCAGTTTATTGGTAGCCAAAATACTTTTGTTACATATTTGGGTAAGCAGCGAAATTTATTTTGTGCGCATTGTTCGCCGTAAAAGGCAAACAGTGTTAAGCATTTTGACAGATGCGCCAAGCAGTGTATGTTTCATTCTGATAAATTATAGTTTAATTTGTTTTGACACACACAAGAGAGAGGGAGAGACTCAGAGGCATACTAAGCGTATACGTAATGCAGGGACAACAGAGCGTATGAGGAATATAAATCAACGCACAGCAGCGTGGCCCAGGGAATTGTAACTAGGCACTTGACCATATATAAGTGAGTTGTAGCAACTAGTAGGCCAGTTTTCTTGGCTCTGTGCCCAATGGCATTAGATGAAACTGCAGAACGATGAAGTTGAAGTCTGCCCAGTTCATTGAACCAACTGGTAGCCTATATTGTCTCGAGTATATCCAGTCTACTCCAGCTTAAATTGTACATGGGGTCAGCTGGTCTGTTCTCATATTGGAATGCCAAAATTCTGCTTAAATTCGGCTTAAATCTACTGCTGTGGGCAGCACATTGCTGAGCTGCCCACGCCGCAGTCAAAACACATCCCATGCTGCGTATGTGCAATTCCGTGACTGTGGAGCTCGCTTATTTGCACGACAGGTGTCAACCAGTCATCAAGCAATGAGAATGTTTACAAAACTCAAGCGAAAACCAAAGAATTCAAACCACAAACACCAAGAGAAGCACACACAACAACCAAACTAACGGCAACGAGGTCGCCAAGAAGATTTCTTATATGCAAATGTGCGGGGTTAGTGCTTTACGTTCCATTTAGGTATAAAAAAAGATACTATAATATTACGGAAATATTTCCAAGAAATCTGCGTTAGAATTGAACTTAACTTTGACACTTTCTGCACCCTTAAAACAATGGAATGTCGTTGTTATCGTAAATAAAAATCAATTTAAATACGCTGCTCGTGGCGCCTACAAAAACCACCTTAATTAGGCAGTTCAAAAATCAACAAAAACTCAGGAAATCTATGAAAAGCCGCAGCTCAAGATACATTTTACGGTGATTTGCCTATTTTGCATGAGCCAAAAGCCATTTATTATGATTAAAAGACACTTCAAATCGAAGAGCAGACAACTAAAATGATTTGAATAGCAAATTAGAAATGTATGTAAATCCAATACACTGCTAGAAATACTACGAGAAGATATGATGATATTCTGAGAGAAGAAATGATAAACACCGAAGTGGAATTGACCTGAGCCAGAGTATAAATTACACACTAAATTACAGTGTTATATAAAGTGTATAATAGAGACATTACATTTGCTAATTTAAGGGCTGCTCGTTGTTATAATGAACCCTAATTTATTTCCCAATACTGTAATTTATTGAAGTGCCCTGTTGTATGTCATAATTTTGCAGAATTATTTTAATAATTTATTATTGATTTCAAGCTTTTTTTTTGCATTTCCTTGATTTGAATAGCAAATCTAAAACACTGCTAGAAAATGTTAGAAGATATATTGAACACTGATGTAAATTTGACTTGAATCCAAGTATAAATTATACACTAAATTACAGTATTATATACAGTTCATAATAGAGACATTACATTTGCTAATTTAAGGCCTGAACATTGTAATAATGAACCCTAATTTATTTCCCTATACTGTTATTTATTGATCTGTCCTGTTGTATGTCATATTTTTACTGAATTACTTTAATAATTTATTATTGATTTTAAGCTTTTTTTGCATTTCTAATTTGCTTTCAACGTCTGTTACTGCCCACAGCTATATAGCAGACACAGATACACACTCACGCAGCTACGTGAGCAAAATGCCAGAGCCTTAAGTTTTTTTTTGGCAAACCATAGATTGAAATTGCGCAGAGAGCGTTGCCATGAAATATTTAGCTCTATAGCAGTATCATATATAAGTATATGTATAAGTATCAGTATCTGTACTCTAAAGCCTGTGTCTCCTTGACATTGTCTCTGCATTCCGTTTGGCTTTAGAAGCTGCCGGCAGTACGACAATAGCTAATTGCCTATAATTGCTAACAATTCAACTGAAAAGGCAGCCGACTTGGCTATATGAATAAGCTAAGCCTGGCGTACATACATAGTATATACTACGAGTGTTTTATACAAACCACAAAAACTCATTACAATCGGGCAGACAAAAGTTTTTTCAAGCCACATGAATCATGGCACAAGAGCAGATTTAGTTTTCAGCTTCGAGTGGGCAGAGAACATTGAAACATTTCCAGTATGTACAGTTAGCTGAATGTATGTATGTACATACATGTATGTATGTATATTTAACCTTTTACCTCATAGGCGGCTACATCCTCCTTGCCATAGACGGCAACTGGCGATGAATTTCGTGGCGCAAACATATTTGCGGGATGCGACAACTCATGCCACTGACTGTGGGGCAAAAGGGTATTCCAGAAGTACTTTCAACTCTCACTGAATTAATATGTGTATGTATGTATACGTATGTATGGCACTGACAGAGAGACGCCCACTATTTTCTCACTTCTCGATTTGCGTTATAAATATATAATTTATTATTTATTAAATTCGATATATCGCAAGGGGCGTATTAATACTTTTTTCGGTTATTTTGCACTGTGTTTCGCTTGTGGCTATATACACGATGACTAGTCTGTGTGTATGTGTGTGTGTACATATATCTTTTGTGACTCTGTCAAGGTCGTTCCTAAGCATGCTTTTTAAATGGGTTTGTTTTGCTCTTGTTTCATTTTTTTTCCTCTTAGGTTCTTCGATTCGTTTCGGGCGACGTAATACTCAAAGGTTCATTTTATTTATTGCACAGATTATTAACTATTTGTTCAACAGTTTGTCTAATGCAATTAGCTTAGATAATTCGCTGGTTTTGCTTTGCAGTTACATTTCCTATATATATAGTAGGTATATATAGATTTATTCGTTTCACGTTTCACGCGCAGTTCGTTAATTTCTTTTCATTTCTTTCGCAGCAAAATTGATTATATTGTCGACTGGCCCGTTTTGTTTCTTTAAGTATTTGTGTAGTTGTCGTCGCGTCGTTGCGTATCTGCTGGATACGTTTCGTTTTTAGCGCGGCTCAAATCAAACTGTCGAGATTTCTAACAACAACGAAACAAGCAACAAATCACAACAACAACACCAACAAATACTTGGAGAAATAGAGAGCCAACCCGTCAACAAAACACACTCCAGCGATTGAGTTTTCGAGAGGCGACTTGCATACGAGTATAGTATCTCGCAGATACTATAGCTCACTCACAGTCTCAGTCTCTGTGTCTCTGTATCCGACTGAGTCTCAGTTTCAGCAGTCTCTCAACTCGGTCGTGCTCATTAATTTGCATATTTTGAAAACACGTTTGCGGCGGGCGTGGATTGTACGTGGAGTCAGAAAGCGAAAAAAAATTACAAATATAAATACATTGATATTTGGCCCGAGATCGCTTGACCGAGGCGATACGTTTGGCTTGTTGTATCTATCGCCTCACGTTTAGCATTCTAACACGCGATTACATTTTCCAATTGACAAATCACAATTGCGGCAGCCACAACACACACAAAAGCGTAACAAAAACTTCGAATATCCGAGAATTGCATAAATCAATGCAATGAAAAGCGGGCGAGCTTCAGACAAGTACCGATTAATCAATTTGCCAATGCACCCACTCAATTATAGGGATACCCTGCATGGATCAGAGAGGGTGTGCACTACTGTAATAGACTCTATCAAGTATTACACTAGAATAAGGCATTCAGATACAGAATCTCAAAGTAACTACAGCACATAAAAGTATCTATAACAATTTAAAGAGTTTTTTAGAGTATTTAGTGTACTAAGTATTGCTATGCAGTGATAAGGTAGAGTTTATTTATCTATAAAGAGTATACAGCAGTATACTGCATTAAGATACAGATACAATATACAGTAAAAGTATCTATAACATTTGAAAGAGTACTTAAGTGTACACTAACTATTGCTATACAGTAATAAGATACAGTTTATGTGTATGCATACAGCAGTATCTTTATCATTTCAATGGGTATTTCATAAGACACAGTATCTATGCAGAAAGTCTCTGTTTAAGAAGTATCTTCAAGTCGTTCATTTCCCATTTTAGTTTATAATTAATACGTTGTTTGCATAAAAAGTCAAACTGAAAGTGTTTAAAGCCTCATTATAGCTGCCTAAGTGTTACTGCTGTATGGCACATATATGTGTGTGTGTACAAATGTATCTGCAGCTGTATCTGTATCTATGGCTGTGTCTGTTTTCGTATCTGCACTGTCTGCACTGCCCACAAAATGCAATAAATTGTAAGTAAAGGCAATCCATATTGAATTGTAGGCGTACACGTTGCCTCCAAAAGCTGTAAACAACCACAAAATTAGGCAAATCAACAACAACAACCAACAGAGGTAGCTGAACAAACCAGAGCAACAGCAACAGCAGCAGCCAGGCAAGTGGAACAGATCCAAAGCGAAACAATAGCACAATAGATAGAACACAATGGTAATGGTCAGTTAGATACGATAGATACATACTCTTGTGTGTACGTGTGTGTGTATATAGATACACATGTGTGTAGATACAATTGTATATAGATAACAGCTGGATAGCCGCTGTGGCAATTGCTAAATAAAGCCATAGAACTTTACAATAGATTTATACCTCAAATATGCAAAAGAGCAGAATTATTGAATATGACTTTGGTCTGCTATATAAAGTGGTTTCATTTTGGCCTAAAGCGTGTGTGGAGTGTGTGTGCGTGTGTGAAATTGTGTAACTTAGCAAAAGCAAAAATAAATATACAACGATTTGCTAAGGTAATAAGACATTGATGGCAGCTAAGTTAGTTAAAACAAAGCAAAAATTTATATAAAATATGGACTACTAGTTAATCCAAATAATAAATAAAAATTAAATTTATTATTAATTTACATAAAATATGAACTGTCAGTTAATCAAAATAATATAATAAAAATTAACTTTATTATTAATTTACATATAATATGGACTATTAGACAATCAAAATAATATAATAGAGAATTTTATTAATTATTTATTTAATTTAAAAAGTCATTTCTGCTATAGCATTATCAACAATATTCAATTGTAAATATTTATTTTTACTACATTTTCCCCATTGTTGCATAGTGTAGTCCATTTTTTATATAATGCGCATCTGCTTTAACGATCATCTATTGTATCTCTGGTTTTCTAGTGTGGCAAATATGATTATATAATTAAATTTGTATACACACGATCTCAAATTTATCATATGCACAGGCCAATCAAAATACTGTCTACCTTCATCTAGTTGAGAAATGAGAGAAAAGCAAATCAATTTGCATAACACACACTCACAGGCAAATCAAGTGAAATAATCAGCGGCAACGGCAAACACACATTGCACTGCCACTGATTGACAAACAAAATGCATTGTTAACATTCCCATTGCCCCTTCCAATAAAGAGAAAGACAACAACTTGAGCAACAACTGCAACAACAACGACAACAACAATGAGAGTCAAGCGACAACGCCACGCACTTGAATGCCGCATTGCCCCATCGTATGAGTAGATCAAACACAAGACAGACCTGCAGATGGAGAGCGCGACCAAGACCAAGACCTCGACTGCAGATACAGATACAACTCGGCCCAATAGTGCATGCCATAGTTATGTGTGTGAGTGTGTGTGTGCGTCGAGTTTACTTGTAGTTTATGGGGGAAAGTTGCAAAGCGACGGCTCTGACAGATGCTAGGCAGATAGATAGATAGATTAGACTGCATGAACTGCATGCGGTGCATATTCAAATGAATGCAGATTGTTGTAGCTGCTGCTGCAGCCTTTCCTTTGATTTGCGCCGAGTCTGTTAACTAGCTGAAAAGATATAGCTACACTTTAGCTATAGCTCTTAGCTATTTATGTGCCTATGCTCTGTTGGCAATTAAACTGCATTTGCCACATTGTCAGCTTGACATAATTGTAGTTTGCTTAAATGTTTTTGTATCTACGTATCTATGTATCTCTTGCTTGGGCTTTCTTCCAGCTAAATCTTGTCAGTTGTCACTTGTCGCTTGTCAATATGGCAAGCAGCAGTTTGTGTGGGCCATTTTATTATTAATAATTGTTGTGATTTATTATTAAATCCATATTAGTGCAGACAGTGAGAGATAAAAGTACGAGATTCATATAATTACTGCAAATTACGTAAAAGCCATAAAACATATTTGTGGGCTTAAATCACAACTCGAGTCAAGCTGAGCTAAGCGGAATATTCATATTCAAATTGTTTATTGTACACTCTGCAAGTCTTCATTAAAACGTGTCTAAATCCTGCTTCGCCAGCTCGCCATCTGTGGCGCACCCCTACTGGCTGGCAAATGCCAAACCCAAATCAAAACAAACCAACAAATAGATAAATCGCCAAGTCAGTCAGTCAGTCAGTCCATCGATAGTCTCCTGGCAAACATAGAGATTAACATTTCTCGCCAAAAAGTCAATCAGCGGCGTTCGTAGAGTAACTGAGTATCTTTCGCCTCTTGCCTTGATTTGATAGCCTGACGAGTGACACTTGCGCATGCGCATTTGTCAATCTGTCAATAGGCGATGAGGTAAGAGATACCAGTATATAGTATAGCAGTCAAATGGATAAGCTGCACTGATATTCAGCATGTATCCACAGAGTGTAAGGCTTGTAGCAGATACCATTATAAACAGATAGATTACCTGCCTTAAACAGATAAATATCTAGTTATTAACTGCACAAAATCAAATCTAATGAAGTGCGGATATAAATTGGATATGTACACTGGGAGAAAGTATACTCTTGTATACTCTGTATGTTGTTGAGTCTTTTAGTTAAATATTCTTTTCTGATAATTTAAATTTTAGAATTTATCTATATGATGTACATTTATAATATAGATATATACATAGGATACAATAACTATTACAAACGTTAGTGTGTATGGGCTTACAGATTACTTAAATTTATTTCAAAATTCTACATTAAACTTAAGCTAATTAATTTTGTTAATACTGACATCAAAAAAGCACATCATAACTAAGAAAGTTTATTAAAAGTCTACCATTCTTTTCTTTCAGTGCATCTCAACTAATAAGGCATAATTGATCTGCATATAACTTTAGAATTTTTCTATAGAAAATATATAAAAAAGGAATATATTCATAGGTATAAAAACAGTTGATTAATTTCATTTCATAATGAAATTAAACTTAAGCAAATGTTATTAGTATTGACATTAAGAACTCATTTCATAATTATTGAAATGTATTAAAAGTCTAGCATTCTCTTCTCTCAGTGCATCTCAACTAATAAGGCATAATTTATCTGTATGTAACTTTAGAATTTTTCTATAGGATGTATATAAAAAAAGAGATATATTTATAGATATTTAATAACTAATAGAAACAGTTTAATAATTTCATTTCATAATTCCCCATTAAACTTAAGCTAATGTTACTAATACTGACAATAAAAACTCATTTCGTAATTTTTAAAGTTTATTGAAAGTCTAGCATTCTTTCCTTTCAGTGCATCTCAACTAATAAGGCATAATTGAAAAACTGATAAAGTCACAATGCGCTATCGTGATGGCTTTTGGCAATGTGCATAAAATGTGAGCAAATTTCTCATTTGCCAAAGTTCAGCTCAACGAGTGCTGCCATGCCCTACTTTCCACGAGGCATTTCCCGACCAGTCTGCGTGTCAAAGTTGATGAAAAGCGCTGCCAGGCTGTAGACAATAACACCAACAACAAAGCGGCTTGAATGTCTATGTCTTTGTCTATGTCTATGCTATCTTTAGTCGCAGAGTTAAAATCCGTTTCGGTTTCTTCGAATGGCAGAAAGTTGATTTGAAAGTATTTGTCCGTATTGGTTGAGATGAGAAATAAAAGGATTTACTTGGCGTCGTGGTAAATGGCAGTTAATACACACCACAAATTTTCCACTAATTTGACTAATGATCGATTAGGTTATAGCAACAAGTTAAGACTGTATTTAAGCTGGAATTAGCTCAAGTCTCGTTAGTTGGGAGAAGAGTTTTCTGAGGTTAAGCACTGTTTACATATCTACATATATCAACATCTAAGTATACCTCTGTATCTCTGCATCTACTTCTCTTACTCTGCCTTACAAAGCTCTTTTGCATATTAAATTGTCTCTCATCTCCTCAAGCGCAATCAATTAAGCACTATATTGCCTATATCCGTCTAATGACAATAATTTTCAAGTGGTCTCAATCTGTTATGGTTTAATTTTGAGATTTAATTATACATGCATGTAGAGGTTTTGCTCCTATCGACGCGTATTTCATAAACATTTTTTATGTACTGCTAAATGGTGCAGAGGAGTTGAGTTTATGACAGTTGCAGACGTTGTGGCAACCCATGGAAAATGCGTTTCAAGCCAAGCCGCCATCCACTATGCCAAATGCAGTGGAGCGAGCAACGCCCACATTGAGTCAGAGACTCGTACAATTCGAGTCGAAAATAAAAAAATGCGCATAAATTTGGAGCTTAACTCCCAAAAAATATATCAAATGTAGCACTGCAACAGCAGCAACGCACTTAAGAAAATTGCTACAATTTGACGGACGGACATTAACAGTAATAACAGCCACAACAACAACAACGCCCAAACCGAGAGTGTTGTGCCTAATAACAGGTGTCAGTTGTCAATTGCCAGTCCCCCAAAGGCTGCCCACTGTTTAAATGCACTTCAAGAGTATCTAGAGTGTGTTGAGGTTTGTCAAGCTAAGAAGAAACTCTAAATTGTACTGTATATATATACTTAAATACATAATATCGCTTTGAGTATCTTGAATTTAATCAGCTTAAGATAGATTCTTGAACAAAAGAGTATCTGCTAGTCTGGCAAGTCTTAACTTTTGGCATACATTTTCGTGCGCTGATAAATTAGATGTACTTAAATTTTATGGATCTTGAGATATTTATATTATTACCAGTCGGTAATGGAGGGGACGGGGGACTGCAATTGTTTCCGGCATTTGCAATGAGCGTTAATTATAAGTCGCTTTTGTTTCACTTCAATATAGTAATGTTGAGATCAGCCCACAGTTCTGCACTTTTAATTACAATCGGCAACAATTGAAACGTAATGACTTTGGCACACATTTTAATTCTATGAACTAAATCATTAACTTTATATACATCCCAAGTACTTGGGGAATTTCCGTATAGGGTTTTGCACTTATTGGGTGTTTACTGTACGATTATTTTTGCACCTCAAGGCCAACAGCATGCGACAGCTCATTAATCTCATTAAATTCGCGCCTGCTTGTCCGACTGACCAAGTCAGGGACAGTGGCCAAGACACCCACATCAAATGGCTCTGAAGCTGTATTAAATATTTAATTTCATAATTAAACACTGCATTAATGACATGGAGTGTGTTTAGTATACGGCAATTATTAATGCCATTATTATAATGAGCTGTGAGTGATTCTGTGTCTTAGCATAGATACTATGTATAGTGTATTATTTATCAATAATACTATACATAATCTGTTTACTCTGATGTGATTGCTCATCTGGGTCAAAATATGCCAGAATTGCCGGATTAAGTTACCGAATTGCCTGCAGTTGCCATATATGTGAGTTTAAGTGAAGCTAAAACGCACTGACAGTTCCAGCTTGGATCTTGGATCATGTGGGTGGTCGGTGCCATAATCAACAAATTGTTGTTTCACTTTACAGCATATTAAGCAATAATATAATGTAGTAAATGGAATATTAATTTGTTAAACAAAATTGCGAAAAGAAAGACAGAGCATCTTATAGTAGAGTCAAATACAAAAAATATACAAAAAAGCTATGCATACAAATATTCGTTATAATACAAACAATAGTCAATATTCACACATACATACATGCCCGCAATCAAAAATCAAGCATACGCACTAGTGGCACAGTGACTCTAAAATCGTACATGCTTAGAATATTTTTGCGATTTTTGCACAAACTTAATAGACCCTTTTGTACTTTTTTAAAGTACAGGGTCAAAAATAAAGACTCTCCATACTTTTTAAGCCAATCATCTACTCCATCATGTATCGCAAAGATTCACCGTGTGTCTATCTCTTAAGTAGCTTAACTATCTGATTAATTTATCACAATTATCTCGACAAAATGATTTTCATTTTGATAGTTTTAGATTTCCCAACTGTAATACGCAAACGCAAACCTACAGGGTCCATTTAACTCACCGCCAACCAGTTATCCCACTTAATTTTTTACCACTCAAATTTCTCAGCTCAACATAAATGGTCAAATGTCGTTAAGCATTGTGAAACATTCAGGAGAAAAGCTTCCGGCGTCAAAAAAGAAAGAAAACAACAAATAAGCCATAAAACTTTAGGAAACTCAAGGCAAAGCAAATGTAATGATTGACGTAGAATTTTTTGCTTTTAATGAATTATGAAGTTATTCAAATATAAATAATTTTGTAGGATTTCGGAGCAAAACAAATTATGTGTTGTTGTGTTTCTTAATGCATCTATCGACACGCGAGGCACAGTAATAATAAGGCCTGACATCATCTGCTGACATCACAAGCTTGTTTCAATCATATTGCTGCTCATTTGAAATGCATTTGCCTTAAAATTCCACATGCGCTAGAAACCTGAAACCTTATTTCAAATTCAGCGATTTTTGTCGAACGACTAATTAATAAATCAACTACCGAGATAAACCAACAAGCATGAGATGAGGAAGGAGTGCTATACTAGCATGAGTATTAGTAGAAAGACTATAGATTAGCAGTAGAAGAGTTCTTCTCATAAAGAAGTTAGGTTTATATGACTTAAATACATATGGTTATAAAAAGTAAGCACATCTTGCTTTGCATATACATAAGTATTTATGTTTTTAAGCCCCCCCCATTCATCTACAGGGTATTCAGCAAACACAACATGCAACAGACTGTAGACAAATAAACAAAACAAGCAAATAAATTATCAGCTTGTCAGCCAAAGTGGGGAAAACAAATTAAATACTTGTGTATACATTCGAAAAAATACAAAAAATAAATACAAAAAGTTATTTAGCCAGCGTGGGTGGACAGTTCAAAAAACAAGCTGCAACTGCAGACTGCAAAGAAAGTTGATGCTGTTGTGGGCGTTATCAGCTAATGGCCTGATAAAGGGGCTATAATCGTGACGATGATGGTATGTAAATTAGTGAAATCTTATCGTCAGCACTTTTCAGCTAACCCCTGACACAATTTACCAGCAAGTCAAGTTGTAACTGAAACCCAATTGAATCAGCTGGGACAGTGACACACAGGGACAATACTATTAATTATATTCACGTGTTTTGTTTGCAAAGATAATTAACTTTTATGTACGGTAGCTAAAAAGATATTGTATCTGCGCAAAACGGAACGAGACATTTAGGAGTGCCCCTACATCAATCAAGTGGGGTAAATAACAAAACATTGCTGAGCACACAATAACAAGTATAACAACAATAAGCCACAACACAATCACACTCAAGTGATGCCATCATGGAGGTGCCAAAAGCCTAATTACAAATGGATATAAATTTAAAAGTAGTCAGTCGTATCTTCAACCACTCTATGCCCATAAAGTGTGATAGATACATATTTATCTAGCTGAAAATGTATGTAGATAAATAGTTCTAAGTAAATTTGACAACTTTTTGCGGCACTTGCCAAAAACTCTGGCAGACGGTCACATCAAAGGCTTTTGGCCAAATTGCGCATTGACCAGCACAAATCAAGTTTAAGTACGCGAAACTAACATCAGCAACAGCACAGAACCAGTTAACAGCCTCTAGTCGGGTGAGCTCAAACTGGGCAGAGACTCACTACAAGCCGAGTGAAACAGTTGTGGTGTACTAACGGCAGCATGACAAAAGCTGGGTGCTATAAATGTGCGGCACTTTAAGCTGAATATTTGAACTATTCGTGAGATAAGGTGAATGTCACAAGCCAAGATGCAGTAATAGCAAAGCAAATCTGTAAATCAAAACTTTTATTTTGCTATAAACTTAATATACCCTACATGCTTGGCTTTGTTTCTCGCACAAAAGACTTTCAATATTATGAATGCCAGCAAAATGGAAGAATTCAGAACAGACATATAAGTTTATGTATTGAAGTTACGACATCAGCGGGTTACATATATATATATAGATATGTATAGATACACACATAGACTCGCAGATAGAGTTTGAGAGACAGCTACGAATGAGTCTCAAATCAGGAGAGTTCAAAGCAGTCAGCAGACTTAATGAGTTTTTTGTTTAAGAGTCTGTTTAAATGAATTCAAATCGACTTTGTTTGGTTTTAGTTAAGCATTTGCCGGCCGGTTCTTAGTCGCACAATACACATTAACTAACAATATTCTGATTAGAAATATGCCAAGCTTAAGTATATTAAGCAAATACTCTAACAAAGTAGATCATGGATTCAATCTATAGTTTTGATATATGTGTACAGTTTAGATTTGTAAATATATATGTGTATTTATAATAAACAAGT
Organism: Liodrosophila aerea; assembly: GCA_035045005.1. NCBI lineage: Eukaryota > Metazoa > Arthropoda > Insecta > Diptera > Drosophilidae > Liodrosophila > Liodrosophila aerea. Next base: position 196,658 of record JAWNNL010001130.1, read on the forward strand.
AACGGCTCAGAATAGTTACATAAATAAGCTCGTAATTTTGCAATCACCTCCAAATGTCTCTTACAAGTGTATTAAAGTGTATATAAGCCCAAAGAGAGACATGCACATAAACAGCGTTAACTGCATTTTTATTGTGTGGTTAACAGCTTTGGCGGCTTTTGGGGTCTGGATGTGCAACAAAAGTGCAGAGACGTGCAAATGTCGCGTTTCCTTTTACTCGCTTTCATCTCCGCTCTCTAATTCTTTCTCCGTTCAACTGAAGTGTTGCATAAAAGTTTTCAGGCGCTCTTTGAACTCTGGGGCGGCACAGTTGCAATTTCAAAGTGTTGCTGATGAGAAAAGCGGAAAAGGTCTTTGACTACCAATTTGTGGGGATTCGGAAAAGTCTGCTGGTGGTTGAATAATGTCAGAGTTGAGCCGCAAACCAAAACAAAAGCAACAAGTGGCTGGGCTGACAAAAGTTGCAATAAGTTTTGCAAACTTAACATCTGTGTAGTCAAAGTGGGCATGTACATATGTCTGTATATATGCTATATACCTATACTATACATATGTATTTGGCACTCACGGCACAAGCACTACTAAAATACTGGTCACGTTTTTCCGGTGCTCAATGTCAAAATGGAAATTATGCAAATTTCTAATAAGACGCTGAAGTGGAGCGGGTGTCTGGGTGTCACGCACACACACACACACACACACACACCTGTTGTATTTTACTTTTGCGAATGTTGAGCCAAGAAGCGCGAAAATCTGAGGTATGTTAGACCAGACAAATACCCTAAGCAAGTGAATTGAAGATAAGAGGGAATTGGATAAATATGCACAGCAAAGATACAAAATTTTAATGATATTTATCTAAGACTATACTAATATACTATGTATATGTACATATTTACTAATAATGGACTTCATACAGTGCTCAAAGGTTTCTATTTATTTTAATATAATCGTGGATTCCATACAGTGCTCAAAGCTTTCTCTGTATATTTTATAGAATCATTCACAAATGTCTCTTTATACTATTTTACTCCTGACAATTAATAATATTCATTCACAATTTCATTTTTATATATTACTCTTGACAATTAATAATAATCATTCATAATTACAATTATATTTATATATTTTAATTTTATATTTAACTCTTGACAATTAATAATAATTATTTATAATTATACACACAACTCACAACTAACTGTATTCAAATTCATGAATCCGGCTCTAATCAGAGAATTATTTATGCCCAGCCAACTGCCTGCTAGTGCAAGGTTCGTTACGCTTAGCCTGAACTGATCTACATAATATTGGACTCTAGTTAGAATTAGGGTTATGTGGATGTACAGTGGTACAAGTTCATTGACATTTTGGTTTTGTAGCTTTTGTTTTTGCCTTTACGCCTAGCTGGTTATAATTTGGTATGAGTGTGTGTGTGTGTTGGGTGTGAGTGAGCCTTACGAATGTCTTTTTTTGCTGTCATTTGTTGCTCTAACTGTTTTGCATTGTTTTATGGTCAGCATTGCTCTTTTCGTGTCTATTTGTACATGGGAAACAACGCCATGAAAAATGACAGCAACAACAACCAGAGCAACAAGAACAACAACAACAGCAACAACAGCAAACGTGCTGCAACAGTTTACATTTAATGGGGACTTGGGGCGTTGAGGTTGCTTGGGACTCTTACGGGGGGGTCACCCACAGGGGGAACTCTGGGTTAGAAGTTGCACAGAGCACAGTGAGCCGCGTTTACCGTTCTTTATTTAATGCCACTCGACAGTTTTGTTTTTCCTAATGTGAATACTCGACTCGTGTGTGAATGAATACTTCGAGTACTCGCCGTATGTTGCAAGTGCGAATGTGTGTAAATTTACGAGTGTGCGTGTGTGTGTGTGTGTGTGTAAGTGCTCTACATAATGTGATTGTAATTAGCTTTTAGGCGATTTGTCAGCCGAGTTCTTCTTCTTCGTCGTCGTCACATTTGATGTTAGGTAAGTGCGATGAGAGTATGGGACTATTATGTAGCGCGAAATTGTCGTTTCTCAACACACTTGTACAAACTGGAACGAACATTCACCATTCTAGGGGGAAATGTGAGCAGAATGCTAAGACTGTTCTCTATGCGTATCCAAGAGATACAACTAGATAAACTAATTTGTGTTAATTGCAGCAATAAATAATGTGGCTTGGCTCAGAAATAAAGCAAATATATTACAGTTTTACAGTAATTTAATTAATTTTCAGTTTGCAATAATAAATTAAATTTATAGAAAGAAAGAAATTTTAAAGCAAAAACAAAATAGTTGAAACAAAACCAAATTAAAGTGAAAATTTACATTTTATTTATATTAGAATTATAATTGAAAATTTATAAAGAAATAAATAGTTTAAATAAAGAAATTTACTTTAAATAAAAATACAAATATTTATTTATTTACGTAATATTAAAAGAAATGTATTATATTAGTATTAATATTAAATTAAAGCAAATTTAATTAATTTAAATTATTGAAGATATTGAGTTAATTACAATTTACAATTACAAAAAAAAGTAGGGAAAGCGACAGTCGGACGCAAAGCTACAGTCGGACGCAACCGACAGTAGGTGACCCTGTACTTTGATTTGCCCTGGGAGTCTATAATAGCAGCAGCATACATATATGAACATACTCCCATACACATACACATGCACTTATACACACACACACATACACTTATACATATAAATATACACGCAAATACAAACAATAACCAATACTCATACAGAAATTCAAACTCACAATCAAAAATCACGCATACGCCCTAGTAGCCGCTTCCCCCCTCCCCTACCCAAATGCCTGGTACTGAAAATTGTTTGTCTAATATCTCCGGTGTTTCTTATCCGATTGGGCTGCAACTCGCACCAAACATGCAAAGCATCTAAAGCTTTAATCGTGCAAAAATAAAATCCAGTGACTCTAAAACTGTATATACTAAGAAAATTTTTGTAAATTTGAGGGGGAGGGGGATGAGATATCAAATTAAAAACATAAACTTGGCCTGCCTATGTAATACACGAACCAAACAAAAAAAAAAATTAAGTCTCTAGCTCTAATAGTTTCCGAGATCTCGGTGTTCATACAGACGGACAGACGGACAGACGGACATGGCTATATCGACTCAGCTCGTCGTCCTGATCAAGAATATATATACTTTATGGGGTCTGCCACGCCTCCTTCTGCCTGTTACACACAAATGTCATTTGCACAAACCTAATAGACCCTTTGTACTTTTTTAAAGTACAGGGTCTAAAAACAACAAATTTAGTAAATTCTTTAAAAATGTTATATACATTTTTTCAATTTATACTAATAACAGTTTTCTTTTAGATCTTCCCAAAAACTTTGATTTTGTTGCATAGTGTAAAAGTACCTATAAAAAGGTTTGCTTTCGACAGGTATGTTAATACCAAAACAAGTTTGCATTTATTATGAATTTTTTGAAAATTGTTATAGATAATTTATTACCACATTACATAGTTTCATAATGTATTGAGTTACCCCAAATGTGAATTAAAAGTCTGACTTTAAAATTAAACACACCACTACACCAAAGATTTATTAACCATTTGTGATTTATCTTTCCATTTTAGCTCTTTAATTTCAGCCTCCAACCGCCCTCAACAGATGTATTTGAAATGTGACTAAATTATCTAGTTAAGGCTCACATCGTGCAGCAACAATATCAACAACGATATTATTTTTACAGTCAAAAACATTAATCATGCTAATGGCCCAACACTTTTTCTCTCGCTTCGAAAACTACAATCCAGAAAATAAGTAACAAGAGGCCTCCAACATGGGTGACTGCACCCAAGGCGGTGGCGGAAAAATGAAAAAACTTGAAATAAAAAAAAGGGAAAACAATTTAACAGGCAGCCAAGGCGGCAAGGCGCCCAAGCGGGCAGAGTTTTCCACATCGGCGCACAAAAATTAGCAAAGAGATCAACCCAATAAAAGTGCAAGACACACTCGCACACACACTTGTACACTTTCTCACACACACACACCTACACTCATACTGTAAAGATTTTCAATAAAACAGCTGGGCCAAAAATGCAAATCTCTGAGCGCGAGCAAAATCTGTGGCAAGGGAGCCGAATGAAAATGCTCAACATGCAAAAGTTGAAAGTAAAAGGAAAGCACTTTTCCCCACTGCCTTTCCCCCCATTCTCCTCAACTCGGCGACTTTCCCAGCAAATGCCGGACAAATGCAATCAGCAACTGCTGCTGCTGCTGCCGTTGCTTCTGGACTGTGTCTGGACTGGTTTACACTGGGGAGCGTCGCTGCGTGGGTGTGTCGCAGCAGAGTGGAGGAAAGAAAGAAAGTAAGTAGAAGGGGGAGGTGGTGAGTGACAGGGAGACAAGGCTGGCTGGCTTGACAATAGCCAAATGGCTGAATCTGCTGCCACTTTTTGACTGGCTGCTGCCTCCACAATACCAGAGAGACCAAGCCTCTTAAGTGCATTCTGTCTAGCATTTTAACTTTGAACTAAATAAACTGATGTATGAAATATTTTTAACAAATTTAAAGTTTAAATGTGTCTTAAAATTTTTTCGAAATATTTTATATATATTTCTATATAATTAAAGAAATATAAGACAACTCATATATAAAATAGTTTTAAGAAATTTAAAGACACATTTTAAGTTTAATTTTGTTAAAAATATGTTATATATAAGTTGTCATTTATTTATTTAATTTATTATTTTTTTTACTTTATTTAATATTTACTTATTTAATTTAATATTTATTTATAATGGTTAGATATAATTTAAATTAGCACTAAATTATTTTTAAAGCGCCAGCAGCAAAGGCCTTCGGCTTGATAGGTTTGGGTATTTACGTACTTACATATAGTATACATATTATTTAATTTATATTTATTGAAATACTTAAATGTTATTCAGTCTGTGATTTATACACTTACTGTTTCGTTTCATCGAAAACTATAGATTTTAAAAGTAATTTCTCGCAGTGCAGCGTACATTTGTTACTGCTTATTAATTCTTCTACAGTCTAGTTTATTTTATTTTATTTATTTCATTTATGTTTATTGCCAGTTACTTAAATGTCATTTAGTTAATTTCTGATTTATATTCTTACTGTTTCGTTTCACTGAAATAGAATTTAACAAGATTTTCTCGCAGTGCAGCACACATTTGTTGCCGCTTATCAATTCGCCTAGAGTCCAGTTTAGTTTAAAGCTCACTAAACTCACTAACCTATGCATAAATTAAATAAATTAAAAGTTAGCTCCACATGTTTAAACTGTTGCCCAGAGTCTTGCTTTATTTTTCTTTATTTCTCGTTTAATCCCACAGTATTATTGTGTGCTCATATGGAATAAGTTGGTAATGAGGCAGGGGGCAGGGTGCAGGGGGTGGCGTATAAATGCGGGTTAGCCACAAAAGTTGCACTCGGCGCATGCCCAAAAGCCTTTCAATTAAACAGTCGCACGTTTTGCTGTGGCAACAGCTTCAAATTTTGGTTTAACTGTGGCACTGAGACTGAGGCACTGAGTCTGAGTCTGTGGCCTGCCTGCAGAGAAATAATGCCAAAAAGTTCGACAGCTACGAAAATAGCAGAAATACGAAAATCTACTATAATTTAAGCATGACTTTTAAGTACAGTGGAGCTTGGGTAACGAAGCTAATAGAAGATGAACTTAACCCTGTTCAAGCCTCGCTTTGGCATGGCATAAACGCAGCAGAGAAAACTCTTAAGATGCTTAAGTTTTTCTGTTGTTCTACCGGTACAAAGTTGAGTATTAGTAGTAGTTTAAAAGTCATTAAAGCCATATCTTTTTGTACTAAAGTAAGAGTGAATATAACACTCAAAAGGTAGAGTTGAGAATCGTTTCCGTTTTGCCCTTGCCCACTTAGTTATTCCCCTCAATTCATTCAAGGGACAATACAGTGTATGCTCGCTTGCATTAAAACAAAGCAAGAGTTCACTATAGCCGTGTTTGACTGCCTGCAACGAGGTCAATGCGAATTGAGGGAATGGCTTTGGCTCGGCGGCTGCTGTGAGTCATGACATCACCCACCCCCTCAAGCTGCCACTGCCCGTCTGATACAGTTTTTTCCGTTATTTTCATGCAACATGCTGCTGCCGCATATATGAAACTAAATGATGTATGAGTTCGCCTGACAGCAGCCGCAGCAGGAAGTGGCACTTGGTCTTAATGGTGGTACTCTCTGTGGCAGCAGGAGAAACCAGAACAGTATCGACATAAAGCTACTGCATTCATAAAGTGTGGACATTAAGCTAAAACGGTTCTAATTAAACTAGTTAGTTTAGTGTAAATCATTTCAATTAATCATATTGTTAGACATTCTTTTATGAAAGTGGAAAGTGTGGCGAGAAAAACCAAACAGGGTGAGCGTTTCCTTTCACAATGCTGACAACTTTTTCCATTTCAACAGCAGCAAACAACAAGAAGAAAACCGATATCGACATCGCAGCTCTTTTTTCTCTCTGTGTGTAAAAGCAAAAGCTGATACCTATGACTTGTAGATAATAAAAGGTGTCTGATAAGCTGCTCCCCTACTACTACAACTAATTAAGTTGCAAAGTCAAATCGAATGGCTCATCATCGAAATAATTGCATGATGTCAGTGAAATCATGTCGTGTGGCGCTGCTGATCTCATGACATTTGTTTTCGATAACAAAAACATAAGCACTTAAGCAAAGCAGATTAAATCAGGGAAGACCTCTGATAATTGGTTGAACAAACAAATATTCGTAGTGTTATTAGATAATTGCTTTGAATAGCCCGAATGAAATCATAGCCAGACATTTAGAATTGATAAAAGATAATCTCTAAGTTTACTCATAGTTTGAATAGTCCGAATGAAAGCATAGTTAAACTTTTTAGATTGATAATACTAAGATATGAAATCATAGTCAGACATTTGAGATTGATAAAAGATAGTCTCTCAATTAGCCAAAATGAAATCATAGTCAGACTTTTCCAATTAATAATACTTAGATTTGAAATCATAGTCAGACATTTCAGATTGGTAAAAGATAGTCTCTCAGTTAATCCGAATGAAATCACAGTCAGACTTTTCAGATTGATAAAAGATAATCTCAAAGTTAGCCCACAGTTTAAATAGTCCGAATGAAATTATAGTCATACAGATTGATAATAGATAATCCCTCAGTTAGCTCGAATGAAATCATAGTCAGACTCTTCAGATTGATAATACTTAGATATGAAATCATAGTCAGACATTTCAGATTGATAAAAAGATAGTCTCTCAGTTAGCCCGAATGAAATCATAGTCAGACTCTTCAGATTGATAATAGTTAATCTAAAAGTTAGCCCACAGTTTAAATAGTCTGAATGAAATCATAGTCAGACATTTCAATTCATTTAATCTCTCAGTTTGCCAACAGTTTTAGCTAATGTAGCTGCAAATGCTTACAAATCAAATAGCGACAATTTATCTTGGCCGTAAAGATGCGGCTTTTGCGGCTCTTGAGCTGCTGCTCTGTCGGTTAGAAAGTCGCGCGACTAATATCGTAAACCCCAGACTAGAAACAAGAATATAAAACGTTACTACGGACATGGCATAGCACTTTCCCAACGGTCATTAGAAGACATCAACATCAACATCCAACAGCAGAGAAGCTGTGGCAAAAAGTAGAACAAAAAGAAAAGAAAAAGAAATGGAAATGGAAAATCTCAAGCCACACACTCGCACACACTCACACATAACTTGAATCTCTTACAACAAGCAGGCAGTGGGGTAGGGGGAGTGATAGTAGTAGTAGTAGTAGTTGGAGCAACAATAGCCGCTGATGCCGGCATTTACTTTCAATGCGTTTTTGCAACACACATATACAAACAGACAACGTGGCGTATGCGCAATGTGCAACTCCTCATACAACTCAACCACTGCATATGGGCCAAAACAATTACGACCGCAAATTAAGTTGTATATACACAAATGTATTTACGTGTGTGGTAGCTATGTGGGCGCTGGGCGTGGGCGTGGGGCGTGTCTTGGCTGCACCGAGCTGAGCTAGGCAATTATGTCCATCAGTCGTGTAGAAAAAGTGAGCAGTCCGAGAGTGGGGGAGGGACAGAGGAGAGGACAATGAGGTGTAGCAGAAGATGCACCATGGCTCGACCATCTATCTGCATATATTGCTGCTGGTAGAGAGAAGTAAAAACCATAATATTGGCAACATGAAAATGCAACATTTGCAGCTTTTCTGTTTTCTGCTCCAAAAAGCGCCAAGCGTCTGGAAAATAGTTTCGAGTTTTTCACTCAGCAAACTGCAGCTAATGCCATGCAACGAAAGGGAAACTGTCATGACAGAGATATGCAAAAGAAAAATCTATAAAAAATCTGTAAAAAATGTTTGCAAATACCACACATGAAAATCTTAAAATTGCGTGTGAAATTGCCGTTTGCCGAAGCGTCATCTCTGCTCACCTTGAACTTTTTTTTGCTTTTCTACTGTCTTCTGATTGAGAGCCAAAAAGTTGGCCAAATCAAAATGTTTGCTTCCATGTTGTTAGCTCTTGTTGTTGTGCCTCAATTATTGCGCAACAACAACACACTCATGGGGAGAAAACAAATTAGAAAAGTGTTTGTATCTAATTGCGGCACTGACATTTGTAAAAGTTTGCGGCAGAAAACACAGAAAACAAACATGAACTTGGCTAATAATTAAAAAGTTTGTGATCATTCCTGGCTAGCACTAATGTGAAGGCCAAACAAAATCACAATTAAAAGTCAGAGGTTAGCCACAAAGGCTAGACTACGAAAATGAAATTTAGAAGAGAAATGAAAGCCATTTTCGAATTGGGATAATACTATAGCATTATATAGTATGTCATACTAGGAAGAGTTTAGTATAATACTAAAAGGTATCTGCAGTTTGAAACGTGCAGTTTTTCTACCTATGAAAACTTATTACGTGTCCCTTTCCATAAAAAGGATATCGAATTAAAGAAAAATTGTATGTTAAGTAGAACATCGTTTCTCACCGACTAACACTCTGTCCCTATGGTGTTTGGTTTGAAATAACTATACTTATTCTCATTTGTCTATCCAATGTTAATGTCTTATTTTAAACTTATATTATTTATAATTTAGGTAAAATTATCTATTAACTAGTCGAACACAAGTTGATCCCGTAGTTGCCGTAGTGACATCGCCTGTCGACAGCAGAAGATAGAGAACAGTATAAGCCTCCAATGAACTAATTGAATCTGCAGTGCAGGGTGTCTTATATAGTATAAGTGGCTTATATAGTAAAAGTAACTAAGTATTGTATTTCTCTTAAGGATGTCTTATATAGTATAAGTGTCTTATGCAGTATAAGTAAGTAAGTATTGTACTCTCTATTTCTCTTAAGGGTTATAATTACTCGTCTCATATTAACATTTTAAAATACCCAGAATTTAACCCATAGACATGAATATAGTCTTAAGATATTATTACTGATATTGACACATATTTATTTGATTACTTAGCCTTTACATCGTCTATCGAAGCAGTAGATATTCTCTATCTAATTGAATCCGCAGTACAGGGTGTCTTATACTATATAGTGCTCAATTTCTCTCAAGGGTTTTAAATACTCGTCTCATATCAACATTTTTAAATACTCAGAATTTAGTCCATAAACATGAATATAGTCTATACTATAGACTCTATATTTATTATTACTGATAGTGACACATATTTATTTGTTTACCTTAAATGTTTTAGCTACCGAGTAACGGCTGTTTTCTCTACATCAGTTAACAGCTATCGGGTAACGGTGTATTAAATATAATAGCCTGTAGCAAGGGTTGGACATACTAGTAAATGCAGATTATGAATATGCAACCACAGACAGATTAAATGAATAATTGAACACTCGACCTGTGTTTTCACTCCGCTTCATTCATGAATAATATCTATGCTGCGTTTTTATAGCAGTCAAAAGTTCGTACAGGGTTCACACACATGTTTAAAGACACACCTAACACACACCTATACACATGTATGTGTGTGTTTGTTTGTATTGTTTTGCACTCACTTTTTCGCTTCGCTCGTAGTTGGCTGGGAATTTGGGGGAGCTGGAGCTGCTGCCAAAAAACGCTGATGGCGATGCTGACTGCGGCGTCAATGGCGACGGCGACTGCGACTGCGACGAGAGCAGCGTGGACTGCGACTGCGACATGCGCTGTAGATGCAGCGACGACAGCGTTGGCGTTGACATCGACAGCGATGTTGGGGTCATGATTAAGTGCCGCATGTTGTGGCGCTCTTATTTATTTATTTGTATTACTATTACTATTACGGTTACGGTTACTATTGTTGTTGTTGTTGTGCCAAACAATACACACTTTTTACACTCTCTGCTTTTGTTGTTTGTTTGGGAGTTTTCACTCAACACATTTTACATTGTTTGCTTTGCACTTTGTTTTGCCTCTGCTCATTCGATGTAAATGTCAATTGCCTCTGTGGGGCTAAACATTTTGCACGCCGCCTCTACAATAAACGAAATGCCATAAACACAGGTGCACAAACTGTTGGAGCAGGGGGAGTGGGAGGGAGGGGAAGCGGCCGACTGCTGCTGCTGCTACTACGGATGTTTGGGTCGGGGCAATGGGCCAAGTGGGTTACGTTCCAATTAACACAAAAAATAATAATAATAATAATAGTAAATAAATAAACAAGAAACAGAGCTAACAATCTCTATACTGTCTATATTTATAACTCTTCATATTCAACTTTATACTTCTATGGCTCCATTAAATACTTATTTAATCTCTGCTCATTTCCCTTATCCATTTGCAGTGCTTCCATTGTTATTTGTTTTTCTTCAACTTATATAATTATTATCATAAGTATTTTTTATTATTCAATAAAATAAACGCTATTATTATATTACTGGTTATTATTATTTATTAAATATATTATTATTATTATTAAATATATATGATTATTTATTAAATATATTATTATTTATTCTCATGATGTAGTATTTCAGGTTTTTATTTATTTTATAATATTAATATAATATATTTTTTATTTATTAAATGTATTATTTATTATTCTCATGATGTAATATTTCTGTTTAAATACTTATTTATATTTTTCAATATTATCATTTAGAAATATAATATTATTTATTTTAATATTATTTATTTTAATATACTTTATTTATTTTAAATTAATTAATTTCTTCCATTTACTAAACTTTGTCTACATTTCGCCTTAGTTTACAAAATCTTTTCTTTACACCATTCTCATACTTTTGTTTATTTTGCCACTCTTATCATTCTCGCACTACCTTTTCGTGTTGTTTTCTCGCCGACTGTCTTTCAATTTGTGGCCAGCGTTATCAGCATACAAAAAGGTACACCGACAACCGTTAGACTTTAGTTGTGTTTTGCCTCTGCTGTTGTTGTTGTTGTTGTTGCAGTTTTCGTTCGCTTTGATTTAGCAATGGAAATGAATTGAATTAATTTTGCAATGCCATTTTGAGGGCCTACGTCACCTTTTGCCTTTTGTTTTTTCTTCCTCCAATTTTCAATTTATTCTGTTGTTTTTTCTTTTCGACTGTTTCTCATTATCTACGCTTTTATTTTTGGCACTCTGAGCATATCAGTTAATGATAACCAGTTCGCGCAACAGTACATTAAAAAGTCGTCAAAAATCTAGATAAATAAAGTCGGGTTACGGCAGCAAATGATAATTTATGCTTTGAAATATGAAGGAAGTAAAAAATGTATATTCTTTAATACAGGTTAAGAAGTCTAGCATATAAGCAACAACAGAAACACATTAAAGTAAAAATATGTTTTACAGCTTTAATCACATACTATTACTAAGGATAGAATAGAATAGTTGCACAACTTTTATGCCCTGTATTTTAATGTATTTTATTTATATACTAGTCTATATACTATAGCCTAGTATTTCTATTAAATTTTAGTTATAATAAAATATGAAAAATTGACACTCATTAAAACATTCACTAAGTGTCCCATATTTGATAATTACGGCAGTCTAGGGTTAAACTCATTAAACTTGCGCATTGCCAAATATCTTTCCTCCCTCTAATTGTCGTAATTGTCTATTTGTCTGTCTTCCTATGACTCTCTTCACTTGATTTATGCCATTCTCCAAGCTTGCTCTTGTCTCTGCTTTAATTTCAATTTGTGGCCCCAAATGATCTAATCAACTTGTTTCGTTTCATTTGATTAACAAGAACAACAACAACAACAACAACAACAACAGTAGCAGCAGCAGCAGCAGCAGCAGCATCAAAAATCTGTCGACTAAGCACATTAGTGAGGGAGGGTGGGGGTTGGCTGGGGGGTTGTCACAATTTTTGCAGTCGCAGTTAGCAGCATTATATAACGTCATTTTGGTCACTTAAACCGAGGCGAGAGACACACTAATTATTGGCCGGGCAGAGCAGAACTGCGCAGTTGGCGTCAACGTTGGCGTCAGCGACCGAATTACACGCACCGAATTTGTACGAAGGCCATTGACAAAAAATAAACTCGGTAAGTTGCTGTTGTTTTTGGTCAAATACATATGCAATTAAACAGATGAACGGCGGGGCACACTAACTAAATTGTGTTTAATTCTGTTACAATTTTGTTTTCATCATTTTCTTTCGCTGCATTCGATTGCAAAATGTAAAAATTGCACGCGAAATATTGCAAAAAACACAAACGCACCAATACACGAGGACGGTGGGTGGGGGGTGGTGTTGGCGTTGACGGCAGCGACTGCGACTGCGACCGCGACGGCGTTGAACACCAAGTGGGATACAAATTGTAACTAACGCAAGCTGGCAAACGGCGCAAAGCCTACGGCGCAGCAGCAGCAATGCTCAGAGCGCAGCGCGCACACAGAGAGAGAGCCTCTGCGAGAGGCAAAGCGTACGGCAAAGGTAAAAGCCACTAACGGATAGCAGCCCCAACATCACCAGCACTACAAACGATAAAGCAAAACAGAGAACACAAACAAAAACAGAAAAACCGAAAAACCTTTTTTTCTGTAACACCGCTCTGAGCGTGGAGTATGAGAGAAGATCGTGACTCTCCAACTTCAACTGGCAACACGGTTGCTACTTGCCAAGTTTAAAATGCACCAAAAATGAGTCAAACTAAAATCAATTACAGTAACAAAGAAGCAACACATTTGTTTTGCTGTTATTTTCCACATTCATTAAATAAACATTTACTCTGTGCTCAATTGCCACATAAAACACACCAATTGCACAAAAAAACACCACTATTGGCATCGATGGCAACCGGGATTAGCAATAACAGCAATCCACCAGCTGGATCCGAGCAGCTGCTGGCGCTGTGGTGAAGTTGCCTTTGGTGAAAAGGTCAGCGTGAGAGAAGCTTTTGCATTTGCGTTGTGTTGTTGTTGTTGCTTTTGCTTTCTGTGTTTGCTTTTGCATGTGCAGCTGGTGCGGGGACAGAGAGAGAGAGAAAGTATTGTGCGCCGCTCTCTCGCTCTCTGCCTCTTTGTCTAGTTTGCTACTGATTTTTGTTGATTATTTAATAGCATTTCGCATAATTGTTATTTGGCGAGAGCTTTAGAGCGTGGGTGTGGGTTTGCTGGCGTCTGTCTGCGTGCATTGAACTTGACATAAAATTAACTAATTGTTGTTATTGTTATTGTTATTGTTTTTGTGGTAGCAAGGCGTTGTTAATTGCGAGAAATTTGAGGCGAACTAATTGTGGGTTACTTTCTTTGTGTGTGTGTGCGTTTGCGTGTGTGCGGGTGGTGAGTATTAGTTCAGAGCGCGAGGTGAAAATTTAATTGGAAAGGGCAAAAGGTAAGGAACTCGGCTCAAGGTGTCAAAGCTGGCACGCAATCAAAGCCGAGGGTCACGGTTGCCACTTGAAAATGGAAAAGTGTACTAAGCATTAATAAAAAATAGCTATTTAATTAAAAAAGAATTAGCACGGATTAATGTTTATTCAAATAAATCAATAGTGTTAATCCCACAGCAACTAAATACTCTAATATAATCAAATTGAAATTTTACAATTAAAAGTCCAATATCATGAAAAAGACACCACTTTTACCTAACTGTGCTCACTGTGGCAACTGTTCCTAAAGGGTATCTATTGTTTACATATATGTACGTTTCTTATGAAAATCAATAGCTAATTAATCAAAGCTCAAATACTGCAACAGAATGACAATAAATGCATTCCGGATGGTTGTTCGATGTGGGCGTGCAGCAGTATAACTTTCATTTCTCTGCTTTTATTATTTTCGGGGTTTTTTTTTATAGTCTTTAGTGTAACTCACTCGATGAGAAATTATGGAAACTGGATCGTAGCTGCAGGCGGGCCATAAATAGAAAATGCATACAAGAAAAACAGTCAACACGGCGATCGAGTTCAATGAAATGGCAAAAAACACTGAGTGTTGACAGTGGGAAAAGTTGTCAAGGCGACACTCGAGCGACATTAATTTACTACGAGAAGAAACTGACCCAAAGCACTTGTGTATGTTGTGTGTTGGATAAATAACAGTGGAAAGTGAATTTGAAGCTTCCAAGACCTAAATAGATAAAATAAATATAAGACTCACCCTATCCGTTAGCTGTTCGTCCTTGCGTTTGCGTCGCTGTGGCGCACGTAACATACGTCCGGCATCTGGCGCGTCCATAGTGCTACAAAGTGCCGCTGTTGCGTAGTATAACCCAGTGTTGCTAAATGCTAAAATGAATTCAAATAAAAATCAGTTTTAAGTCTACAAGTTATTTATACTGCGTATAAGTAAATATCAGCCAAGACACACACCCCATCATTGCAACTCTTATACGCGCGCAACTCGCTGTTTGGTTGGAATATTTGCTAAATAGTTGTTGTCACGGCTGCGTGTTCCACCATGCTGTTACGTTGCTCGTGTAGGTTGTGAACTTGGCTAACTAACGTTCCACCACTGATATTTAAAACGTTTCACGTGGATCGGGTTGCTAAGAGCATTTAGTTTTTATTTCAAAATCACAAAGTTCCACATGATCTGTGTTAAAATGCTATATGTACATATGTATTTCCACTAGTTTCTGTTGGCAGTTTAAAATTCCGTTGCTTACTTTTTATGGCAATTTATAATTAAGTTATATTGGAAGCAATTGTTGCAGTAGTTAAGCTAATAAATCTGTAAAGAGAGCAAACAAAACGTTGAAGTTATTAACGGTTAAATTAATACATGAAAGATAAGCTAAAAAATCACTTAATATTTATTAACTAACATCAATTACATTTTACATTTTAAATAGATTGCACACTTTAGATACTTCGTTAAGAGATTCTATATGTCACAGCTGAGTGCAGCTGCCTGAATAAAATATAAGTTTACAGCAAAAAGAAAACTACTTCCTCAGTGACAACAAAGAAAATTTGCTTCGTTGAAGGACTTTTGTGGCTGAAGGAAATTAAATTGATTTTGGGGCAGCTCAATGCATTTTTAATGCACACACAAGTGCAGATACTAGTGGTTGTAAAATGTTAACTTGAATTAAATTTAATAGCGGATTTAATTAGAGTACAGTCTAAATGTAAATATATGTAAACTTAAAAAAGCAAATTTAAGAAAAATAAATACTGTGAATACTCGTACGTATTAGATAGATAGATAAGTGAAGTAGAAAAATAGATAGATAGAGATGTCGAGAGATATGGAACGATAGATAAATGACTGCGGGTAGATAAGTACAAAACGGATAAACAGATAAAGAGGTAGGTAAGATGAAGCATAGATAAATGATATTGAAATAGATGAAAAATACACAAATAGAAAGAGAATTAATGGATGCATAGATAAAGAATAGGTAGGATATATATGTAGATAGATAAATAAGACATATCTGTAAATATTTGGTCGATAAATGACGGACGGAGCGCGGATATACAGACAGAAAGTTTACGGAAAGATAGATAATTACACAATCAGATAGTTAGAAAGATATACAGATCGATTGTTATTCCCTATATAACAGAATCGCATATAATAAACTAAGAAATTTTAAAAATATTTATTTATTGTAGTTATCAAAAACAACATAAACACCAGCTTACACTACAAAACACAGGTATATGTTCTTGTATAATAATTCATAAAAAATCAATCATTTATTCACACCAAAGTTTACTTAAACTAATACTCATCGAATACGACCTAAGAAATATGACCTAATATGACCTAAAATATTGCACGTAAATTACGCAATTAGCCACACTAGAGTTTAGTGGCAATTAGCCAAAGCTACGTGCTAAACGCATTGCGCACTCGGCATACAAAGTTGGTCAATAGTTCGGGCAGTGTAGAGTACACTGCAACAGCTTGGGTACGAATTGCTGTCAATTGATTAGCATGCAGACAAGGCATAGAATGGAAGGCGAAAGATAAAGTAGAGAGCCAAAAATGGTAGCACTGCTATGACGTCTAGACTCAGAGATAGATATGCAAATACTACACTATATGTAAGTATATGTGTACTTGTGAACATATATGTGTATATAGTGCTATATGGCCATAGAAAGTCAATGTACGTAAGCTGTTTTGATGATTAATCGTGACTAGGGTCGACAGTTTGCTCTCGGTGCAGATAAAACTTCAACTCTGATAAGCAATAACAACAATAACAACAACCACAATCATGAAACGCTTATCAACGCTCCGAGTTAGCGCTTGTGGGGCTGCACCTGTGTCAGCTGAGCGAGTCTAAATTTAAAACAAAAAATAAATAAAAATACAACTAGGAAATGCTCGTAATTAATGCGCAAAAGCTACAACAACAACAGTCTTTACACACACAAAAGAAGGCGAAACCAAATAAGTGTGTGTGTGAGTTACTGTGTGTGTTTGTGAGTGTGTGTGCACAGCGTGGAAAAGCAGCTGGAAATTCGCTACGAGCACAAAAGCAAAACAAAAGACACACTTTTAGTTTGAGTCTGAGTTTTTCTCTAGCGATTGCAGAATTTTCCTTTGCATAACTCAGACTAAAGATGCCAAGAGTTGCCAAATTGAATTGCAGATGAGCAGCAGCAGCAGCGACTGCAGCACGGAAACTCTGCTCGAGGCTTGCTCTTGGCTTTTCCGAGGTGTGAAAATGTTTTTCAGCAATTGCATAAATAACTAAACGTTAAATGATAAGACTTTTTGTGTGCTGTGAAAAGGGAAATGGCAGAGGGAAAAATCAGACAATTGGCTCAGACATTGAGCGGGTTTCTTTTATTGCAAATTAATTAATAAGAAAAGGAAGCAGAAAAATGTGAGCTATTTAGGTAGTTTTCTTAAAAGAAAAAAATAAATAAATATATTATTATAAATATAGTGGTATAAAGTACAAGATAAGAAAAAAAAAATATCAAAATTATTTAAAAAAAAAAAAATATACTAGAATAATGTTTAAACTAGTTTTTCGTCACATCAACAACCCCTAGCAACATTTCTGCTATCAATTAGTTGAGCTCGTTTATCAAAAGGTCATACGACATTAAATGAATGAGCTAACTTCCCATTAAGATAGCAATTTAACAGTCCACAGTAACAGTGTATAAAATGTGCTACTTAATATAAGCAAAGTTCAATCATTAAATACATTTTCTCAGCTCTCAATTTGAGGTCAGTTGAAGTTTAATGAAGTCATTTCGCAACAGCGAAAATTAGGCATTCATTAGTGCAAGTAACTAATACTTAGTTGTTAAGATGAGCACGTCGCAATCTGAAAAGATGCAAAAGAAAGAGCTCGTCGATTGCAAATGTCTTTCACACGAAACACGTGCCCCGTTGCCACATTATGAAGTATGCGAAGTAGCCTCTTGCCTCTTGTATTTGGCTGAGTTCAAGCGCCTTTTCTTTTAAAATCGACCCACTAAAAAACCAGCAACTAAATTGAGTAAAAAGTAACAGCAAAAACGACACGTCTATACTACAAAAGACTGCAAAAGATGCCGGAATGAAGCTCAGCCCCAGACACAAAAGCCCAAGCCCCAGATATTTGGGTCAATTGACTCACACAAGCGCAAAAAAGTCAAGAAAAACTGTGTGTAAAAAACAACAAACTTGTTCTCAAAGCTGCCTGACAATAATAACCGCAAAATACAAGAGAGTCGAACCGACAACGATAATAATAATAATAATACTACTATACCCGATAGACACAGCGTCGAGATGACCAGAGATAAGCACAGCGAACACAAGAACAAAAATCAAACTTAATTTGAGAACAGTCTAACATGATATATGACTGGAATCTATATATAACACATGACATGGCTTGGCAATAGAATCAATCGATAGACTAGCTCATAAATCGCTCAAAAGTCCTTGCTATATCTACTGATCAGATCTTGTCTAGAAGCGAGCTCAAATTGTGCTTAGCTCTTTGATAAATTGTAATTGATATTTGCTAATTTAATAAATTAAAGAGCCTGAAGTCATCAGTCATTAAAAGAAATGTTATGAATTCATTTGTTTTTTCTGGCTGTCGAGTTAAGTCGATGACAAGATAGATATTCTTTTTGCTTTAAAGGTTTCAATTCTTGTTATATTTAGTACATAAGTGGAAAGCGAAAGCGAATCCTCGAATAATGAAATGTGTAAAGTAATATCACATTCTAGCTTTAGATCTAGTGGAAAACTCTGTTTTCTCTACACTTTACTCATTGAAACTAGCTAAACCAGGGTACTGTAAATAAACCCCACAAAGTATGTCTCTGTTTGTCGGTATTTCAGTCTATTCGTCTGTCTAGTTATTTTTACAAGAATTTTTATTAACTTCCCTATATACATATGATGAATTGTCATGCACTCTGGTTAAAGTTGCAGAATAGTTGATGTTTATGGTTAGGAAGGCTGCTAAGGATCTTAGGGATCTTTAGCTCACTTAGGCTCATTGTAATAAGAGTTTATGGTAGGATATGAATAATCGTTCCAAATATTAATGAGAATTTCTTTTATAATATTTTCAGATATGTCGATCAAACTTACTGAAATTCATTAGACTAATTTTATGACAAAGCTAAACCAAATTAAATATATTCTTGTTATTATTTTCATATTACTTTTATTATATTTTTATTATTAATCATTTATTTTTAAATTCTCGTATTTCTATGATTTCTTGACCATTTGTTCTTATTAAATTTGTTACATATTAATAGTTATTATTATTCTTAATTTCTTGTTCTTACTAAACTCTTTGCGATATCATAGCAATTGGTAAATTGAAGTTCGACTGATTAAATCGAGTAGTTTATTAAGTAACCTCACGTACTTTAAATGAATACACAATATTTATGAGCACTCATCTCACATCAGTGCACAAATGTACCCCCCTCCATTTCATTACAGGGTATCAATCAATATGCTCAGCTCAGCGGCAGCAGCTTCATTAAGCTCAAAAGCCACTTGAATTATTTGCTGAATGTCTGTGCCACTGTTTGCCTGCCTCTACAATAC
This sequence comes from Liodrosophila aerea, assembly GCA_035045005.1. Lineage (NCBI taxonomy): Eukaryota > Metazoa > Arthropoda > Insecta > Diptera > Drosophilidae > Liodrosophila > Liodrosophila aerea. The sequence continues at coordinate 216,164 of JAWNNL010001130.1, forward strand.
GTTGCATTTATTTATGGCACATGGCCTGACGCTTGTGACAATGCCAATAAAATAACTTAACTAAATGATTGTGAATCTAGTCAGTAATAACAACAATAGTGATATAAAATTTGTTTTTATTGAACTGCTACAATTATGGCTGATATGAACGATAACATGGTGGAGGCGATTACTTCATACAGAATTAGTCACTCTTGATAAACATTTGTTTATAAAATATGCTTCAAATAATCGCACATTAATAATATTATAATACATATTTAGTTTTTTTTTTATCTTGATTCTAAGAATTTTGTGTTTATAAATTGAACTATAAAAAGCTTTAACAAACAAGTGAAAATCACCTATTAATTTTATAGTAAAACTGTATTTAATCATAATTACTTCAATATTTTTAAAGGTTTTGATATCATAACTAAAACTAGGAAATCGATTTTTCGAAAATATCCTTTTTTTAACACAGCAGTTACAGTTTTAGAGTCATTGATTTCGGACATTAACAAGCATAGAATGTTTACTGCCTAATCGGATGTTAAACCCTGAAGGTATAAGATAATCAATACTCTCTACTAGTCACAGGGTAGGGGGTGCGTCCGACTGTTGCTTTCTGACCTTTTTAATAATTAAAATAAAATTTTTCTTTCGAGAAATTCTCGCTACGCTTGACTCAATGCTTACGCAATGCTTTGTGCGAATATGTGAATAAGTTATTCGAAATAAAGTAAAGCAGCTGCTGTCCAGAATTCATCACCGCGATGACAAAAGCGTTTCCAAGGGCAACAACCCAATTGCTTTAAATGAGAGCAAAGAAATCCAAATATGGTTAAAATTCTGCCAAGATTGCAATAATAGTCAGACTAAAGAGGAAATCGAAATGGGGCTCTTGCGCATAATTCATGGATCATTTAGCAATACGAAAGCCCAGCCTAGGGGCTATGCTTAATCGATGCAAAACTTGTGATGAACTCAGCCAGAGAGGCCTTTGACTTTTTATGGGCAAATTGTGCTGTGTGTGTGGACTACGCCAGAATGCAAAACGAGTTCAATGAGTTTCTGTGTCAACACATTGCTAAATATTTGTCAACTTTTCAGTTTTAAACTTTAATTAACGTGAATTAATGAACCCAAAAAAGTGCAAATTATCTTTAACTTGATTAAATGAAGTGGAAGGTTTAAATGAGCTAAGACTAATAGTAATTTATTCTTTATTTTAAATTGATGAAAATATACATAGGCTTCAATATTACATTCGTATCACTTATACCCTTTACGTATAGTCAATCGAAATTCCGCTTATGCAAACTTTATCCAAAATAAATTAAAATTATTATTCATATACTAATAATAATTTATTCTTTATTTTAAATTGACTAAAATACAAGCAGGTTTTATTACTATATTCCTATGACTTACTATATACCATATAATTTTTGTCAATGCAAATTCCGCTTATGCAAACTTTATCCAAAATAAACTAAAATTATTATTCATATAATCCAAGTATTAAGCTTAGTAACTAATGCCTGTTCTCAGAGATCGTTTAACCTTTGAAGAGTGTAGAATTGTTGCTCATGTTGACTAGTGTAATTAAGTTAGACACGCCGCCTCCCAACACATCAGGACTGACAGTCACTGAGAGGGCAAAGGAAATTCAAATACCATGCAAAAATTTAATCAAAAAACCGAAAAGTGCAGCAGAGTGTTAGGGAGGGAGGCAGGGAGGAGGGGCGGTAGTTGCAAGCGAGAGGAAGGGCGTGTTACTGCTGCTGCTGTTGCACGATTTTGGCGCCTCAAGTGTTAATAAAATGTTGCAGTTAAGTTGGCGTAACACATGCGGACATTCGGCTCAAGAGGGGGCGTGGCAGTGGGGGGACTCAAACATACATATTTTTGCGGCAACATTTACTGCTCAATGCAATGCGACTGCAAAATGAATTGCAACCAAATGTGTGGCTGCTGTTGCTGCTGCTGCTGCTGTTTTGCAACTTGATTGCATTTCTTTTCGATGATGATTGGCAATGGGCTCCGCGCTGCCTGCAACCCCCGAGGCAGCATCCACCAACTATCAACTACAGATACTACATACATAACAGTATCTTTATGTGTGAGTGTGTGTGTGTGTGTGTGTGTAATCGCAATCAGCTAGGCGAGACAGCCTCAATAATGGACAGACAGACAAGCGTGCAACGTGCAACCTGAGACCCTGTGCAGCAATGGAATTTGCATGATATGTTTTGCCATATGCAAATACTTGCCTATACACTGAGCAAAAGGTGTGAACTATATGCAGAGAATTACGTATACGCTTTATTCTTATTTTTATAGTATTATTGTAATCATATTTAATACCTATTGAAAATTTAAATTGAAGTTAAAATTAAAGAGTATAAAAATGTAAATCTATATATATAAAGTAGTTCATTTTAAGTGACTGACTGACTGACTGATCATCAACGCACAGCCCAAACGGTAATATAAATATAAATCTTGGTATAAAGGAATAAAAATTAAAATTTGTCAGTCGATTGGCTTCAATAATGATAATATTTATAGTATTAGGAGTTTGGTGTTGGTATACACCAGAATCGCGATTGCAATGGCCTTATGGCTATACCTTTTTTTTAATCAGAGGTTCAAACTATTAATTTCTGCGCCAAAACAATGTTAGCTAAAAGGCTTAAATGTGTCAAGATATTTACTTTTTCTAACAGTCTGGCCGGCATTCGGGCTCTATCCTCTCAGAGGATATGCTCGAAAGGAGCTCTCTTCTATTAATAATATTCCCCTTTTTAGGTGGGCCATATTGACCCAAAAGACCCTCTATCTCCTTAATGAAGGAGACTAAGGAGACTTTTGTTGGAAATCTCTGTTTCAGCGGAGTAAAAACTCCCCACGACATACATTTAGCTAGTCCATATTACAGCTGGACAACCACATAATACGATACTGTCTGGTCTTTCTCCTAACAGAGGCTACGCCCTGAAAAGGAGGCCTAGACGGTATTATTTCATACAAAGAAATAAACGAACAATCCATTGCCATTCATAATTCTTATGTGTCACAACAACAACATCAATCACTCAATCAGTCGGTCAGTCAATTGCTTTATAGAGGCCTCCAATAAAATGTTATGGCAGCATTATCGTGAGTTTAGAAAGTGATAAGCAGTCGCTGTTTATTTGCCAAGTAGATAACCGTTAACTGATCAGCGGTAATCAGTCAGTCTCTCAATGGCCAAGATGTTTGTTTGCCTGGGCAAACATCACTTCAATTCGCAAATATAACAATAAACACTATCATTTATTCTGCCTTAATTGATGGCGTGCTAATTGAATGAGATCAGTTAATTAAAAGCGAATACTAACTAACGAGCAGCATTTAGAATTCATGACATGTTCGAGAGATGTTATATAAACACATATAGTATGTTCATTCATATAGTCGCCAGATATCAATTCAGATTATACTATATTTCGGAGCTGCCCAACGAAGTGTGAACATTGCCTGCATAGTTCTAAATGTAATTAATATGCGCCTCTTGCCAGTTATTTGCAAAAAACTAAAACGAAAAAAAAAATACAATAAAATGAAAAATAGTAACAACAAAACTAGTAACAAAATGCATGGGGCATACGCTTCTGGTTTGCCTCCGTCTGTACCTCTGTCCAGCTGTCCATCTGTCCGTTTGCCCACAAGCCAAAAGCTACATAAGCTCTCAGCTGGTTGACTGTCTGTCCGCCCGCCCCTCTGTCAGTCTGTCCGACCGTCTGTCTGTCTGTCTATCTGCCCGATTCCCTGGTCATATCAAATAACCTTCAAGTGCACACACCAACCAACAGTACCAACTGGAAGCCAACCAACCGGTTAGATGCACACTTACATGCTCATTACAAACACACACGCACGCACACACACTCATGTCATAATGTGAGTGTGTGTGTGTATAGCAAATGCAGCAGTACTTATTTAGTTATGTATGCGCAGTCCATAACAAAATTAGAAATATAATAAGAACAAGCTTAGACCGCGAGCTAGCCTTGCAGTGATGAAGATGGCATACTCTGCCAAAACTTGGCCATTATAATCAAATTTATTAAAACTAACTTAATAATCAACGCTAAAGTAAGGCAGACATCTTGCTAACAAAATGTACATTTTAGCTTCATCATAAGTTGAGAGTTTACGGGTATGCAAAATATCAACTTTACATGAAGATTGTTTAAAAATAATTTTATATTAACAAAAATAAGAATAACCAAATAAATAATGCATCTATTAAATGTCTAAATCAACTACCTATTTTAAAAAAATATCACGAAAATGTCGAACGAGTAAAAGTTCTTAAAAAAATTAAAACACTTTATGCACAAATATTAGAATACCAAATCAACTTTGCTTATTCACCTGCATAACTATAACCGCTTCTACTACTACACTCCACATCTTACATAACCAAACTAATATACCCTCTTTGTTAGCGTATTAGGCATGTTGTGCAGCAGCTTGATGCCAGCCCACTTGCTGCTATTCCAGCAGCAGCAGCAGCAGCCGCAGCAGAGCGGAAACAGACTGACCATATTTGCCTTTGGCCACTTCGGCTGACTACTTCATCTCAATTGTGAGCCATTTCTTGACACTTTTACCACTTGACATGGAAAATCCACACACTCACTCACATTTGTCAATTCATTCATTATCGATATGCATTTATGTAATCTTTCAACTGACGAATCAATTTACATAATACATAATACAGTGGGAGTGCAACGACATGGCGCCTGTTTAGCGGCTTTCATTTAGTATGGCTTAACTTGGGCTTGGATTAGCCCACACTTGATGCAGCTTACTAACTAAGAACTTTCAGTTATTTACTCGTTTATTAAGACAGTGTAAGGCAAGTGTTATTTACTAATTACTTAACGAGGCAAAGAGTTCCGTCATGAATCACAACACAGTGGCAGCTCATACTCCATTGATTGAATGACTCCACTTAAATTACCGCTAAAGATCAACGCTGGAGGTCTACAGTGTCTTTTGTCTTTGTAATCTTTTTGGGGTCTGACTTGATGGATTTGACTTGTCACTGGAGTCCATGGCCCCACACACACTCATACACACACATCCGCGTGGGCTGTTAAGCAAATAACCATTTAAATGGGTACACAAATATCAATTAAAGTACGCTTTTAAAGCCACTGAACTTTATCGATATTTACAAACTATACATTTTCAAGTTTAAGCAGCTTTTGGCCAGGGATTTGAACCGTAGCTAAGTGAAGGTCATCGGCGTTTGCATTTCATGGCTATGTGGGTCATGGCATGATAGCAGAAGTATAGACAGTCGTATCTAAGTGCTTGTAATATTTTAGTATTATATTCAAACGATAGTATTTAAACGATATAGTATGTATACTTTTGCTTGAATTAGAAATTTAATGAAATGTTTCATCTACTATACACAAAATTCTGTGCAAGGCAAATGAACTTATTTCACCTAACTACCCAGTAAAAAACTATTTAAACTTTAATTCCTGTTTGGAATGCATATAGAATAATAACAGAATTAGTGACGGAAAACTAAATAAATTAAAGTGAAATTAATGATACTGAATAGAGAGAGTAAATACAAAAAAAGTGTTCATAACCCATATAGGAAAACAAATCTAAAATGAAGCCATAGTTTTTTACTGTGTAATTAAGTGCGTGTGTTTTCATTTTAACCTGGCTGATAGATAAAGCTAATTGGTATCATGAATTGCTCCATTTATAGGCGTGAAGATAAAACCTCGTTAGAGCCAAGTGAAAGCCCCAATTTCGTGTGCTGAATCGCATAGTTAAAGACCTATATCGCTCTTCCACACAATTGTGAAATTGTCACTTGAGGCAGTTGGTATCTGAGAAGTAGAAGTTCTCTAGATGTTAACCCAATTTCCAGGTGTGTGCACATGCTAAGCGTTTCCAAAGTCATGTTTTGTTTGCACACACTCACACATAAGCAAATATTAATCTATGCTCTATACACACATATGAATGTGTATGTATGTATGCGGGTATGTTTATGCATAGATCACGCTATTTTAATTTGCATGTGGTAAGGCAGTGCAAAAACAACAAAACTCAACTCGGTGCCAGTTGGCTGCCTTTTTGCTGTTTGTTTGGGTTTTTTGTGTGGTTTTTGCTTTTTCAGAATTATTTTTGACAATTCGATGAGCAAAACGGTAAAAGAAGAAAGTCAAGTCGAGTCCAGGAAGCTCGGCATACTAAATAACGACAGCCAAACAAATTTCATGCAAAAAACTGAGTCATTAACTTGCCTCCAGTGGGAGCAACGTAAGAAACAAAGAAAGAAGAAGAAAGAAAGAAAGACCATGCCCCTCACTTGGACAACTGTTGGCCAGACTACACACTAAAGTGAGTACATACCCAGTTACATACAACATTTTCTGTACATTGTGATAAAGTCTGCCTATCTGCCAAATTAAAAACAAAGTTTTTTAATTAATATGTGAGGAAATTAATTTGCAGCTAGATTGACATCCAAGTGGAGACAGTTGGAGTTAAAGAAACGCAAGCATCGTTAAGCAGATTTTAAGTGTTATTTAATTGAAAACAAAATGAAATAAATATGAAATGAAGTTTTGAATACACAAATGTACACTGCAAATAATTCCAATTAAATTATTATCAATTACAATTTAAAACTATCTTGGTTTCTCCTTACTAAAAAGCTGAATATTTTTAATGATTTTAGGGGATCCCCCAATTAACTAAGGAAAGGTCAAAAAGTCCAGAATTATTTAATTCTTTTATTTAATTTATTTATTGAAAATATAAAGTACCTTATTAAATATTATATTATATTATATTTATAATATATATATAAAATATATTTATTTAATCGGTAGTTTACCACAGTTTTCTATTATTTGCAATTTAAGATTTTATTTCAATTATATATAAATTAAACTTTAATATTTTTTAGATTTTCTTCAACCTATGCAACGTATACTGATTAAGTTTTGAGTGATTATTATTTATTTATTTCTCTAATTTTCATCAATTTCAAAATATTATTTTTTAATATATCAACTTTAAGTTTACTTCAGTCATTCAAATATACTTTTTCAAATAGTATACTTATATTTAAAACGTTTTTTTAGTTCTTTCTTTAATTGTAAATACATAACTTTTCACACTATGTATATTTTTCTCGCAATTTTCTCATATTAAATATGCGTGCAGCAAATTTTTAATGATGGTATACACACACTGGTATGACAAACTTTCATGCATTCCATGTGTGAATTTCTTTGTTCTTTTGCAGCTCTCAGACAGGAAGCGACCACCCGGCCAGACAAAGACTTTCAGCTAACAGACCAAACAAACCCAGCCCCGGCAACCATCCCAGTTGGTTGGGGCAACCGGTGGGCGTTGTCAACACTGTCAAACAGCAACAACAACAACAAAAACAACCGCAAAAACTATCTTTTTTTTCACCAGCCACGTTCCTGTTAAATTAAGTTAGCATTGGGCAAAACTAGGGATTGTCTAGGAAGCCCTGCAACGTTTTCTTTTTTCTTCTTTTTTTTGCAGAGTGCCAGAAGCATTTCAACAGGAAGTTCAGTGAAGCAAGGCAAGTCCAAGGAATTTGTTGGGAAAACTGTATACAAATATGTATTTTCAACAGCATTAAGTCAATACATATGTACATAAATACATGCATTACTTATAGATATGTGTGTATTAAGTTTTTGTTGATTACATGCTTTGTGCGCTGGTTCTCACGCTCCAAGTGAGTTTTCAGCGCCAACTCTAGTCATCGCACATATGCTGTGGCAAAGAATTTTCAATTTTTATGTGAAAATATAAAGAATTGTATATATATATATATGTTTTTTCAGACAGACTGCAACATTTGTTGCGCAGACACAACTGTCGGTTGGTCGTATATAGAATCACGACAGATCAATAAGTTTGAGACTGGGAAATATTTGCAAAATGTGTAGACAATTAATTAAAAGAATTAATTGATACTATTTACAGTTTATTAAAATTTAATTCAAGATTCTAAGTGATGAATTCTCTTTAAAAAAATTCAGATAAAATGAAGAAAATAATCTTTCATATTTAGCTAAGAGTTCCAAGGGTAAAATATACATTTTGTGGAGAGTTTATTTCATGTATAAAATCACGACAGATCAATAAGTTTGCGACTAGCAAATATTTGCGAATTGTGTAGACAATTCATTAAAAGAATTAATTGATATTAATAAGAGTTTACTCAAATTAAAGAAAATCGATATTTTAAGTGATGAATTCTCTTTAAAAAAATTCAGATAAAATGAAGAAAATAATCTTTCATATTTAGCTAAAAGTTCTAAGGGTAAAAGATACATTTTGTGGAGAGTTTATTTCATGTATAAAATTACGACAGATCAATAAGTTTGAGACTGGGAAATATTTGCAAAATGTATAGACAATTAAATGAATTAATTGATATTATAAGAAATTCGAGATTCTAAGTGATGTTTTCTCTTAAAACAATTCACAAAAAACAAGAAAAAAATCTTTCATATTTAGCTAAGAGTTCTTAGGGTAAAAGATACATTTTGTGCAGAGTTTATCTATGCAGATAGTTTTCGAATTAAGAGTAGAAGTAACTTTTAAATCACGAAACTTTTAGACGTATTTTTATTCCATAATACAAGCTATCATATACAACTGTAAACCATTACGTATGACCAATTGATATGGCAATTAAAGAAGTTTATATAGCGTATAAAACCGCATTGCTACAATATTTAAGCATTGCGCCCAAGTCATAAGCCAAACTCATCATAAAAACGCTACCAAAAGAGGCCCATAAACAAGCCAAATAAAAAGACGAATTGATGAATAAACAAATTGGAAAAGTAAGCGCAGAGATAGCCTTTATTGAGTTGACTTTAGCTACTCACTCATTCTAAAACATTCTAAATTTATAGCCTTTTCTTAGCTTGCTTGGCATAATGGTACAGGGTATAAAGAAAAACAGCCAATGAATGTGTTAATAATTTGAGAGTCGCGTCCAAATAGTCGAATGGCATTTCCGACTGCAGTCGGACATGAGACTGCCCAGCGCATTGGGGGCAAGTCTAGTAACTACCGGCCGGCACGTGGACCCCAGACGTGGACGTCGGCCACTAGACAATAAACATAAATAGCAAATATACACAGCAGCAACAGCAACAACAACTGGCAGTAGAAATGGGCGCGGTGCAGAGCAAACGGGGAGCGGCTTTTCCCCAAATGTCTGTATTGGGGATACCAAATAACAACCTGAATCCGTGACGTCTCTTGTCGTTGTTGTTGTTGGTGGTATTTATGGAGTAGTTGCATGTTGACTACTCAGACAGACAGACAGTCAGTCAGCCAGACAGACGGCGATATTATATGGCATGGCATTCCCACCCACTGCGCGACTTCTGGAATGAGGCAGCATAACCACCACTTTTTGTAGTTTGCTAAGTGCAGTCACAGTGTATATGTAGGTGTGCCCGCAGAGAGACACACACAAACACACGCACACCTCGTTTATATGCATGCCTATGTGTGTGTGTGAGCATACATAATTTGGCGACACATGTGTTAAAAGCCGGCTAAAGCAACTAGCTGCACCACTGAACCACCTGGGAAACCACTTCCAGAAACTAGAGCATAAAACTCGTTTAACTATTTGCGAGGGTGTCGCCTTTAAATGTTGTTTAACGCTCTGCAAACTATCGAAACTGAGCGTAAAGATTGATTCTAGATATTATCTACACGACATTTCTAGGGTATATAGTTAGCTTGCAATACATACCCTCAATCACTTCAACTTAGTTGCTGTTAGATTTAGTTAGGCTACATGATATGCCTACAATCATGATATGAGGCAACTTGTATTGTCCTATTGTTACGAAAACAAACCGAGTTCAGATACATTTGATGGGCGTACTTCCACACACCAAAGTCAATTGCTTTATGAACTTAAACTACCCTAGATAAATACTTGTTTTATTTACTTACTCATAGCCAACAATGTAGTCAAATGATATTTACCTGCAACGATATCAAAAGAGAACGCAAAGTATAAATAAAAGTTGCAAAGTACGAGCAAAACATAAGAGATCTACAACAATTGGCACATTTAATGCTGTAAATATTGATTCAGTTAATGGGCCACAACTTAATTGCAGCAAAGTAAAAACAGAGACAATAAAGGAATGTACACTGTGACTTGGCCTAGCCTATAACTCGTTGTCTCTACTCGTCTCTCTACTCTCTACTCATCCCTCTTTCGATTTCCTTTCACAATATATTCCTACTCTCCACTACGCTCTACTCCTTTTACTGTCATAAACGTAGTATTAACTTTCTCTCCGCATCTCTTTATAACTCACTCTCACTCTTTATCTATTGTCTTGCATGTCTCTTTTCCTTATTCTAATTCCTTTAACCCTTTTCTTATCACTGTAAATCTTTTGTTGACCAATTCTTCAACTTAATCTCCCCTTTCCTTTACTTTTTCTACTCTCATTTTTTCAAGTGTGATTCTATTTCCATGCTTATTTTCCTCGATCTCTGTCTCTGGTTTTGCTTCGCTCTTTTAATCTCTTTCTCAATTTCTTTCTTTAATAGCATTCGTGCCTTACTCTATTATTCTCTTTATATGCTTTCTTTTCAGCCTCTCTTCTCCCTCTACCAATTTTCTTCAGTAATTTTTTCCACTGTATGTCATAACTTTGCACCTCAACCCACTCCCACTTCTGGCGGTGGGAGTCACTCGCCAATTTGTGAATGTATTCACGAGTGTTGCTCTGTTCGCCTGTCTGCCTCCATCGCATATTCACATGAATTAACCCACTTTTATTGCCATTCACACAATCAACAGCCACAAACCAACAAGTACGATTATGATTATGAAATTTAAAACGGTTTTTTACTTAATTTCATTCCATTTGCTTATCTGTGTGTTAACAAATAAGCTCACTCGGAAATGAGCTCATGTGCAAAAGTTTGTTTAGATTGATTTGGGTTAATGAAGTGCAATTATACACACAGAAACAAAGACATGGATATGGCCATAAATTGATATTTAATACGGCTAATGAAAGCATTTAGTTTAAAGTAATTAACGGCTGATGGCAATTTTTGCAAAAGTATTTAGATACATTGCATAGGTTTCTGATTTCATATTGTTTACAGTGTAACCAATGCAAACAGCTGGAAAAGTATGAAGGTATATTGATGGATACTATACAGATTTTATTCAGGAATGAAATATTTTAATGGCATAGCATACTAAGTATATAGTTTATGACCTTGATTCCTTGCAATTAAAACTCCTTCATAGTACCATAATTCTAGCAGCAGGAAGCCATCATAACATTCTCCCCACGGAGTTTCACACACATAATCCGGAATTGACCTTTCGAGTAATTCCCGCATTTCAGTTTCATTGACTTTCTAAGATTATTTTGCACACGCTTTACGGCTAGAAAGTCTGGCTATAAAAAGCCAAAGGCATAAGCAAACAAACAATATCATATATGGCTATAAAACGGTCTAACAACATTTTGTGCTTGTGCATTTATGAGTTAATTTGAGTAGGAAATGAATGAGTGCTAATACAATTCAAAATACTAAGGCTAATATCCATCTTTAGCTGTAATAATAAGGCTAGGGGTAAACTGAAAGTGTAGCCAAGGATTCATAATGCTCTCTACATAATTGCTATAAATGTTCAGCAAGTTAATAGAGTGTACATTCAATTAATTCACTAACACAATGAATGGTAAACTAGCCAAATACCCTACATATCATAAAGTGTATGGTTGATAATTGTTAAGGATATTTCTATACTATCATTTACCCTACTATACCCTCTCTTATCAGCTCTGAGTGGGTATCTAAATGATTAGCCATAATGCACAAAGTGAATGATAAACGAAGGAAAGCCAAAACGCAAAACCGAAGTGGAAAACTATGGTCAAAAAATAAAAAACAATTTTGTATTTGGTAAATAAAATGACAGATGTTGAATTAATGCCAATTGGGCACGCAACAAACTTTTAGTAAAATTGAACAATACGTTTGCGAGTGTGTGAATGAGTGTGAGTGTGTGTTTGAGTGAGCTGACCAAATGCTTGGCATTCATGCCAGCCAACATGGCATAATTTTTGCGTTGCGTAATACGCATAAAAATATATTAGGTGTATTTTTACCTAAGGCTGCAAACATATTAAAAAAAAGGGAATGAAATTGCAAAAGTTATGCATATACTTGTAATTACTTCCAGTGTATTTGCTGTTTATTATCATATCCTTTCGAACTGTCTCTTTAACTCCTACAACTGTCTAATTAGCTGTGTGAAAAGTGTGAAAAACTTTCGCTGGAGCTTAGGCGTTGGAGTTGGAGTATTGGAAAGTGCCATAGATATCATAGCATCACACAGCATGAACCACAATCAGTGGAGACCCGTTCAAAAGCCACCAACTGGGCACTTTCCACCAATAGTCCGAGTCTAAGTCCAAGTGCCATAGTCAACAGTCAGAGTCAGAGTCAACATTGTCAGTCGTCAGTCGCCAGGCAAATCAATTGTACTGAACGACCGTCACGTCTGCCCACTTCAGAGATCGAAGTGAGGAGGAGACTCAGCCGTCTAATGATCATTGGCAATTGAAATTGAAGTTGAAATTATAATGATACTGATGATAATAATAATGAACTCGCTTAATGTGCTGACTTTACAGTTTTTAAGGCCGTTTTGTTCGCTTTTACTTACTAACATAAATAACACGATGACAATGACAAACCGCTAATCATAATTTAAGCATACACCAGCAGCAACAAAAAGCAAGCTTAATCGACTAAACGTGTGCACCTCGCAACTATGTGAAAACAATAATCGCAACGGACACGATGTAAACACTCACCAACAACAGCAATAAAACTCACTACACTGTCTGGTAAAAGTTTACACACACACACACATTGTGTGTCGTATCGTCGCAGCGTTTAATGAGGCGCAGCGAACGCCCCTCAATGCTGATTTGTCAAACAAGCTAAAAAAAAGGCCCAAAATACGTGATTATGCGCAGGCCGAGCGCGTAAAGAAAGTAAAGTCATCCAACTAACTGCAAACTGAATTGATTTAATATTGAAACTACGCACAGTGGCAACAGACTGTGAATTGATGCATTCACTTTCAATACCATAAACAAGTGACAGATCTTTAAACAGAGTACTAAATTATCTGTAGTAGTATGAGCTCAATATGTTGCCTTAGTTTCCAATATAATTTAGCATAACTTATACCATCGGTGGGTTCACCAATGCTCTGGGAGCAGACTCTGCTCTCTCCGCTATTTCTTGAGCGCGGCGCCCACCTGACGCACAAGCAAATTACAAGTACAAAATGCACTCAAAAATCAAAACCAAATCTTATTTTTTGTGTGTCTGTGTTGCAGTCACCTAACGGTATTACTCCAGAGTACTAATATCGTGCCCACTGCTGACTTATACAATAATATAATCAATAACAATAGGTAATCTGCTTGGTATCTCGTCCCACACATGGACCTATAGGTCCTTAGTGGCACATTGTTATAATAAATTTGTTAAATTTTACAAAAATTTAATAATACATTTAAAACCAATTAAATTTCTAAATTTAAAAAAAAATAATATAGCTTCATTGCTACTGTAATATTAAACTAGGTAAAAAAACTTGGTAAATATAGAATTATTTGCAGGAAAATATCTCAGCTTAAAGTGCAACCTAATAAGTTCAATATATTTGTTGAATTCCCAATTCCATTCAGTATTAATTATGCCGAAATACGTACTATCATAATAAATCAATTGCCAAAATGTTAACAAGTAAAAACTCTTTAAATTACTACGTGCAATATGTTGACAAAATTCCGAATTTAATTTAGCATATGTAAGTGATACAATTATATTATTTAGCATTATTAGATTGAATTTAGATTACTAAAATATATTCTTGCAAATAACATCTCTATAATTAAAGATTATTAAATTAATTTAATTCATTTTATTTCCATTTTAATTTGGCATAATTAACTTTACTTAGCAATCATTGATTGTAATATTAAATTAGTTAAAAACCTTAGTAAATATCGAACTATTTACAGGAAAAAAAGTACAGCTATAAGTGCAACGTTATGTATCGTATATTGGCCAAATCCCGAATTTTATTTTAGCATAAGTGATACTATGATATCATTTAGAATTATTAGATTAGATTTAGATTACTAAAATATTTGCTTGCCAATACCTACTCTACAATTGCAGATTATTAAATTAATATAATTCACTTAATTTCCATTTTAATTTGACATTATTAATACACTTATCCATTCACCTATCAGTCATTGATTGTATTCTACTTAACAAAAATCGTTTAAAAATCTTTCCAACAACTAACCCCGCTTTACGTGCAGTGTACAATGCGGTCAATATGTTTTCGTTTATTCCCAATTTGGCCTAATTGATACTCGCTAATCGCTTTACAGCTTTCTATTGGCCGAAAAATCTTGGCAAAAGTGCACTAGTATATTTAACTAGAGCTGCAGTAGCCGCCATTTCATTTCATTTAGCTCAACTTGCATTAGCTGCTAATTGGCCTGTTGGCCCGGCAGCTGGCTGAGGTTAAAGGTGTGCCAATTAGCCATGACCAGGTGCGATTGTGATTCCCATGGCTTTTAGCGTCGCGTGCTGCTCAATTGGCCAAGTAATAGTTAGTGGCATTCTATGCACGTAATATCCAAGTCAAAGCAAAGCGAATATACTCACAGTTAGTGCCTTTGCTTCAAAATGAAAACTTTCTTTTCAAAGATCTTGCTGAGGTAATTAATTTGATTTGGGTTTACACTACTTATCAGAGCAATTAGTCTAAGTGTAGTGCCATGCAACTGCACTATTTTGTAGTAGTTATTTATACATATTTGTTTTGGTAAGAACATCTCAAGTGGCATGTTGAATGATTCCCTCAACAAGTAGCTGTTCACACCTCCAGGCTGAAGTTCAAAGTTATGTTTACAGAGTTTAAAATAAACAAAATCAAAGATCAAAATGTTGTTTTTAATACTCTCTATATTTTCTAAAATATTTACATTTTCTAATCTAGCTGGACTAGCTAATCTAGTGCGACTTTCGGACTTTTATTAAAGTGTAAAAATTAAAACAGAATGCTGAGTTTTCCAGCTGCTAAATCGCTTCAACCTTTCACACTCTATTAAGCCAAAAACACACTCGTTTCAAATCTTAAGTTTACTCATTTACATACATATAGTAGATAAGTATATAAGGTTCATAAATCGCCAGTTCGTTAGACATTCTAAGTTCAATAAACTCTGGGCAAACGAGTCAAGAGTTGAACACAATTTTTTCATTTCCGCTTTTCGCATCTTCTTTCCATGTGTTTGCTGTTGCTGTTGTTGTTGTTGCTGTTGAAAATTTAAATTGGCTAAAGACAACAATGAAACATACAACTGCCAGGAGTTGGTACAACAATAAAGACAACAACAACAACAACAGAAGCTACAATAATAGTAGCTTTTATTGCTGGGGTCAGCTGAAATTAATGAACAATGGACAAGGCAACCAGCAGACAGTGGCACAAGGAGGGAGGGAGGCACACACAGACTGTGACCCATTGGTTCCATTTCATTTGGTAACAACAACAGTTGAGTCCACCAAATGTCATTCAATAAATTCGACAATTTTTCTTAGTTTATTGTGTACTCAGAGAGCAGCACTTCCAAATGAATACAGACTGTCTGACCGTCATTTATGTGAATCCATTTAATTGCTCCCGTTTCCCATTAACATTTACTGTAACTAACTCGAAATGAGCTGAGTCGGCATTTAATAACAGGATTCTACAAAATTTGATTTCAAAAGTAACCTCTATATATAGTGTATTCGATTGTCATAATAAAGCCCTTATTTAGTTAGTAAATTTAATAAAAGTATTATACAATACAATAATAAAATATGTAAAATAGTAAATTATCTAATATAATCTTTATACACTCCACACAGTACTCGCTTTAGTTTTGGTTTACTTTAGTATTGCTTAATGTATTATTGTTGATATTAAATAAAGAAATAAAACAATAACTATCACACAGTCAGTCATTGATAATCAAGTTTAGACTATGTATTGTCATTATGTGTAACTAGCTGTCCATATGGCAAGTTCTATAGCGAACTAAGCGAAGCCTGTGTGACGGATCCGCATCACACCTGTGACAGCCAAACCAAATATATTGGGATAATGACAATTGGAGATTATAGTTCTTCAATTGTTGCTCCCCAGAGCAACCCAAGAACGATCTATAGTTAGTAACTATAAGTAAAGTAACAACAAGTACTGAAAGATAAAACACTTTGTGTATATTCTTAACAAGCTTAAATAATAGTCTTAAACTTCTTTCTACAGTAATCAAGAAGAAACTGATATACATGGCATTAGTCACCGACTATACTTAGCAAATTACTAGAAAAAGGAAATATGTCCAGATAAGTTTCAAGAGCTGTTTGTAATTTCTACGCCCTCTAGCACTCTGTGATATAAATATTTGTAGTATGTTTACATACTTAGGTTTATGCATAACTTTTGTCTGGGTATATAAACCCAGCAAAACTCTGTCACTTCCGTGGAAATTTATGTTAATTACAAGCCAAAAGTATGCAAATATCTACATAAGAAATTGTCCTACAAAATCTCTGTAGACATGACTTGAAGTTTTCCCTATCAATATGCATATTTCCGCAATACTGTATAACGCTTTTCCTCATATACACGCACTTGGCTTAATTAGTTTGCCAAACTCTCAGCTTAAACTTGTGACGTAACTAAACTAAAACTAATTACACAGATATTTGCTTGACAAGTCACGATTAATCTAAGTAGAAGAACTAGAGCTGATGCTTTACTTCATTAGGCACTCTCATTAAATTCCGCTGGCATGCCTTGAGTATGTATCATACTTGCAGGAAATTTAACGCTTGATGATTTGCCAAATGTGTTTTAAGGCATAAAAAATTGTTGCGCATTGTGTGTCATAAGACATTATAACGCAAATCGGGAATGGAATTGGACAGCAAGTGCCAATTGGCCAGACAGACGGAGAGACGGAGAGACAGACGGCCAGACAGGCAATGGCAATTGCCAACATTTCTTTTACTGCAGCTCTTAAGAAGGAAATATTTGCACAGTCAAACATACAGATATACTATATTCTAGAGTCAGTCAAACATACTGATATACTATACTCTAGAGCGGCATGTATTATAAGAATCTACACAGTAAATAAAAAGTATAAGAGACAAATCTTACACTGTTTTAAAGAGGATTATTAAAACGTTCATTCGTAAACTAGTTTCTATTTTACTTTTGACTTTGCCATTTTCCTGTTTTTACCCAACACAATATGTACATAGGTAAGATGCCCATTGAGCTACCTACCACATGGACTAAGCTCTACTCCGACAACAGGGATTAAGTCCAGCTTTTGGTTTTGTTTTCGCAAGGTCTGTCTGATTTGAGAGATAGTAGACTCCCAGGTACCAAAATCTGGTCTGCAATAGCAGAAGAGGACAACTTCTAAAATGAATCATTGAAAGGACCAAGGAGTCTCTCAGCTTGGCAGCTTTTACACAATATTTAAGGAGAGTAATATTTTAATAATTTCATATTTTCACTGTCAAACTAAACTAGTTTTATTTCTTTCAGTGTACTGTTACAGTTACCCCGATGCAATTTGAAGGTTACTAAGAGCCATTACGCTGTCTGATGTTGCCATGACAGAAGTCTCTTGATAAATTTGTCAACTTGGCCAATAAATAGTTGCTATGATGTGCCGTTTGTATACACATACATATAACACACATATATACAGTTATCGTATTGCTTGTGTGTGCCTGCATCTATGCTGTTGCATAATTTTCAAATACTAGCTCGCAAACTTGTGGCAAAATCAGTGCATTTTTAACATTAAGTAGATTGTTTTTTTGCACTAGCTTCAACCATTTTTATCTTGTCAGTTACTTTTTATTACTGTCTGGTTATTTTTTATTATTTATTGTTTATGTTTTTTTCTTTTTGTGGTTATTATGGCTGGCAAACTGCCCAGACGCCACTGCTAAAACTAACAGCAAATAATTTATTGTGCACAGCATGCTCAAGTTTTTACTGCTCGAACATATAGAATACTGTCAACAATAACATTAAATTAAATTACATTTAAAAACATTTTTAAACAGCTTGAATACCGAGCTCTAACAAGCTAAAAGGTTAATGTTTTACAATAAAAAATACTCCTAATGGGAAAAAATATTAAAAATAATAATATTAATGAAATAAGAACAATTTAATATAAGGATTATTCGTTAAAATTTATTTGGTCATCAAATATTTTACTATATTTTTTATACTATTTTAATTATTTTTATATTTTATTTACATTTTTTACATTTTATTTAAATGCTCACCTATTAAAATTTGTATATAAATTTTAAAGCATTTATCGTTTCATATATTATTACTAAATTAAATTGTATGTTACAATTTAAATGCATGTCTCTCCGCATTATCTAAGCTATTGACAGCTTTTGTCACCAAATTCAGTCTCAAATCAGTCAATTCTTAGCACTGACCTCACAGTTTAATGGCACTTTGTTATTAATTGATTTCCACACATTATTTATTGCCCATTTTGCTTTAGTGCGCCCGTTTGTCTTTTGTCTGCCATTCCATTTTGATTTGTATCTGTATCTGTTTTTCTCTTTTTGCAGGGGTTTTCAAGTTCTTTTTTGCTTAATTAGTCTCATTTTTTCTTTCCTCACTCTCCCACCACACGTGCGTCATTGATTTTTCTGTTATGCTCGAGGTTTTCTAGCTGCAGCTTTATTTTGTTTTTGTTTTGTATTTTTGCTGTGGTTTTTTCTTTTTTCTTTTTGTAAATCAATTGTGCCAGCATATGTGGTGAGCACACCTCGAAAATAAGAGGAAGCAATTAGTTTAAGTGCGGCAAAAATTCAAAAGCATGCTCTTAATCTAAATGTTTCTCTGATGGCCATATATGGTTTTTATACTGAGTAAATTGGTTGGATTTTGATTAATAGAAGTATATACAATAGTGTGCACGTCATGCACTAAGAAAAAAACAGTATAAAATTAAGAATTGGGAAAATAATGTGATCATATTGTTATCAAAATAATGTAATTATTTAAATTTGGTTCAAGGGATTCAATATTGAATAAAGCTTCTTTGAGATTAGCCGAAAAAGTGCATATTAATTTAATTTAGGAAATGTTACAGTTCTTTATAAATTACACAATTATAAGTAAACTTGACTTTAGGAATTATTAGGACTATTAAAAGAACTTATATTTCACTTTCAAAGAGAATTTGTGCATAACATTTTCCAATCTTATCAGAATTAGCCCAACGTCTTAATATACATATGTAAGATTCTCTCATTTTTAAATACATAAATATAGTATGTACTTATAGGATTCTGTATCTTAAGTTACTACTTCTTATACATATGTATCTTCAATTTGTAGCTGTAGATAACTACCAAGTTATCTACAGTTATTTCGCTATAATAGCAATAGGCTTATTAAAGTTCCAACTGAATTATACCAGCTTCATTTGCTCCCACATAAATCCTATTGCAGATCCAAGCCAGGGCTACTAGTTGCTATAGCTAATAGCTGGAAATCACAGAAGCGGCAAGAAGAATGCAAAATACAACTGCAATTAAAGCAGAATGTTGCAGAATGTTGCAGCTAGTTGTTGCAAGTAGTAGTGGTAGTAATGGTTTCAGCTCATTAGAAACGACCTCAAAGCATAAAACAATTGAAAAGAAAGCTGTGAACAGTAGATGGGCCCCTGCAGACAGCGAGAGACAGGGTTAGACCCAGACCAGACCAGACTCTGAGTTGCTCTAGAGTGACTCTCCAAGCAGACATGTGGCATGTGGCAGCTCCTGTTGTTGTTGTTGTTGTTTTTATTTATCAACATAAAAACAGAATGTACTTCATCAAGTGCCAAAGATGCTGCAGTGAGATACAGATACAGGAGACAGGAGTGTGCAGCGATTTACGAGTGAGCAGCAGGCATGTCTTATCGAGTCTAGTTTGCCATTTACTTGTTGAGGCTTATACATAATGTATGCACTTGTCTCTATGTACTACACTTAGCAGCATTCCACAAATGGTTTCCCCACCCATCTCTACGTGTGTGAGTGTGTGTGTGTGTGGTGAGTGTGTGTGTGTGTGTGTGCATGTTTAAGTCTAGCTTAAGGAAGCGCCAAGCTACATGATATCAATAAAAGTGCAGAGAGTAGACTGCCAAATGCAGGGGCTGCCATTGAAGTTGGTAATGAAATGGTGATGAGAACTGTAATAAATAAATTATTATAAAATTAGTGTTAACAGTATATTGAAAGAACAACAACTTGACGAGATTTTGAGCAATGTTTTGCTTCATTTTTATAGATTTTAAAATATCAAGAATAAATAGAAATTCACAGAAAATAAAATGTATTATATGATTAGTCTTTATCGAGTCGATTGAGCTCTACTATAAAATATTTTAACATTTTAAGTTTTCTATCTTATAGTGCATCATTGTTTCTGCTTATAATTCTGATCTGGTAAGGTTTCCTAGGTTATCCCTAATTTATTTAACAAATGTTAGAGAACTTTTATTTTTATTATATTTTCATCAATTCAAATAACTTGATTTACAACTTATTTTATTTAAAATTTAACGTTCTTTATTAATTTTATTTTAATCAAACTTATTTTGCCTAAAAAATGAGCTGACTGCTTTTCGCTGACAAGAAATCAATGAGTGAAATATTTATTTATAATAACCTAATATAAAGTTCAAACTTTATAATAGGGGACAAAATACTAGCAATGGCTACATAGGGCTTCAGCTAGAATGTACTATAAATGTATATAAACTTAAGAACTAATAAGTGAAATACTCAATAAGTCTTAGTAACACTTTTCTAAAGAAGTTCTCTAGAAGTTCTAGAATATATTGAAGCAGCTCTCGCTGCAATAAGACTTCACTATAAAAGATTGAAGCAAGCAGCAACAGCAGCGACATAAAACGTAGACAGAAGTAGACATAAATATGTAGAAGCAGAAGCCAAAAGCACAGCACAACACAACACACAACACACAATTCACCAGTCAAGGGCAGAGCACAACAACAACAACAACAGCACAAAAGAATGAGCGAGGGACAACTCTTTGGAATGTTGCACCTTGTTGCAGCCACAACTTATGTAGCTCTGGCACTCACGAGCCATTGCGGCACATTTCAAATTACCGAAAAACCAGAGAGAAAACACCCTGGAGAAATGTAGAGAAAGGAAGTCTGCTTTCAATATTGCTTCTCTCTTCTTCTTCGCAGACGTGCCAAATATTCTCAAGTGAATTTATGCAGGTGGCATATGACAGCCGATATTAGCTGCTAAACCATGCTTAATAATATGACAAATTTCCCCACTTTCTCTGCGCCACACTTCATCGCTTGCGTTTATCGATAAGTGGAGACTATCGCAGGCTACAAATGACTATTAAAGGCCTAGTCATACTGCTTAAAACGATGGTGTAACTAATGGGCAACAGACTGCGATTAAGATAACATTAAATCTAATAGACAAGAGGAGGCAAAGCCCAAAAGCAGATGAAAGACAGGCATGGAGTAACCGCCAATAAGACTCACACACAAGCTCAGCTCGCATGAAAATCCTGCAAGCAGAACCCATGACATTGACAATTGGATTTTGCATATGTTAAAGGCAAGTAGGAGGCGGGGAGAGTGGGGGGGAGTGGTTCAACATGGGGCAAGCGGCAAGGTGCGCTAGGCAACTGGCAACTTCAAAGAGCTTGGCAAATGGAATCCCAGATTGTAGTAAGTAAGCATTGAGTGAATGTGAGCAAACAAGTTGTGCTACACTAGACAACAAAGTACACAAAGCACAAATATTTGTAGAACAATGTACTACCTAATCGAGTCATCGATATTCATGATATCAGTATTAAACCTGATATACAAAAATTCTTGGCATTGTTTGCATTACTTGTTGTCCAGTGTTGTTGCACCTGTCGCAGGTAAAAGCGGCAGCCGGCAAACATCTTCTTAGTCCAGCAAAGATGGGCAAGGCGAGGCGAAATAAAATCCAATAGCCAGCAATGACTCAGGTAGCAAAAGAGACCCAAAACAGTGTGAAGCAAAACAAACAAAAACAAAAACGAGGCAACAAGGCAAGGAAATTGAAGAAGAATTGAAGAAAATCTGTGCATAGCATAAAGAGCAAACTAAAATTGAATAAGACGCAAAACGGCGAAGAAAACAAATGAGAAAAATAAACACACACACACACACACACACACATAGGGAAGAATTCACCTGTCACGAGTGGAGAGAGAGAGAGACACGGGTGGCTCTGCAGCTTTTGGCATTCTTTAGAGCGAGTCGTGACATTGGATCTGCTGATGTGCCATAAGAAAGGAAGTCTATTTTGGTACATATATAAAATACATACAAAGATACTCCATCTAGAGATGGTAAAAGCAGAGCAGAAACATTTTGTATTTGCTTGAAGAATATATTTACTTATTGGAAACTTTAGGGGAGAGCTGGGGCCCATGAGAAATCATCTCGCGATCAAATAAGATCGTTTGGGCTGTGCGATGTTGATCAGTCGGTCAGTGAGGACAAAGACAATGGATGTGTCTTCTTTTTAAGTTGTGTAAACCCAAGTCTACTAATGTCAATAAAATTCTAGCATGTTGTTACTAGATTCCACTCCATATTTAAACACTAGAAAGTTATAGCACAATAACAACAAAACGACGCATAAGTTAGCTCTGTATTTAAGTTAGAATTTTGCTGTATGTACTACAGAGCAACAGAGCAGAAATATTTAGTATTTGCTTAAAGAATATACTATTTACTTATTGGACACCTTAGGGGAGAGCTGGAGCCCATGATGTTGATGCGATGTTGATCATTCGATCATTCGGTCAGTCAGTGAGGACAAATATAATGGATGTGTTGATTCTTTTTAAGTTTTGTAAACCCAAGTCTACTAATGCGCCCAAGAGGTATCATCTTGCGAACCAATTAGATTGCTATGCCTTACCATTTGGGCTGTGCAATGTTGATCAGTCGGTCAGTCAGTCAGTGAGGACAAATAACTTTGTATATTAACATAATGGATATGTCTTCTTTAGTAGTAGTAGAGTAGTAGTAGTAGAGTAGTAGTAGTAGTAGTAGTAGTAGTAGTAGTATTAGTAGTAGTAGTAGTAGTAGTAGTAGTAGTAGAAGTAGTGTAGTAGTAGTAGTAGTAGTAGTAGTAGTAGTAGTAGTAGTAGTAGTAGTAGTAGTAGAGTAGTAGTAGTAGTAGTAGTAGTAGTAGTAGTATTAGTAGTAGTAGTAGTAGTAGTAGTAGTAGAAGTAGTAGTAGTAGTAGTAGTAGTAGTAGTAGTAGTAGTAGTAGTAGTAGTAGTAGTAGTAGTAGTAGTAGTAGTAGTAGTAGTAGTAGTAGTAGTAGTTAGTCTACTACTGTCAATAAAATCCTAGCATGTCGTTACTAAATTCCACTCCACATTTAAACACTTGAAAGTTATAGCACTCGCTCCATTACGACGCATGAGTTTGCTCTGTAATTAAGTTAGAATTTTGCTGTATGTACTACTTCACACTGTCATTTTTTGTTTCCCAGCTATAACCCTCTTCTTTTTTTTTTTGGTAATGGGCTTAAAACAGACCGCCAATGGCGGCTTAGTCGAAAGAGAAATATCATAGAAGCGGCAGAAAACGCACATCCACAAATTAGTCATTGTGATTAATGAGAAGAGGAACTGGTGTTTAAGACTCTCAAAGAGTTGCGTAGATTTATCTTGTTGGTGTGTGTGAACTGTGATTATGGGGAGCATGGAATTGTGCAACTCACTTAAGCCTCAACTGCATACCACAATTATGGGGATCAGTGGAGCGAGTCTACGAAATTGTATTTGCAGCAGTGTGAGAAAAGTATCTGAGACTCTTTTGTGTGGGTCAAGTTCATAACTAGAGTTAAAAATTGTTTAAAAACGAAATGTATTGATTGACAAGCTCGTGAGATTGACGCTTTAGATTGTTGTGGTGGAGGTGGTGGTGGTGGAGGTGGTGCGGGTGCGCGTGCTTCTTGCCACAATTAAAAGCTTCAACTTTTCTTGGCCGAATCTCTTCTAACTGTTGGCAAAACTAATGCCCGCAATGGCCTTCAAAAAGCACACAAAGCCAAGATGTCTGAGCACAGTGGTTAAGCGCTTAAACGTAACAAAGTCAATGTCACATTTTATTGTTAATATTTATTTGAACCAAAATTATTGTAAAAATAAAATACTATTCGAGAAACATTTAATAAATAATTGAAAAGACGTTCATAATGAAATTTACGAATTTTTTTATTTTATTTTTTATTTATATATAATATCAACTACGTACAGTTGATGTAAAGTTTAAAAAAAATTAAAAATTAAAATTAAATTTTTTTAAATTCAAATATTAAAAATATTTAAGCATACAATTTTAAAAAATAAAAGTTCAAAGTGAACGAAATTTAATTATAAATATTTTATAAAATGGGAATTTACCAATTTAAATGTTAATTAGATTAGATTATTATTATATCAAATGTTTATTCATTATATTATTTATAATATTTAAGCACATTATGAACATATCAATAAAAATATATTCAAAATAGTAATAGATATGTAAATGTTAACGGAAATCGAATATAAAATAAAATTCATTTTTCTAGCAAATAAGATTTTTTAACTTCTTACTTTATTATTCTTATATTATTCTTTTTCTTATTTTTTGCCTTCACTCCACAGTTAAAACGCTCACTGTTTGCTTAACCCTGAACCACTGTTTGACTGTGAGTGCGTGTGTGTGTGTGTGTGTGTGTGTGTGTGTGTTGGCCTGTGTATATGAACATATCAGCTGAGCGCACACAACAAAATCCACCCCCAATTGGATGCTGCTGCCTCCAAATAGGCCTGAGAAATTTCAACACACCGACTGACTGTATGGACAGCATCCAAAGGAATTTCACCCCCAAATATCGTTATTATGGATGGAGTATGCTATTGATGGAAAATGTGTGTCAAAAAAGCTGCCGAATAACGGCACATTCACTTACCTCTTTGCTAAAAAGCATAAACAAGAAAACAGGAATTTCGAACGCTGGACGTACAAATATATGTAGTTGTTGTTGTTATTGCTGCTGTTGTAGTTGTAGTCGACTGCGCTGCTAACTGTTGGCAGGTAATTTTGTAATACTAACAACAACAACAAAACGAAGACGGATGGATAAAAAGAATGCGATTTGCACTCTCTTCTCGCTCTCTCTCTCGCTGATGTCTCTCTCTCTTAGCTGGCGGCGACGTTTTGATTCACTTTTTATTGCTGCTTTTATCTTTATTCCAACTGCGACGTCAGCGTCGACACTGGCAATGACATTTTCACAAACACACACACACACACACGCTACACTCGCTCATACACGCGGTGTCGGTCAGCGAAATTTTTGTTGCTGCTGCTGCTGCTGCTTCTGCTGCTGTCTGGGGTATGCAATTATGGGAGCGGCGTGAAGCGGTTAGAAGTTTTGCAAGGCTGGCAGGTGCAGTTACAACAAAAGCACACACACGCAAATAGACGCGCAACAACAAAATCGAGAAAAAAACACAAGCACACTCACATAAATACAACTCGATGCGACGCGCAGACAAATGAGAGACTAAACAAACGATGCGGACGCTGGCACCTGGCACTGAACTCTTCTCTTCGCTGCTCTTCTGCTGCCTTCTCTTTTACTTCTTCTCTTTTACGTCTTTTCTTTCGCTTTATATCTTTCACGCGGCTTCTGTTGCAAAATAATTTTTGTATTTTGCTGAATTTATATTACTTTCTTTTTTGCTTTTTATCTAATCTTGGTTTTCATGCTGCTGAGATAATGCTTAATAGGCTCTTATCTAGCGTTTTGTCGCCTTTGCACACACTTCACTTTTGTAATTAATAACAATTTGTACAACCACCGCACAAACCGACGACGTGCTTATTCCTCGGCGTCAAAACAACGAATGCAAACGCCACGCAAGTATGGCAACGCCACGAACTCTGGCAAGTTGGCTCGCCACGCTCGATGCAACTTGTTTTGTTTACCCAGCAACAACAAATTGGCTTGTCTAAACCCGGCGTGCGAACATGTGTGAGTGTCGAGCAAAGCATTGCACGCTGTTTTCATCAAACATGCTGCAAGCGGGAGCGCGCTTCGAGCCAGCGCCCATAGTTGCCACACTTGGCGTTTTTGTTCTAAATTTGGTGCTTTTTTGCATTGCCGCAATGACACTTATTTTGAAATTACTGATATAATCGTCGATTTTGCTAGCATTCAGTTGGATTTCACTTTCAGTTTCGCGCTTCCATTAGAAAATGTTGATCCACGTTAGATGTAAATTGCTTTGTTTAGCTTTTCAGTGCGCGGGCATCAATAAACAACACGCCGCTTCGAACAAACTCCATCGAACATCGAGTAAATCGTCGACATACGAATTACATGACTGGTCGATTCTGAGCGCGCCAGTGTTAAAAATTTAAATGCAAACTTATATTAGATAATTTGTTGTTATATAAATATATTGTATTACTAAAATATAACAATAAAAGATGAATTTTTAATTTTCTACCAATGGCTTTTTGTTTTAAATAAACTGCTGCGGCACTTTTAAAATTTTTAAATATTACTCGATTCTGTCAGCCCTGGTCAATTTGCGCTTAAATATTAAATTTTAATTTGAAATTGGCGTTTAGTCTAAAAACAATGCATCAGCCGCTTGCATATCTCGCTTTCTAATGTTAAATATGAAAAATAGCGATAATAAATGCATACGGTTGCCACATTTGATTTTTACGTCTTTTTATTTTAATTTTAAGTGAATTTATATAAAAGGTTTGGTGCTTGCCAGCCGATTCAACGCTCAATACAACCCTAAATCCAGAGAAAACAGTTTAAATAAGCTAACTGACAAAAGCTATTTGAAAAGAAACTAGCGCACGTTTCCTAAAATTACCGCTAGAGGTAAGGAATACAAATGACACATAGATGGCAAGAACAGAAACTTAAATTATTGCTGCCAGGGGCGCTACACAAAAATTCAAAATGTTCTTTTAAAAAACGCCCGTATAGCTACAGTCGGACACAACCGACAGTAGGGTTGATACGTGATATAATTTAATAAATAAAAATAATTCTCTGAATGATGATATTGGGAAATCTAGCAATATAAATGCTAAAATGGCAACACTGCTATAAAGTGACAAATAATATTTGCAGTATGTAAATCAACATTTATTGAATTAACTTTATTTCTTATTAAATTATGATTAAACCTCTAAATTCGGGATATCTGTTTGCGATAACTGTGCGTGAGTGTAATTTCAGGGTTTTATTGTGGCTCCATATACATGGGATAGATAGCTGGCGTATAAATATAAAACCTTATAAGACCCGAAAGCAAAGTCTATATGCGATTTCCATGTATACATTCTTTAATTTTTGCGTAATATTCTGATGAACTGTGTTCTCTCCGGCCGCTTGTGACTGCAGCATCTTTTATCGCCCCTGGTTGGGTTTGTTAAGCTGATAGAATGATAATGATAACGGGTATTATCGTGATAACCAGTCAGTCTGAGGTGGAAGTTGCTTACGTATTCCGTTTTACAATGTGTTTGCCTCACGATCGTATTTCATTTTATATAGACTCTCGGAGGTCTTGCAACTGCTCGTAGAATCATTTTATATTTTATAGTATCTCGCTAAAAATAAGCAGCGCCAACTTCTTGTATCTGCTGTCAGTTTGTTGTTTCGACGGGGCTTTGATCTGATAAGGATTGTAGATAATACAGAATATAAATTTTGAGTACTGAGAATCGGTAGCTCAAGCCAAATAGAATAAATGTAGAAATTACAATCTTAGTAAAAAATCTTTTTTACTTCATTTTATATATTGATAATTGATGCATATGTATATATATGTAATACATATTATATTATATATATTGCCCATATTATTTTCAACTTATTTATCTTATCTTATCTTCCAAAATATCGGGAATGTGCACATAATTCTGACCAGGAGACGATTTATGTACTCCACAACAACTTTGCAAAAGGATTAAAATGTGATAATTTGCAGACTGATTTCTCATTTGAATACTGCACTAATTCATTTAATGCAAAATTATAGATAGATTATAATTAAATTGAACTTTGCTTATACTTGAATCCCGTTGTTCTTCATGAAATACAAAAATAATATTAAA
The DNA here is from genome assembly GCA_035045005.1 of Liodrosophila aerea. NCBI lineage: Eukaryota > Metazoa > Arthropoda > Insecta > Diptera > Drosophilidae > Liodrosophila > Liodrosophila aerea. Next base: position 244,627 of record JAWNNL010001130.1, read on the forward strand.
ACAAATTTCATTTAATTCTTTAAAATTATTAAGATAAAACTTGGATTTTTTCAGTATTTTCTCAGTATTATATTTTACAACCCTAGTTTACTTCTGATACCAGAAGTTCTTGTTTTAAGACTAAGACTTCTGTTTTTTTTCCCTGAGCTGCATATTATTAAAATCGATGGCGATTCGACATACATATGTAGTGACTACATTTTCAAGCTATATTCTATTTAGTCAATGATGATTTCTTATCAGAATCTGGTTCAAATCCAAGCATTTCTCAACATTCTTACTCAACTTAGCCAATTGAAGCCGCTTTAAAACTACACATTCCTTTCTTGCAGTGTAGCTTAACTTTGCTTGGCTTTGTCAGTATGTGTTAGCTACTTGCAATAAACCCTAGCAAAAAACCTTTGCCAAAAACCTAAGCAAAGTTTATTTTTAGTAGACGTACTTAAAATTAATTTTGCATGATGCTAACCCCAAAGAGTTCCAGGAAATGTACAAGTTAGAGCTACACTTGGCATTAGTTCTGTTGCTAGGCAGCATATCAGATGGACAGACAGACAGACGGCCAGTATTATTTTGCTATATCAATCAATGCGAATATGCGAATGTGTTATCATTGTACAATTTCGTAATGTAATTGGATAATTACATATGAATCATATGAGGGGGTCAGGCAACGTCTTGAATGGATTTTTATGAACAGTTGACTATACGGTTCATTACAGTTCGGCCGAAAAACGTTGACATTATTTCGCTTGTGTATAGAGAGTTCTTTCGAAACGCAATGCCTAAAACTTTACTACTTTTCTCGCGTTGTATTGGTGTTAAAAAGTTTAAAACTCAATCACATGGGCTAAAGCACGATCTGAAGTGTGCGGAAATCGAGACCACGGACTTTGATAATGGCTGATGATTATTAGTTAAAGTTTTCTACTATGTAGGTATGAAACATGTGACGCATGAGTGAAAATTCGCAATATGTTGTATGTATAAAACGATTCTAATGAAATTTGTGGAAGTGTTTGAAAGGAACTAAAACTAAAAGTTTGTCAAATTTCAGTTCATGAAAATTGTAAAAATATAATAAAAATGAATTTAATGATTGCGGTACATACCCTTAAACAGATATATTTAATTATAAAAGAGTAAAAAAGTTCAAAAAGTAAATTTTTATGAGATTTTGAACTAAAACAAAAACTATGTCAAATTTTAGCTAATGAATTATAATCAGCATATTATTTAGCCAAAAAGTAAATTTGAACTAATTAAGGTTATTTGTCACATGAACAGTTTGTCTATATTGCCATTTTTATCAGCGAATTTCTATATGTTTTTTAAATATTATAAAATATTTGGAATGCTACAGTCGGACGTTTCCAGGAGTAGGAGCCCTTATACTTTGCCATTACCAAATTTTCTGGTACTATTAGGTTAGCTTAGGTTAGGTTAGCCAAGTCGCTCGGCTGTGTGATGCCTGGTAAAGAGGAAGAGGGTAACGGATGGTAGAGAGGAGGGGATGCCACAGTGCCCCGTTATAGCTCCTACACTATGTTTATATAATATTTAAAATTAACCCAAATGACTCGTGAGTGTCAAGAGCTTAGCTTGCTTTCCCTTTGGTCGTCATTGTTTCATCATCATTGGTCGATATAGCAACTCGTCGGATTATTCCATTTCGGATTATTCTCTAATTCGATATGTGGGCAATATGTGCCTAGATTCCTTATTTAGCTATAATATTCTAGAAGTGTACTGTGTGTCTGCAATCACTGAACTTCTTTATGTCATTAGACCTATACCTATTGTCCAACAATAAGCAGACTTTGGGAAAACTACCACAGTCTTAGCCTGTTGATGCTGTGGAAATCATAGTGTTGAAAACTCTTTGCCCTTATCACACCTCGCAGGTAAGCCTTGGCCCATACACAAGCACATACACACAGCTGCTGACGGCCTATCAGTCAGTCAGTGGTGACATTGTAGTCGTCTGGGTTCAGTTTCACACACGAAAAACAGAAAACAAAGAGCAGGAGAGAAAACAGAGGAAAGCACAAAGCGAAAACATAAAACAGACTAACGACATTATCTCTGGGGATCTCAGCTGTCTCAGATGTGTATCAACAATAGCAGCGACAGAGAGCGATATGATACTATCTACAGAGCTGTCACTAATATGCCGACTGGTCCAATTTAAGTTAGAACATCATCATCAGAATCATCTTCATCATCATCACCATTGTCATTGTCATTATGATCAGACTGATGATGAGCTTGTCAACTGCTTGTGAAAGTTGAGCGAAGCGTTTGCTCTTTTTTTGAGCAAGACTGCATAGATTAGCAGAGACTGTAGCTTGTGTATGAGCGTGTGTGCGAGTGTGCTAGTGTGCGAGTGTGTGTACGCTGTATTACAGATTGCAAAAGATACACTTAGAAGATAATATGCACAAATCTTGCGGCTCGATAAGAGACGCTTTCAGTCTCTGTGCGAACGGCGACTATGACAGTTAAACGCGCGGTGCCAAAACCAACCAGAACCAAACCCGAATCCTTGAAATAACAAAATCAAATTAAGAACGAGCTAAAAATAAAGCTAGATATATAATAAGGCAAGAAGAAGACAAAGAAAGAGGAACATCACCGCATTAACACACATTGCGTATACGCTATGTAGGCCAAGCCAAGTGAAGTGTGAAGCAAATTCAATTGAAATTGAAATAAAAATAAAGTAAAATTAAATAAAATAAAATAAAGAAATTTAGTTTATTTTTAGCACTAATAATATATATACTACGCATAACAAAAAACAATAATAAAACAACTGCAACAACAACAACAGCAAAATCTGTTGCGCCGTTTTATGATCACAAATCTCAATTGGATTTAATCAAAATCATAAGAAAAAAACACACACTCACACAAATACGTATATGTGTGTGTGTGTGAGTGTATATGTACCTGTGCTACTCACTGTATGCGTGTCCCAGTGTCGTCTGACCGAGAAACTTAAACTAAGGCAGCTGCGTCGACGTTGACGTTGGCGTCAGCAGCAGCAGCAGCGACAGCGGCAACAGCAGCAGCATTGCTGCATTTCATTGAAACGAACTTCAAACTGTCAGCTACAACAACAACAGCAGCAACAACTACAACGCATGCAAATTAACACGTTAAAGTGTTAGTAAGCAGCTCCCTCTGCCCACCCGCGTGTGTGCGAGCGTGTGTGTGTATATATTACTCTCTCTCTATTACGTGTGTGCGAATTTACAATGGGCAAAATGGCCAGCGAGGAGACAGTGACCGAGGCCAGCCGCAACGATAAAATCGAATTGACGCGCTTTGGCGAATTCTGCCAGCGACGCGGCATAAATCCAAATTTGATTATGCTCAAGATAACGTTATTTGTCATGTACGGTGGTAAGTAATCACACACCACACACACACACACAAACATACATACATACACTGCATAAAAATCAAAATAAATTTAAATTTTTCATGGCTGATTTTAATATTTCATCATTGATATGAGACTAATGGAAAGCCTTCTTAGTTAGCTATCCAGAATGCCTTTTTATATATAAATTACAGAGGAGTATTAAGTACTTATTATTATTAATTTGTAGACTTATTTACTACCCAGTCAAAATATTAAACAAATCCAATTTTATACAAATACTTTAGGTTTTAAAGCAAAAACCTAAAGACGTATTTTAATGTTATTCTGAAATATTATATATTATATTTTATTCGTAGAATTTAATTTTATACAAGAACATTTTAGATATACTCATTAGCTATCCATAAAATTAATCCCATCTCATATTGGATACTCACTTTAGATTTCAGGTAAAAAAAAAGCATTGACATCTTTTTTTATTTGTGGAAAAAATGTGAAAACGGAAACTAAGTTATAGTTTCATTTTGTACTCGAGTTTAGCAAACGAAAATATAACATAAAAAAGTTACTTTTTCTTGCATAATACTTAATTGTTTGTCTATTGACATTCAATACATTTCATATAAAAAAATGTCTATAATATTTAAACATTAATTTAATTTATTAATATAAAATTATATGAATTTATTGAGCAGTTTTTGGTCCAGTGTACGGTATAAACATATCCATTATATATTTTATACTATATACTTACATGTCATTAAAAACCAATTATGTGCACATATCGCTGTCAGATATTTATCACAGTGTAGTTAACTACTGCAGCTTGAAAAACGTGACATGCAATTACCTTATTGTCACTCCGAAAAGGCAGTTGGTGCGTGGAGCCTTTTATGAGATTACTGCTGGCGCTGTCTTACTGATAAGGCGAGCAGTGTGTATATCACTCATACGACGCGTTGTGCAGCAGGCTTAACATATAATTGCGCTGCTTATCACAAAAGTAAAGAAACCACAAAAACCGACTAATTGGGCAATTATCAAAGACACGAAATATGTTAAGCTAGATTTATTAAAATATTTTCTTTAAATATTGACTGAAAATTAAAATAAAATTCATTGAAATTATACTAATTTAATGGCTACTACTTAGTAGGTAACTATTCATAGCAAGGCAAAGAAAAAGATGCAGAATTTTGTTTTTTTTTAGTTATTTTAGGCTGAACTCTAAACATTATCAGGTAATTGACTCTCGGTCTGTCCGCAATCCAATTAAAAAAAAATAATATACTTTAATTGTGTGATCTTAAACGAAAATATGTGAAATAATTCATTTGATTACATCAGGGAAATTAGAATGACAAAAAAATTTTAAAAATGTTAAAATTAAAAACTAAAGTCAGCAAAAAAAAAAAAAGAAAATTTATAATGGAAGGTCAAGCATTTGGGGAAAAGACAAAAGAAAGCAATCAGACCACTCCCAGTGCTTTATTTGATTAGATTCACTAAGATGAAGTGTTAAGTATATAGGAGAAAGATGGTTATGAATATCAATCGTTACTATGACAGTGGGCGAGGGATAATTAAATACACTTGAGAAATGGTTTAAATTACTACAGAGTATACGAAACGGAAAGAAAACGAAAGGATTCTTAAATTAATCTTAATTAATCGTATATAAAGAAATTATTACCCACCAATACCTGTTAGCTGTTAACAATATTTAGAGTCTTTGGTAATTTGGTAATAGGTAACTGATATGCGTCATTTTATATAAAATATTTTATTTGTATAGAGCCTATATATTTATGTTGTATTGTACTATAGAGCACTACTATAAAAAGCAATTTCTTGTATTATATTACATTAATTAATTCATAGTCCTAAGTACGAGTATGTACTATTTACTTTTCGCTCATATTTTTAAATTTATGGAATCATTAAGTCCACTAGATGCAAAAAGTTATTCCTGCATGACAAGCTGCCGAAGATCGATGAGAAATCGGAAACCGGAAAGCAAGCCTCTATTTATAGTGTTTTAAGTTGTGGATGTTCTGGCTATCAACTTCTATGCGAGGCTAGAGAATACCCTGGGCCAAAAGGAGGTACTCGCATTGATGTACCACCGGAACTACCAACTATATGCTAAACTGCACCCGTTACCGTCTGGAGTTCTTCGTTTGACTTTATGTTGGACTATATAGTACCTTCTTATATCCCTGCCATGCTCACAGTTGCATGAGCTTAGCCATCAAGTGCTCAGTGTGGTCTAAATCCGAATCCATCGATGACTGTTTGCACGTAATGCCATCGTCAAAGCGCACATTGGCTGTGCAATTGCTTCACAGAATACACTTGAAGCTAGTTATTAAATAAAAAGGGCTCTGAAAACTATTAATTGTGTTTTGTAGTCGGAATTAGTTTCATACATTTCTGTGGAAATACCCATATGTAATCATATATCTATTATCAGCTTTGTGTTTTCTGTAGACCACTGCGTCAATCCTTTTAACAACTGAGTTCAGGTCCAGTTTGTTGCCTTATCGCTAACTGCCCGAAATCTGAGTGAAGCCCTTAATCCTTCTTGAAAACCACAGCTGTGAGATCAGACTAGAATTGAGGATTTAAGGTTCCACTTTCGATTGGTTTGTAACCCCGAAACATACAACCCAGCTGTTGATAAACCCACGAACTATCTTTGCTGCTGCCTGGCTCGAAATTGGGTACACCCCTTGCTACTTTGCCCTTGAGGCCAATATGTATTCGGTGTGAAATCCTGACTTCTCCTCCGCTCCCACGAAGGTTGTGCGATGTGTTTCTTTTTATCCATCCCCTTATGATTTTTCTAATTGGCATCTTTTGCAGTGGCGGCACCTTCTCCGTTTTCTTCCGCGGCTTTACCGATTTAAGTGACGAACGCCTCATTGTTTTAAGTGACTTTGGGTTAGGTTAGGTTGTGCGGAGGCTAACGAAAAATCTTTAGCTAACTTAGGCCTAAAGAGGCCCATTGTGATGCCGCATGGACAAGTTCAAGTGACTTTAGAGTACTATATTATATTGTTATGATATTTCTTATTCATTTAAATTAATAAATTATTGATGATACATCACCCATTAGCGTGAAGTATCGATAAAAAACATAACTTTGAACGATAACTCCGTGGCGTGGTGTGAAGAAACGAACAAGGAATTGAGGAATTGAAATATTGGGAAATACCCAATAAGAAAAAATAAAATAATAAAAAAATTATTTATAAACTGGAAAATAAGAAAAAGAACAAATCGAATCGTTTTTGGTTTCATTTACCGCCACAACAATATATTATATTATTATATACTTAATATTACATTATTTTATTACAAACATACAGCAAAATGTTCATTACATTGCTGTACTTTTTCTTTAATTTCAAGCATGTGGTTTAGCTGCTCTTTTAGCTTTTTATTTATCTTCCAATTGAAATCAGTTGCTTTCCAGTTGCAAGTGCATAATTACAGTATAGTAGATTCAAAAAGTGTGTAAAATGTAAGAAATACGCAAATTAAATGCAATATGATGATTAGAAACCAGAGCTGCAACCACATTCTCTGCACAAAAGAACTGTAAAATTTACAGGCTGACAGGCAAGACACTCGTACGAGCTGAGATACATTTGCCTCAACTGTAAACAAGGGGCAAAATGAGAAAATGTGAAAATGCAAAACAAAACTGACCACAACAAAAGTACAGTTGGGATATGGAAGCTCACAAATAAACACATATACGCAAATGAAATTTTACACACAAACAAAAACAGACACACACGCACACACACACAGATACTCAAAGGCAAGTATCTAAATTCCAGTTACGAATACGAATACGAATCAGAATCAGAATATGTGGGGCTGACAGTGAATCTTAGAATTCATTATCACACTACCCCCAGCAATAGCTTTCATGTGCGTGCGACTCAACTAGCTAACTGTATAACTATAGTGGGGAAGGGGTGGGGGACTGGGCTGGTCGGAAGTTATCAATTAGGCACAAAATGTGTTACACATTTGTATAAATTTAGTTACACAAACATTCGCCTGAAGATGATGCACAACTCATGATAATGGGGGATTGCACAGCCTTTTCCCAGCATGTGGCAATTAAGATACACACACACATACGCACACACACACTGCATACATGTAACAACTGCGTGTGTGTGCGGTCTTTTGTGTATAAATCTAGCTTAAGCTTGAGAAAGGTTTAACTTTGATTCGCCTTACGCTCGCTGTTGTTGTAGCTTGCCTCTAGTATCTAGTATCTATGTATAAATCTATCTTAAACTTAAATCAACTTAAGTCAAGTCATCTGACCGTGCGCCATTTTTCGCTGCTGGCGGTCAATGACAAAAACATTTTGCGATTGCCTCTCTCTGTGATTCCCACTCTTTGAGTCTCTTCCCCTCCCCCCTTATGGTTCGGATACTTTAGACTGTGACCTCTGTTTGGCCATTGGTCTCGCATTTCGAGTCTTATGCCATTAAGTCAGATTGTCGCAAATATTAGTATTAATGCGTTTTTTATTTGGCCTGTTATGGCCATACACCATACGCCCCTCTGTCCGCCTGTCACTTGTCTTTAGTTTAAAATTCAAGAAAAAATAATAATAATAATTTTAGTTAGCGAAGAAACGTGCGAAAAGTTTATTGTGCCTCTAATTCAATTAAAACTGCTGTAAAATTAATGCGGTTTAATTTGATAACTTAATTTTGTATAAACTTTGTTAATATTAAAGAGGTATACAAATTTATACATTTAATTTAAATTTCATTCTGCTAAAATATGTTGAAATAAAACATATCCAAATATACAAAAATTTCAATTACAATATTTGAATTATAATTTTTCACACGGAATTCCATAAAGAAGGGGCGATGTAGCCAATGGGTATTATTCGCTGTGTAATAAAATATCAATTTACATTTATAAAAAGTAGGGAAAGCTACAGTCGGACGCAAAGCTACAGTCGGACGCAACCGACAGTAGGAGACCCTGTACTTTGGTTTGCCCTGGGCGTCGGTAACAGCAGCAGCATATATGAACATACTCACATACACATATACATGTACTTATACATACACACATACACACAAACACATATACATACAATTATTCGCTCAAATACAAACAATAACCAATACTCATACATATGTACATTCATACTCACAATAAAAAATCACGCATACGCCCTAGTGGCCGCGTACACTGTGGCTTCCCCCTCCCCCACCCAAATGCTCAGTACAGAAAATTGTTTGTCAAATATCTCTGGTGTTTATTATCCGATTGGGCTGCAACTCGCACCAAACATGCAAAGCATCTAAAGCTTTAATCCTGCAAAAAATGGATCCAATGACTCTAAAACTGTACATGCTGGAAATATTTTTGCGAATTTGAGGGGGAGGGGGATGACTTTTCAAACATTTGAAATAAACTTGACCTGCCTATGTAATACACGAACCTAACAAAAAAAGAATTAAGTCTCTAGCTCTTATAGTTTGCGAGATCTAGGTGTTCATACAGACAGACAGACAGACGGACAGACGGACAGACGGACAGACGGACAGACGGACAGACGGACAGACAGACAGGGCTATATCGACTCAGCTCGTCGTCCTGATCAAGAATATATATACTTTATGGGGTCTGCCACGCCTCCTTCTGCCTGTTACACACAAATGTCATTTGCACAAACCTAATAGACCCTTTTGTACTTTTTTAAAGTACAGGGTCTAAAAACAAATGCGGATTGCGTAAACAAAACAATACCGTTACATGCGTTCATTGTATTTACAAAAATTTATTCAAACAGAATTATATTTACTTGAAGCTAAATATTTACATTGTGGTTCGGTTTCTAGCTAATAAATTTAACATCTATAAATACATGAATCGAGCAAACCCAGTATTTACTTGTAGCAATGATTTTATACTCTATACAAAAATTAAAAAAAAAGTTGAAATGCAAACTAAACTTTCTGCTCAAATGTAATTCCATTATATTCTTTTTTAATATAAACAATCGACCTGACTAAAAAGAAAAAGTAATCTCGTTTGTTAAGTAAATTTGCCTTTGGGGTTGATAATAAATTTTAACAATAATTGAATATATTTTTAAATAAACACAGAAAAAATAGAAGTATTAATCAATTCAGTAAAAGACTGTAGTAACTAAAATACATACACTTACACACTGAATTGTACTGAATTGAGAAAATAAAAGTCTTCAATTCTCTATTAAAAAAAATATATAAAAATTAATCAAAATAAAAACTAATTAATTAAATAATGACAGTACTATTAAATCTAAATATAATTTAATGCAGAGTTTTCATTTCATTCAGAGCATTACTTAATGGTACACTCAGATTTAGCTCTTATCTCTTAGGAAAAAGAATTAACTTCGAACAGTATAATATTAAATTTATATATAATTATAATGATTATTAAATAACGTAAATACTGTTTGAACTTAATACCTTATTAGAAAGAATATTTATTTCATTCATTTATCATGACTTAACCCCTTCCTATTTCACAAAAGAAATCACATTGAACGATATATGTAATAATTTTAAATATAAATATAGTTATTATATTATTTCTTAGATATATAAAATATTAAAAAGGCCAAGAGTATTGTATGTATCTTCATAATTTCCCTTCATATTATATTTTCTATAAACGCATATCTCGCTCTTGCCTATAGCCGCTGCATACCACGCTGTGATGTACATACAGGGTATACAAATAAATAGTGTAATTGAATTGACCAAATATTAATAAGCATAGTTGGGGCTATGCATACATATGTGTGTATGTCTGTGTATGCTCGGCATTAATTACGAGTTACAATAACGGTAAAGGCCAGGGGATATGGTGGCAACAATGGCGGCTGTGCCACACAACCCTGACATGCATGCATTTCCGTTTCCGTGCGTTATGTCAACACACACGCACGCACACATACATACAGTCAATGCCATAGCAATAATGCAATTAATTGTTATTGCATTGAGAAATGCCCACACTCATACCCACTCACACACACACACACACGAAAGAAAAGCAAGCACATGTGCTTTATATTATTGTTAATTATCTGAGACGAGTTGTAGCGACGGCAAATTTAAATAGCGTAAAAAGCTGACACTTTAACATCAATTTATATGCAGTTCAGCTGGAATTCCGTTACGCCGGACTCTGTGTGTTTGCACGGAAGCTGGTCAAGGCTACGAGGCAGGACGAGCGACAACAGCTGCAATAGCTTTAACCGGTTGAAATGTCCCTTTAGAATTCCATTTTTTCCCTTCTGTTTTTTTTTTGCGTCACATTTTGTCATCATTTTGCAGCTGCTGCTGTTGCTGTTGCAAGTTGCAACGTGTGACACATGCCACTCGTTTTTGAATGTCTATAATTTATTAATGTGCTATGTGGACACTTTAAGGTGGGTGGAATCCGGGTATAGTGAATGCCTCCTGCACTAACCTCTGCCATGCTGTAATGCGCTTTAAGTAGCCTTTAAGTCTCCATCCAATTGAACAAGCCCATTGAGCTGCACTAATTACTACTACAGTTTGTCACCTGGCAGACATACAAACACACATACTATATGATTCTCTGTCTGGGGATATTAATAGAGCCTCTGTCACGTGAAAATTGTATTAAGCGATGAGCTGACAGCAGCTCAATAGTGGCGCAATGTGTAATTAAATAAGTCGTCTCAGACTATAAATAAAATAAGTGTTAATAGAGTGAAGAAAATTCTATATAAATTAAAGATTTCAAGCTTAGTCTATAATAAAACTTGTACTGTTTAGATACAACACTAAACATATCCATTAATTCATTTCAAACCCTTTTAAAACTAATGTCGGTATTTAACCCAACGGGATTCAACTAACCTCTAATGGAAAAGTTGTATGAAAATAAAAAATTAAAAAATAGGTGATAATACTTTTACTTTAGGGAAATAGAAAATAAAAATGAAATAAAAATAAGATACCATCATATTACTTATACTTTACGAAAAGAATAGAATAATATCAGTATAACAATTAAAAAAAGTAAATAAATAAGTAAGAAGTAAATTAGAACAAATTATTGATTTTCTGTTAAATCCATTTTTATGATCTCTGATCAAATTCATTTTACTCAAACTTTTGACAAGTAAATTGTGGAAATTTTCAATTAAATTCACAATATTTTTCAAGTTCTCTCAAATTTTCATAAATTAAAATACATTTTTAATGGTTTTAACCTTCGTAAATAACAGCTACTAATATTGATTTCGCAAGTACATATATATTACTAAATCTAGTTAGCTGAGTTCAAGAAAAGTGTATTTTAAATTAAGCACACTTCAAGTTCATATTTAAAGTATACACCCACTTAATATTTATTATACATTGCATTAACTTTTATATTTATTCCGCTCTTCTTTACAGCTACTTCATCGCTGTTGCCTTACCTAACGATACACATGCAATCGATTGGCTTGACAGTTGAAGAGATTGCGATAATCTATTTGGCGCTGCCTTTCACCACCTTCCTCAGTCCACCCATAACAGGTGAGTGTGAGTGTGAGTGCGAGTGCGAGTGTGAACTGAGCCTGATTGAGAGTGACTGAGTGAGTGTTTAATGCAACTGAGTGTAAATGACATCCTAAGGCAATTTTAATTAAATGTCGTTTAATTAAATGCTAGAGGAAAACACTTTATGCACAAAGAGACAACTGCAAATTGATCGAAATTTAAATTATTTGACTAAGTATTAGAGCTACTCATGTTTGGGTGTGTCTAGGCGAGTTTAAAGTGCACTCAGGCGATTAAATGCACTTGCTTCAATGAGTTTTATTTGGAGTATTTGATATGCATAAAATGTGATCAGGTGACAGCTATCTATTTGCATCTATCGCAATATTTGTATCTTTTGCAGCAGCTGCTGCACTTTACAGATTCTACCTTATTTTATTGGTGCTGTCACAGCTTTTGCGGCTCTGTCTGTTTGACAAACAACCACAGTCACAATACCAACAACAACTAGAGTCACAGCTCCAACGTATAGTATGTATATTGGCAGCAGCTGTAAAGCAAAATAGCGTTTTAAATTTTAAATATGTATATATGTATTTTTACAGTGTTTAATAATAAAAATGGCGTTATACAAAAAGGAAAAAAAAAACACTAAGGCTTTATGTCATCTAAAACACTGACTACATATTTGTCTGGAGTTTCAAAATTGAAAGTTGAAAGAATTTTACTTAATTTATATTTAAATTTATTAATTATTTAGATAAGTTATATATTATATTAAGGAAATATAATGAATTTAGTTTGTGTATTATGGCTAAGAGGTATTTCTCAAGTCGAGAGTACTCGTTTAGAACAGTTTTTATCGAGCTTTCGATCTGAAGCAGTGGCATTTCGCTGATTCATTTTTTGTAGCACAGTTTTTTGGGCCACTTTGATGATGGGAGTAAAGATAATTTAATTCACTTGTAGTTTTAACAACAGAAAATATTGATTTCTTGTTTTTTATAACGCATTTTCAAACTGTCCCAGTGGTTGGTAATTCCTCATTTTTTTGTAAACTGGAATGTAAATTTACAATATTTATTTTTAGTATTTTGCTTTTGGCATGTGCGTTTAAAATATTTGAACAGAGCTTAACAAAGGACTTATAAAAAGTGAATATATAAACTATAATAATTCTAGTAATTGAATATAATAATATGTAATAATCTGATCAACTTTCTGGCAAACTTTCAACTACAGCAATTTAGTTTCACCAACTTAGAGTTGCCTCAAACTGACCCATTGGAAACTGAATTGTAAGCAACTTGACTACGTTAAGGGTCATCCTGTAGTCATCTGATTTGATAAAGCTGACGTACTTAATGCGACACTTTGCTCAGTCAAAGCTACACACATACATACGTACAGTGCTGTAAAAGCACTTACATTTACAGATACAGATACAAATGCAGCTGCAGATACTGCGACACACGCATCGTTTATTCAGAGTTTTAAGTTTGTATTCACTTCTCTATGTCACTTCTGGCTCTACTACAATATCTCTCTTTTCCCCGCCCTCTCTCCATCTATCAATCTCTTTCAATCTTGCTCTTTCTATTCCACATAGGTTTTCTCGTTGACAAATTTGGCAAATATAAACCAGTCGTTGTGATGAGTTTGCTGCTGAATGCAATTTTCCATCACTCACTGCTCTTCATACCCCAACAGGAGATACCCGGAGTCGTGCCATCGGCGTTTGTACTACGGCATCCGGATAGCGGAGACATTGAGGTAAGCGCATTCACTCCACTCATCCACTCAATGTATCTAACGATACCTACACACTCTGACAAACGTTCTGTCATGCCGAAAAACTTCACTTTAATTACTCTGATCGATCGGTAATCGTAATGAGTAATGCAATTGCAAGCAAAAGTTTACATATTTGTGCACCTGCTCAAAGCACATTTCTTTAAGTTCAACAAGTTCATCAATGACATTGTTAGTTGGCAGGTGAGATGCTCTTATGGATAACAAGTTGTTATCATAGTACTAGAATAGGACGCTGTGATGGTTTATAATTTAGCATATCAATTAAAATAAATATTGATCAGAATTTAAACATATCTTCTTTAGTCATAGTGAAGGTAAGGTAGTAGTCGACTTCTTGACTTTATATTATTTATGGAAAATACCGATAATATTATATAAAAGCAAAAACAGTCAGAAGGTCCCAGTTACTCTGGCTACATTATTGCACTAAACACAAATTTTAAAATACTGTACAAATTAAGTAAATATCTAAAATTGAATAATATCTTTCTACTATGTTTTCTTATCATTTAATATTAATATTGAAAAGATATTTCTTTTTAATAAAAAACACAAAAAAAAAACACTAGATATATTTTCCTAATGTGGTTAGCAAAGCCTCATTCTGACTATAAAGTGCCCTTTTTTAAAAAATTTTTTGAGTAAAAGGTATAAAATTCAGTCAAGAAGGCTAGAGTCGTACGCGAGCAACTGGCTCATTGGGGTAGAATTTTATCTTTTACGCAAATTCAGTCCACACATTTACATATAGAATATATATGTAAATTTTTTCTATAGATGAATGTTTTCATTGGGATGCTTTAGTCTACAAAACTAATTTTAGAACTGTGTATTTACTAAATTTGAAGGCTTGAAAATGAAATTACAACTTTTTAAACATACTCACAAGTATGAATATCGTTAATATTTTTAGCTTATTGTAAATTATAATATAGAAAACTTCTTCTAGAACGTGATAGTTACAAAAGAGATGATGAACTGTTTTTAAATTAGTAAGAAAATAAAACATCAGTTTATATATTCAATATTTATTCACTCTATCGATGTTTTTTAAATGAAATAAATATGGTTACATAATGCATGAGAAAACCAGAATGCCGCATGTTAGGGTATAGCAAGTAAAAGCATAAAATGCGCATAGGCTACGCGTATTGATGCGGAACTAAAAGTAACTGACGCTGCGTGCGCTTTGGCTGTGCTTTTGTATAGCCTGTAACCTAGCATATGGAATGCACATATGCAACTACACACAGGCAGACAGACAGACAGACAGATGCACAGACGGACAGCAGACACACAGATACAACACTTACTTTACAGGTATTAGTAGCTGTAACACACAAAGTTGCCACCACAAACTGATGCCACCAGCCCGATGATGCCGCTTTCAAATGCAGACAGCTGTTGCACGTTTGCTATAATGTTGTTGCTTTATTGTAGTTGTCGTTGCAGTTGTTGCTGTTGCTGTTATGAATTCACATTGATGTGTATGACAGGGTTTTAACATGTCAAAGAAGTGAGTGCTGCCAGATGCCAGATACTTAATCTCTTTAAGCATATTTCTTTAATGTAATAAAAAAAATATGAGTCGAATAATATTTGATAAGGAAATTATCTCAGAAGTGGTGTATATATTTTCGTTTACCTGACATGTGAGAAAATATGGAATATATATTATAAGGTAGTTATTGGCTTTGCGTGAGTGCCTCCGACCTAAATATATAACTATTTTAGTTATTTCAAATTAAACAAGAAAACATTAGGAGATGAATGCTTATAAGTTGTTTTCTTAACATAATTTTAAATTAAGTCTGTTTGTGTCCAGGTACAACGATAACTATGTATATTTTGGAACTAATACTTTTAATAGATTATATTAGAAATAATGATAATAATAAATAATAAAAAATATACGTCTTTTGCAAATCAAAATAAAAGTGCTGTAAAAACTTTGAAAACGCTTTGGCAGATATTTATTTATATAACAAATTAGAGCTAATATTTAATATCATATCTAAAGAAATTATTGAGCACTAGCTGATGGGACCTTCGACTTACAAGTTGATCTACAACATTACACTACATTAATAAAGTTCACACAACTTTAGGGTGCATTTGCAGATATGATTACAATTTTATTAGGGAAACACAATAATCGAAGATAATCAAATAATATAAATACATTTCTTTTTATTTATTTATTTAACAAATTAACAGGGTATAAGTTATAATAAACTTTATAAGTAAATGTATAAACAAGAAGTGCCTTGAGGCACTCTTGGGTATTAGAGGGTGAGTGAAGTTAAGTCATGCAGGTTTTCCTCTTAAAGTGAATGACAAATCAAAGGCAGCACCTTATTTAATACTGTAGCTCACTCAGCACATATGCTAACTGTTCTGCAGAATACCGTTATAGGTGTTACTTAAGACAAAATAGTATTATTGCCGCCATGAAGCAGGGAGACACGTATTCAATTGTCGTATTTGCATCTTTGCCTCTGCACATCTCTATTTGTGCCGAGCAGATGAAGAGCGAGCATAAAAGCCGGCTTTTATGTGAGGCGCCATAATGCTGCCACATGCAACACAGACAGACAGCTACACGCCCACACACTCACACACACACCCACACACACACTCACACACTCACGCAGTTGGCTATAAAACGCTAAGAAGTGACGCTATAAGTGTCGCTCTCTCACACGTACTACATATCTGTTAGGGCGTGTGTGTGTGTGTGAGCGCGAGAATATGTGCGTACGTGTGTGTTTATGTGTGTATACGTATATGCGTTCTAATGCGTAGCAAGAGGCAAAACAACGCAGCTAAATACAGAGAGACAGTGCGAGACAGAGTCATAGTAGTTTATGGCAGAGCGCATGAGAGAGCAGCACTCGATGCTCCGCATCCGCTAACTGGCAATTGCTGTGCTCCCAGCATCCTTATACACGTTGGCGCACACACAAACACTGTGGCCATAGCACACTCTCTCACACACACACGTACTCACGCACATGTACACTGTACGCTGTACACTTTCACATTACGTATACGCAGTGTGTGCGGTCTCTAGCGTAACTGTGACTGCCATCCCATTGCACTTGTACTAACACGGGAGAAGGGGCGTATAGAGTTTGGACGATTGTTGTGATTTTGAATAGTAATAATTTTCTATTTGCAGCAACCCAACAGTCAAACACCTCTTCATTTATTCAATTACATAAAAACATATGCGTTTCCTTATGTATATTCAAAACTTTATCAAACTCTGAACTAATTTATATGCAAGACAAGAGACAATGCCCGAGTTGCCATGAGTTAATTTTAACTTATTATAATTTTACTAAATACTCAGAAGTTATAAGTAGATTATGATAGTGCATATAATAAACTCTTAAACTGGAGTAGTATGTACACATACATATGAATATATTCATACATAATATGACTGTCCTTTTAATTACCTATACTTTGCGTAAAAAATTTATTCCACTACTATTCCACTTATTCTGAACAGAAAGCAAAGAAGTTAAGAAAGCAATTCAAAGCAGATGCAAGCAGTGTAACCTATTTGAAATTGATTCTGCATAAACAACAGTATTTTTTTTTTTATATAAACCTATGTAGGCATATTGAAAGATTTTACCAAGCAATCAGTGAACTTGATTTCTGGAATACTTGCTGATAGAATTTGTCTTTGGTAATAGTATAGAATAGTATGAAAGGCGGTTATAAATATTAATAATAAAATTAATAACAACAAAGGCAAATCAAACTTTTTGTAACCAAAAACCTAATATCATTATGAACTTTTCTATAATAGTTTTTAAAGAATTTTTAAAATCGAGTAAAACTTTTACTAAAGTGAGCTTGCATTTTCGTCGACTGAAAGCTAATAGATAATGATAGTGATAATGATAATGATGTTACTATCTAACATTTATGCAAATTTTATCATTTAAATTATTGGTTTTTGAACAGTGATGAATTAGGAAAATAGTGATTTTAAAACAGTTTTTTTGCTCTTACTTTCTTCAAAATTAAAGGGAAAATCCAGAAACAAATCGGTTGGTTTACCATACCTATACTTATACGAATATTTTATAAAAGTAGTAGTCAACAGAAGAAATAGTTCGTCATATAGGGTAACCATTAGTTCAGCAAGTTTGCTTTCTTCCGCCCTGCACTGTGGGCTATTTTCAGTGTTCTTTTGTTTCCGTTACTTTGTTTTTATGCAAGTGCATACATTTTATGTGTGGGTGTGTGTATGTGTGTGTGTGAGTGTGTCATATGAAATCATTGAAATAAAGCAATGCGGCACGTGCTCGCTTTCCCCTCATTCCTTCCCTCCCACCCACCACACACAGTTTCAAGTAAATACACTGATGCTGATGCTAATGCTGTTGTCAATGTCGATGCTGATTCTTGATGCTCATCGATGGCATTGGGAAAATTTGTTACCCGAACATTTTCATTTTTATGCATTCTGTATATTTTATGCTTATGAGCCAGAGTTTTCTCGTTTCTCCATTGTACTGCTGTTGTTGTTGTTGTTTCATTGTTATTACGAATATTGCTTTTGTTGTATGTCCGGCTGTTACGCCGTTGTCCCGTTGCTCTAATAAAAATTTTAGTACTGTATTGTCAGTGAAATGCCAAGGAAAAGCCCCTACTCTCTCGTATGACACGACACCAGTGTCAGAACTCTCTCTCCCTGGTTGCAAAAGGTCAGCAAAAAATTCAAGGGAAATAAAAATGGGATTAAAGCATGGAACAGATTGTGACAGAAATGTCTAGAGAACAAAATTAAACTCAATTGTGATAATAGAATTTAAGTAAGAATTACAATGCCGAGCACTGTGTAATATATAAATCATATAATATATAATATTTCAACCTTTAACTTGGTTATGCATGGAGCGAAAAGAAATATAGTTTTAAGGCAAGCTAGTTTTTAAATTGAGATCTTGATAGCTTATAAATTAGATATATTTTTAAAATAAATATATTAAATTTAGTTCAAGCACATAATTTTAAAGAAAAAAAAAACATTGTTCTTAATAGAATACTAAAAAATATATAATTAAATTCTAGAAAATTAACTATTAAAGTTGATTTAAAATTTCTTCGTTTACTATTCTATTTTTAATTTTATTTATTTCTGTATTATTTGTTAATGAAATGCGTATTACAGTTATCATTCCGGAGTTGCTTCCATTGTACTCTAAAGACAAGTACTGATAGCTCCCTGTATAGACGACTCTGAGTTTGTTGGAAATTCCAAGAACCTTACATAGACAAGAATTGATATCTTTATAGCTCCTCTAAAGACAAGTAGTGTTAGCTTCTTATATATAAGACACCTCTGAGCTAGAATCTGTTGAGAAATCTACGAAAAATAAATAGATAACTATATATATTGTTTCCAACATATGTATGTACATATATTATTACATTGAGTATACTTAACAAGCTAATACCCTGCTTAAATGTTTAATTATTTTTGTATTTTAGACCGACTTTAGTTCAGTGAATACTGTATGCAGTACTTCAAAATATGATT
Organism: Liodrosophila aerea; assembly: GCA_035045005.1. Lineage (NCBI taxonomy): Eukaryota > Metazoa > Arthropoda > Insecta > Diptera > Drosophilidae > Liodrosophila > Liodrosophila aerea. The sequence goes on from JAWNNL010001130.1 coordinate 263,963, forward strand.
TAGGAACATTTGTTTTCCGGAGAATTCATTTCAAAGAGCGTTCACTTTCAGTTGAATGCTCGTATTTACAGTGAAATCATTCATTCCATGACTGAACAGCAATATAATGAGAGAGAAGAAGAAATTCCGCTCGAATTGCATGTTGTTTAGTGTTTTCCAATCATTTACACATTATGAGGGGATATACGAGAGAGAATAAATGTAGTCATTGGGCAAACATCAGGAGTAGCAATTGAGTCTGTTGGCAACTGAGGCAGCAACTCAAAGAGCTAAGACCACTTGAGTGCCAACAAATTGCAGTGGCAAATACTACATACAAGTACTACATAGTATAGTACTGTGAGTATGAGTACAGCCAGAGTGCGAGTACGAGTACTTTACAGCTTCAGCTGCAGCTGAGTTTAGCATAAATCGAATTAGAGAGGCACACGTGAAGCGAGTGGGGTAAAAAATAAATTTGCCAGCTTTATTGAGAGACATGATATTATGCTAAAACCCAGGCAAAAGGCACTCTCTCTACACATGGACCGAATGCAAAAAGGAAAATAGAAAATGGAAAATGACAGCAGCAGCAAATACTAGAGAAGCAACTAACGTTCTTGACAGCTAACAAGCAGCAGCGCAACGCAACGCATCGCATTGGATAACAACAAGAACAATCGAGGTGAACTACTACCATGCGAGAGCCGAGAGCAGAGCTGGGAGATAGAGAGATCTGAAGAGGAGCTTCTAAACAGGGAGGCAATGCCGAAAAATCCACTTAAATGCGAGTGCACGTAAGCCAGGTTCACATGTATGTACATATGTGTGTGTGTGTGGGTGTGGATGTTGGGGGTGTGTGTGTGCGTACGTGTGTATATCACGTACATTTATCTTTGTGTCGTTTTGTAGCACTTAAGCTACACTAACAACACACACTTATAGCACGCTCTCACTCCACCCACCCCACCCCTGACTCCCACACACACACACACTATCTCACACACTCTGTATGTGTCCACGTTTGCCGTTAGTCGTAATGAAACGCAATGGAGCTGCGTGTGAAAGGCCTCGTTGCGGTCCTGGACCATTGCCAGTCGCACGCATTGCTCTTAAATGAGAATTTACCCAAAAGTATCTTGCACTCGGAGATACGCATCATACTCCAACTTATACATACCTCCCCCCTCTGACCACACCCCTCTTAACAGACGCCTCACTGGACAATAGGTTATAGCCATGAGCAATGGGCACAGCTCCAAGCAGTGTACTGGTCACTGGGTCGTGTATTGGATTTGTATTTATGATGTGCGCATAAAATACAATAATACCATTAAAATTGAAGAAGAAGACGCCTTTGTTCAGCACTGCTGGAAAATCGAGTGAAAAGCGAAACTTAAATACCCTAAGCCAGCTTAGTTAAGGAATTAAGTTGCAAGGAGGAAAGTTTAAGGAGATGATAAAGAAAATAAATGATAAAGAAAATGCTAACGATAGAGTTGGGATATGAGCAGTTATGCGACTATCGATAGACCGATAGTAAAAAATTATACTTTCATTAAATAATATTGCCAAATATCTTAAATGATATTATAATTACACTATTTTAGTTCTGATTCAATTCAAATTTAATATTATTTAATATATTAATTACAATTAAAATTAATAAAAGTTCCATTATTCTATTCCATATTATTTTGTATTATAATTTAAATCAAATTAATATATATAATCAATCTGAAGTTTCATTTTTTAAAATTTTTAGAAACCATCCATAGTGCCCTAAATAATTTATCTGAAATACAATCCATAGTTCCATCAATTGTTTCAGACCTCTAGTTAAAAGTTGAAGAAAAATATAGAGCGACATCTATTCAAACATAGTGTTATTATTTATTTTATTTTACTATTGTTTACTACTCACTCATTAGAAGATATTTTTATAATGTTATACTTATTTTAAATACACTTTTTTTAGTCTTTACTTTAAGGTTTGGTATACTTGTGTCAGCTCTTGGAATGTTGGTATACTAAGCCAACATTAAAGTACAGTCGTAACTATTCTAAAGTGGATCTTGATTGAGTAATATATTTATCTATTATTTCGATTTATCAATTGTCCTACTTTAACCGTCACAACGATAGGATACAACAACCTATTGTAATAAATATTTAATTTTTATTAATATTCTATATTTAAATAATATATTACTTCAAAAATCCAAACTGATTAAAATTAAAATTCCAAATTTTCAATTCTTTTTGATGGCAATTCTTGCCTTTCGTATCTTATCATATGGACATACCTTATCATATAGAGCACACACACGCTGTTTTTGAAATTTAGCATATAACGAACATAGGATACAAAGTGTGTAAAGTTCAGTTACAACACTCATAGTGCTTTACTCTATCTACGTAGTACTACATGCGTAGCTAGCATAGTTATTAAGTGCCCCATAAACATCAGGAACAAGCAGAGAATTGACTCTGCGTATGTTACTTACCACCAACTGGCCATTGCCATTGGCCATTGCCTTGCCTTGTGGCTGTGGCTATTTTACGCCATTATAGCCAAGTTTGGTTGCCGTTTGGCATAAATTTATATGCGGTTGCTGTCGATGTTGGCGGCAACGGAAATTACCATTTTATTATTGCAGGCATTGGTCCAGTCACTCCCCCACACCCAGACCTTACTATCTACTGAACTTATTGAATTCACATTAAAATTGGTAATGGATATATGCATGTGCACGACCCACTGGCATGTGTATAAGCAGATACTTGAATATACACACAGCTGTGACTGGACTGTAGTTGCAGATAAGTGAAATCCGACAGATACTCGAATTTATTTTTGCTTTATTGTTGAAACAGTTCGAAGGCGTAGTTTTTAAATAGTTTCAGAGCTCATACAGAGTAATTAGAAGCTGCAGTTGTATCTAGAATCATCTGCCGAACATTTAGCTGACACATTGTACGATGGTAGCATCACCCTCATTCCATGGGTGTGTTTCATCCGTCTCGTCTTTATCCACGTCTTCGATTCCAGATGTCCTTGGAGTGAATTCCTTTTTGCATAACTTGCATATTCTTTTCTCCGCAGGTTCATCAGGTTCATCAGCATCTGCAGGCTTATCCTCTATGTCTTTCTGCTCAGCATTATTCTCATCATTTTGCTTAGTTTTTTCCTCTTTGGTTTCTGGTCTTGCTGCATCAGAGTCAGAAGGGATATCGTTGTCATTGTCGACCAGAACTCCTGCAGCATAGAAACGATCCTGGAGCATTTTCTTCCATTCACTGATGTACGTCATCATCTCAAGAGTGTTATTGTCCACCGTTAGACATAAATACCACATAATATCGGTACCGGCGAGTTCCTTGTAATTGCCTTTTGGGCCAAAATCCTGTGGTGAATTGGATACATCATAGACCACGCCTTTGAGGGCTAACAAGAATCTGCCATTAGGATTATCTGATGAATACTTTTTAAGCTGATGGAGAGTCAAGCTGAGATTCTTCAGTGGCGGCAATAACGGCACCTGTCCCTCCTTCACATAGTCCTCGACATCATAGGTGGGGTGCTCCCGACGACTGTGCATGTAGGCAGCAAATATCAATACTCCGGTTACGGCCACGATGCCATAGGGTGAGCTGAGCCAATCGAGCAGCTGTTCACTCCAGGTACCACTCCTTTCCAATGATAAAGCCATTTCGAAACTTGAAGAAAACTTTTTGAAAATGTTGGAAATTTTACTACTATACTATTTTACTATTTTCGCTTAACTAGCTACGCGGCTGAATCAATACTGAGAAAATATAATAGACGAATAGGAAGTTCGGAAAATGCTCGACAATTAGGGCAAGAGCTGCCTTGATTTGAAATATTTTTAATGAACAGAAGAGAATTAACTCAAGTGGTATGCTTTTCATTGCTTATGCAGGTCTGGTGGTCACCTTGTCCGAGTCGTGAGTGTCCTGAAGAGCCTGAGCTGGATTTGGCTGTACATCAGTGCGTTGACTATTGTCTATTGCAGGAGCAAGTCAATCCACAGCTCTACACTGAATTACCGTTCCACCACAAGCCAACAACAACTACTACGGCAAGGCCAACGTTCAGAGAGGCAACAGCAGCAGCAGCAGCAACAACAACAACAACGCCAGCAGCAGTGGTAGCAACAACATCTGCACCCGCCTCATCATTGCCAGCATTATTCGCAACGCAAACGAGAAGCAGATACCAAGATGTACTTAATATGTCATCGACCATGTTCCCACCATTGGACAACGTATCAGCACTGTCGCTGCTGCTGCTGCAGCAGCAGTCCCCAGCAGCAGGAGCAGCAGCAGCAACAACATCCTCATCGTCATCATTATCATCAGCTGAATTGTCAGCCATGTCCATGCAGGGATTGAATCGTAAGTGACTCCAACTACTACTACAACATGATAATACCAAAGACCCTCTGCACTATAAAAAACAAAAACAAAAACGACCAAAAAAAAAAAACAAACTCTCCTTGAAGTTCCATTTGTTGACTCCACCCTTATTATCATCAGAGCCCGGCTCCAGTTGCCTAGTGTCTCCTGGTGCTTGTTAGCCGTTAGTTTTCCTGTCAAGCTTGTTATTCACTGCGCTCTGGCCACTCTCCACTCGCTTCCTCTTCTTCTTCTTCTGCTCTTTCGCAGTGTCCATTCGCATGCACATTCACATTCGTTTGCTCTGTGTGTGTATTATGCTTTTATTAGTTTGTTTCCCCCATCTTGGCCGAGGTGCTGAGCAAAAACTTACTCCATAAAAGCCAAAGAACGAGTTAAGCTCATTGCCCCAAACGTTCGACAGAAAATAAACGCAAAACCACAAAAAAAGAAGAAAAATTATAATAAATATAATTCAACTTGTGGCTGCCATGTGGAGTAGTATTAGTAGTCGTACTCCTTGCCTGTCGTCATTAAAGCCCGATGCTTTTCAAGAAACTTTACAAACTTTTGCAACATCTTCGCAAAACTTGGAAAAGAGCTTTTCATATCTGTATTAAAATTTCAACAGAGCCAACCAACAGGAAAATGTTCTTTAAGAGACAGAGGGCCAGATGGACAGATGGAGTACACTTGCAAATGAACTAAATACATAAACACGAATTTAACTACACTAGAAAGTATTTTAGATAATTGCTGCCAAGAAATCAAGCAGGCAGAATAGATGCACTAATTGCTAAATTTATGCAAAATTGATATAATGTCATGATGACTTAATAATTTGATAGAAGCAATAATTTGTGTAAACTGGAAAATGTATTAAAAAAGTAAATATGCCGCAAATAAATTGGCACAAATGTTTTGTAGCATACCGTTTAGTTGAATATTAATTAATGATAAATCCAAACAGTTTTTCTTACTCAAAATTCATTTATTTAGTATTTACCACGCGTAAATTATATTTTTAACTTTATCGGAAATTCTTTCGTACCGTAACCGATAAACGTCTTCATGTACAAATGGATTTGATAAAAATCGATTCAATATATATATTTTTTTCTATAAAATTATATTTATCACGACATATAAATGATACATCGATGCTTTTACGAAATAATTGATAATTGAAATTAAAAATTAAAAAGAATTATGTATATCGCATGTATACCATATACAGACAATATTTTAAGTTAAGAGTAGTGTTGAGCTAACGAGCTTATTTATTAGCTGTTAATAGAAGCTGTTTATTAAAACACGCGAATTAAATTTAAATGATTTTGAATGTTTATTAGCTATAATCCTGTGTGTATATATATTATAATAATGCGGCACATAGAAAATGCAATAGAGTTCAGCACAAGCAGCATAAGAATAGCAAAGAACAGCAAAATAACCATAAGGTACTACAGTGAACATTGCAATTAGGAAGCATTAGAAGAATGCAGTTGCGTTAAGCAATACTGCAATACTGGTCTTTGTCAATATATTTAGGTTAAAGCTGCGTAGCCCGAGAGGTAGTTTTTTAATTTTTTTGAAACATTTGTATCTACATTTAATCAGAGATTTTCGATATCTATAGCGATGTAATATTTTCCATTTGAAATATTTCCCATAATAAATATCGATATTTTCTAGTGGATGCCCATCCCCAGACAATGGGCAATAATGATTGTCGATTTCTTGCCAAACTTATCGATAGCTACAAATAACAGCTGTTTAATTACATTCAGGATGACGCAAAAGAAGTTAGCTTAACAGCAATTAACAATTGTAGTAACTTTGATTGTAAAGTATTCATTCTGTTTCGCGTGAACCTTCATAATGAAAATCAGCGTATTGTTAAAGGAATCTAAAGGCCATCGACCACAGTCTGCCAAGGAGCCAATCTTTGCTTAGGATTATATTGTTGATCCGTCGTTCCATGTTCCGTTTCAGTTACTTCTTGAGCTTGTTGAAGAAGTTCAAGAAGACCCCCACGAAATTCTATCCCAGAAGATCGCCCATTAAAATCACTCCATTTTACCATCTGGCTGAGATTCGACTTTTCACGGGCACACATAACATGTGTGACCTACCTGTGCCGTGACACAGTGCTATCGTGACTTGGTGCTCATTCCATTCAATCCAAATCAAGGCGAAACCGATGCCAGCCCTAAAAACTTGCCGTGTGTACATTAAGCAGGATTCCCCGCTCAAGTTTCCATTGGTGCAGCGTGTGCACCACAAGGGCAACATGAAGCTGTACTCGCATAGAAGCCACGGACCTAGTTTCAATACAAAGAAGCTCACCCGGCAAAAACAGCCTTATTTGGTTTTCACAGTTTTACTTCCAAGGAATACTTAAAATAATTACATATATGTAAAAGAAAATCTAGCAAATTGTTGTACAATCGATCTTTAAATCTTTGATATATCAAGAGTTGAAGTTATTTGGTTTGGTAATCGAAAATGCACTTGACATTTTGCACAATTGGAATTTGGTCATGCATGGCTCCAGCTCTTGGTATACGGAGTAAGCCTTGAGGCGAGATTGCCTTGGCAATTCGGTTGCTTGTCTATTCTCCATTGCAATGTCAATTTTCTCATGCTTAACACTTGAATGTTTACAGTTTCGACGGGAGGTGCTGGAGCTGGCACTAGCACTGGGAATGGGAACGGGAATGGCAAGCCAAAGGTCAGCAGCAGTTGGGTGCACTCGGATAATGCAGATGCCACTTATTTTATGCTGCAAATGCATCCTGATCTGGCAGATCCCACCGAGCAATTGGGCATGGAGATTGAACAGGACGATAATGAGACAGTGACTGACATCAGGCAACGCTTCGGCGAGGAGAGACTTGCGCGTATGCAAATCAATCTGACGGACATGGATGATTTGGATTTGCGCTGTGGTGGTCTAGTGAGACGCACGAATATATCCTATGTGAGCACCAGAGCTGTCAAATGCATGATGCAACGTTGCACGTTCACACTCAATGCGCCAGAGATTTGTCCGCCGGACTACAAGGAGACGGATGACACCATATTCTGGATATACTTTTTGCTACGGTAAATAGAATTAACACTAATCAAATGTAGTATTATAGCATCTGTTGTGAAACAGCAAACCAAATATGTTATGGCGAATTCTAATCGGATTTATTTCGTTAAAATATATGGACGTTGTTGGCAAATATTTTATGGAAATCAGATTATATTTCATAACAAAGTTAAAGTCATTTAAATCAGTTTCATTTATACAATCAAACCTTTTAGTCACCAACTAAATACATACTATTCGCTATACATAAGCTCTATGTGCCATTAGCTCAAGGTAAACCTATTAATCTGGCTATAAGAGGCAAGCCCTCAGGAGAATTTTTGTTTTAATTAATTTGTTTTTTGCCTCTGCTCTCCATAGGTTCCTGGCAACGACCATGTTGTCGGCTGGAGTAACCATCATGGATCCCATTGCTCTGACGATGATAGAGAAATTTGGAGGAGACTTTGGCCGTGAGCGTTTGTTCTCCAGCATTGGCATGGCAATCTTTTCGCCCATCACCGGCATCATGATTGACTATTCGTCAAGGGGATTGGGCTATACGGACTATTCAGCTGCATTTTATACGTACGATGTGCTCCTGGTGATATCGACAATGTCTGTGCTAATGATGCCGCTGGGCGAGAAGCTGCCGGCGGATAATGTGTTTAGGGATTTATGGAATCTATTGAAAATGCCGCACGTGATTGCCTTTATCATATTTCTATTCGTGCTTGGCAATTTCTGGGGATTCATCGAAAGCTTTCTATTCTTGTATCTCAAAGAGCTCGGCGCACCCAACTATCTCCTGGGTAATGTTATGGAGCGGTGTGCCACTATTTCTATGCTCTAAATTCCATGTCTTTAATGTTGCAGGCATCACAATTACGGTGGGCACTGTGAGCAGCATACCATTCCTGTATGGAGCAGAGAAAATTACACGCATCTTTGGCCACGTTAATTTGATTATCATTGCATTCTTCTCGCATGCCGGTCGCCTGGTGGGCTATTCCTTTATCGAGTAAGTGTAGCATGTGGCGCTACAGTAGTAGTTGCTGCAGACATGTGCGTGTAATGTTATTTAATGGAAGCAATGATTCCCCATAGAAACGCCTGGTGGTGCTTCCCATTCGAGGCCATGGAGTCGCTATCCTGCCATCTAATGTGGGTGGCAGCTGCCACCTACTGCTCCATCTTGGCACCAAAAAGTTTGCTCGCCACATTGATTGGCGTGCTTGGCATGGCTCACTTCAGTTTGGGTAAGTGCACCAGTACACAGTGCCAGCCAGATACATTTAGTATCTAATCTCAAATAATCACTCGTATCACTTTCCTCACTCCCCCGCAACAGGACGTGGCAGTGGCAGCTTTACAGGCGGCTTGCTCATTGGACAGTTTGGCACGCGTGATGCGTTCCGTTACATGGGACTACTGGCAGTGGTGGGTGGCATTGCGTATGGTCTCTTGCATCTAATTTGGTTGCGTAAATTCGATCACACCACTGAGGAGTCCGAGGAGGAGGTGGAGGCCGTCGAGAATGGCGAAACGGAGAAACTCACTGGCGAGCCGGCGACCAAGGAACAAGGCACCTCCATGTCGCTGGAACGTTTGAGTCTTATGATCAAATACAATCAGATTGGCAGTCTCTCATCGCTGCCGCGTGGCTCGCGGGTTAGTTGCAATAACAAAGCAAAGAGCAGACAAGTTTTTTCGGCCAGCCTAACAGAAGATACACTTGCAAAGGCATAGCTGTAGATGATATAGTTTTGTTGAAGCTTGAAAGATAAATTGAGTGTAGATCAGTGTGGTTGTATGAATAGCACCACTGGTATAGATACATATAAGTAGTCTTACTTTAGGAGACATTCCTGTTATAGTAGATACAATCAATTCAGTATCTACTAGTATACCTCTTGGTCTGATATATTTTCCAAATAATAAGCAATCTTAAGTTGCTTCTGTGACAAGAGAAGATGTCTGTGCAACCCAGTCTCATTTGAAACCTCTAAGTCGCTATGCCTTTTGCAAGTGTATAAAAAGTTTGGACCGCAGAAACTTTTTAATTGAAATTCCCTGCAATAATAAACGTACATACTAATACATACATACCACCTCCCCCTCCAGGCGGACATACACGACCATTTGTCGGTGCGTCGCAGCAGCTACAATGTGGAATCGCTGAGAGGCGTGCCAAAGCATGGCAACATTGGGAGCAGCGCATCCAAGGTGGATATACTGCGTTCGGCGCTCGAAATTAATCACAAGTCCTCGAACAATTCGATGCTGAGCAAAGCCGATAACAAAACGTCAAATCAATCACTGGGTCGCAATCGTGCCGACAGTGCTCCCAAATTGAATCACAGCAATCTAAAGAATATTTCACAACCCGCCCTCGAGGGTGTCGTATTAGAGGTGAGTTGTTCCAAATCTCTAGTTTCCCAGGTTCCCCAGTTACCCATTTCCCAAAAATTTTCTATGTGTATATGGGTGTGTGTGTGTGTGTGCCGATGATTGCCGTCAATTGTTTTGATTTGTTTTTTTTTTCCTTTCGAATGTCTTGTGTATCGCATCGGCTTCTGCCTCTCGGTCGGGGGATGGGGTAAGCTTTTAAAAGCACAAAAAATGCTCAGCAGCTGTTGCCTCAATAACTTTTTAGCATACACATACAGATGTCGTGATGCTGCTGCTGTTACTAGTATTGCTCCAGTTCCTGCTGCGCGCTTTCCTGTCCTGCCCTGTCCTGTCCTAGTCTGTTTTTGCCGCCTTGACAACCGGATGCTCTGCGCCACTGCATCCGTTTGCCGTTCACCATTCGCCATTCGCCATTCACCATTCATCGTTCATTGTTCATTTTGAACTTGTATCTGTTTTTTTTTGTTTTTTTTTTTTTTTTTGTACAGTGTGTGTGTGTTTTTGTTATTGTAGCATTTCGTGTGTTTGGCATTTGTTTCCTTTGCTGAATGCTCGCTTTTGACGCCGCTTGAATGGTTTTGATTTCGACAATGTGAACTCATCGAATTGCTGGCCAAGTTCATTGCGTTTTTGTTTTCCAAACAGGCAACAGAAACAAACCTGGCTGCAGTTACAGTCTGTAATTCCATTGATGTGGCTAAGCCGTGTCTGAAGAGAATTGTTTTGAAACGATTACCAGGGCGGGTTCTATAATCTAGTCAAAATTGTTATCGAGCGAAATTGTTTCGCTTTATTAAAGTTACTCATTTTATTTTAAATTTTTTGTGTTTAATAATAAATGTCTTAATTATGCTCATACATCCACCGCCATCTATTACTTGTCATAGTCCATTGATGTGGCTAAGCCGTGTCTGAAGAGAATTGTTTTAACACTATTACCAGGGCTGGCGTAGTTCTATTATCGAGTTAAAATTGTTATCGAAATTGTTCGCTGTTAAAGTTTTTTTTTTTTTAATAATAAATGTCTTAATTATGCTCATACATCCACCGCAATCTATTACTTGTCATAGTTAATTCCATAATTAATTAGCAAAGCTTTCAAGCGAGCTTTTAGAGCAGCCTGGCCAGCCATAATTCAATAAATCAAATGTGGTTGCAACAAATGTGCAGCATAAAGCAATAATAACAGAAAAAAATAAATGAAAATAAAACAAAAACGAGCAAGAGCAACAAATTAATGAATTTATGAACATACCAAACTTTGCCTTGGCATTTTCAGGCTGCAGCTAAACAAAACAACCACAGGAACAACACTCTAAGGCTGGCTGGCTGGCAGATGGACAGGCCAGGCAGATGGACAGACTCAAACCCACAGACAGACGGACAGACAGAACTGACTAACTGACAAACAGACAGAGTCGACTCGGGGCTGGGCCAAAGAGCTGCACATCAGTGAGCAGGAAACAAAAGCCAGCATCCAGCCCAACAAAAACACAGCAGGGAGTTGGAGAGTTGCAAATTGCAGGCCAGTCCAAAGTGGAAAGTTGTTCCGTTTATTCGTTTCCCTTTTTCCTTTTTTTTGTTGGGTTTTTCGTTTGTGCAAAATAATTTCTCCCCTAAACCGAGAGATAGAGAAAGTGCAGTTTCATTTGCTGACTCTGTGTGTGTGTGTGTGCGAGTGTGTGTGTGAGTGTATGAGTGCAACTATACTATAATATGTGACTATATAAGTCTGTTTTATGTACAACAAATGTTATTCGCATACCAAAAAACAAAAACAGGGAGTGGAATCAACATTTTTTCCCAGCCGCATGAAAAAGTATCCAAGTGGTTTGTTAACTTCAATACCCGCTGTGGATTTATCTGTTATACCCAGCTCCATGTTAATGGTAATGTACACTCCAAACCAGTCCAAAACAAAAGCATCAAATTACACAAGATATTCGGTGAAACCGACTTGACAATTTTCTTGCAGAAAAACTCGGAGAGAGCTAAGCAGTTGAATGCTATGTTAAATGTAATATAATAATTAGAAATTGTTGTGGATAAACTACAGTAAATATGGGTACATTTAACGCTTTTATTTAAAACTGCTTTCAATTCAAATACATATACAACTAGCTTTTCCGCTCGGTATGATATATACAAAATAAGAGATTTTTAAAAAAATATTTAAATAATTTTATGGACCACAAACAAATGAACAGGGGAGGGGTTTATTAAATCAATCTAAATGGATCATCTAGTTTTGAGGTTGATTCCCAATCTAAAGTCAATTTTGCTTTATTACGTCTGGAAATTTATTAAACTAAAAAAAAAATGTTTCGTTAATTGGGTACCCAATAATATAAAGCTCTAAAAATTTTAATAGCTATGGATACATTACTTTACTATTTCAAAATAATTCCTTTCAAAGAGTGTTGCATACTTTTGTGCTTCAAGTTTGGTAGAATATATTTTCATCCTAAAATAATAATTACTTGGATTAACTTAATCTATTTTTGTGGCCCTGTGTTTTGTTTGTTATTTTCAATTTGTAGAAAGAACACCATAAAATTAGTTACATATTAACAGAATTCTTTTCCTAGATCAAATCCAATTATTCACTTTTATTTTGTCCAATTTGTTAGTTCATTTAGCTGTAGGTCTCTGCGACTGCAAGAGTATTGCCTTATACTTGTGTACTAGTGTAGTACATGCCACTGCATGACTCAGCTATGCATCCGATTGCTGCCTGCAACACACAGAATCCAGTAGATGAGCTGCAGCTGAAGCAGAGCTGAAGCAATCCAAGAAATTGCATGATAAGAACTCAAAGACAAGCATGTGCATGCTGTAGTTAACATATAGTATTACCGCTTGTTGTTGTTGCAACTACTTTAGTTTTACCAGTAGTAGTTGTAGTATTTGTTGTTGTTGTTGTTTTGGCCCAAAAGCAACCACTGGAGGCAGCCATGGCTGACGCCCACAATTGCGCCATTTGGCTTTTGGCTTCGCTTGTTTTGATAAGCAGCGGGAATGTACGCTTAGTTAAGCTTAGTTCGAGTTTAATTTTGCTCACTCAACGGGCAATTTCAGCTGTTGCCATTGCGCCATTTCACAATTTTATTGCCATTATGCATCAAATAAATACATACAAACACATTCCTATACAAAACATTCCTCCTCCTTTTGCTTAGACGAAAGAGGAAAAAAATACGTTGGAAATTGTCGCCTTTTGATATTTTTCTTTCGCTTTGATTTTGTTTACGCTTTAAGCCAAATGATTTGTTGTTCAACTTAGTACAAGTTGACAAAAAATAACAATCGCAGCTGTTGCAAAGCCAACAATAACTTGTATGGGCCACCAGGGGAGCACGGGGCACACTGTAGTAGTGGATAACTGGAAGAGGATGTAGTTGCTGTTGCTGCCACTGCTGATGCTGCTGCTGCTTGCATGGAGGCAAAAAGAAAAACATTGCCGTAACATAAACAAACAAAGAAGCTCAGCAAATGCCGTTTTGTGAAACGTTGAAAACCATTTGGAAAGTTCACAATAGTCGCAGCAGTGGTGTATAAATAATTGAACTTGCGATGAAAATGTTTGCCATAAAATGTAAACATTGCGCACATATACTATTTAAATTGATAATAAAATAGATGTATACATATATAGATAAGGTTATCGGCGAACCGCCACTGCGTTACCCAGAGCATTTGCTATCGTTCCGAACGTCTGATATCTTTTACGATCTGACACATTTAACGCTATTTTCCACATTTAGTTACATTTGTGCCTGTATAAAATGCCATAAGGGACTGGGGAACATCCTGTCACATTTATCACAAATGTGGTTTTTTATTCCGAGAGTTTTTAGTAGTTTTTGTTGTATAGAATATCGATTAATTTAAAAAAATAAACACATTTTTTATCAGCGTCCAATCATGTACTCAATATTATAGTATTTAAAATGAATAGTAAATGCATTTTATGTAAACATTGTTCACACAAACTAACACATGTTATTGTGCGGAGTGACTGGCATATCCATGTCCGTCCTTCCACACTTTGCTCATACTAGAAATACTATATTCAGACAAATATGAAAGTGCCCAAATGAAGGGTATGTAGGGTGTCTCTTTGCAATAGATGTAAATGAACAAAAATTCCTAGAAATATTTCAAATAACCATTCGACTCATTCAAACAAAATGTGGCAATTCACCCCGAAAAAACTAGTTTTTTTGTCGTTAGACAGATTGATAAATACCAACGATAACAACAAATTTTTATCATATATCACATTTAAAAAAGAGTAAAGGGCTCTATTGGAAAGGGGTGATTCAAATGAGGCGATTGATGTTTCAGTAAAAATAAGATATGAATAACTTGCAATCAATCGATAAATATCAGTACATTTTTTATCGGTTTACCACCAACCTTTTTTGTGGACAACTTTGTCTTTTTCCGAACAAATACGTCATATTTTTAACTGCTTCAGCCGGAAAAATTAAAAAAAAATCACAAGACCAGAAATCCGTCTTATTTTCGATAAGTAGTCATGGCTTTTAATACAGAAAACACAAATACCAAATATTAGATTGAACAGAACATTATTAAAAGCATGCCATATTAATTATCACAATATATTAAATATCTGTTAATAGTTATATTTTATTATCGTATAACTGTGCTTTATATTACATTAAATTTAGGCGCTATTTTGCGACACTGTGTTAAGAACAGAGAATTCAATTTCCTTCTCATATTTTACTATTTTCAATGGCACGTACGTATTTTGTGCCATTTCCTGTTAGCTATTTCCCCTCTAACACAGAGCAGAGCTAGCAGAAAATAAAAGCGCCACATACGTGTATTCTAGCTAGTAGAGTATTATTATTTTTTGTATTTCTTGAGCTGAACATAAAGCGATTTATCGATGTGCGAAACAACGGAGGCAAAGTGTGTATGCGTATGTACTACTATGTGTATGAAAAAAATAAATATTTATACGCGTATCTCAAAATAAAAGCCATATAATTTGACGCTGCTCGTTGGCTGAGTGTGTCTATATGGCTGGGCAACATTTGTCATTGTTGAAATTTGGTCGGCAACGACTTTATATGGCTCAACGCCAACGACTTTATACTACAGCACCCAATCCCAGCGACAATTTGTAGCGCAGAGCACAAGAAGTGAGTGCGAAATTGCGCGTAAGTAATTTTTATTTGTAAGGCTGAGAAGCATAATGCGAAAAACAAATACTCGAGGCAGCTGCAGTCGAGAGAGCTCGACAAAAGGAGGGCTACAATTAGCTATAGAACAGTAGAGAGTTCCTTTGTCCATGGATTCAGTATTAAGAACAAGAGCAGCTATTTCAGCTAGGAATCAAAGAAGACTCTCATGTGCTTTTCATGGCAAAAGGAAAATCAACTGATGAGCATTACCAACAGCTTTGCAGTTTGCAAAACAAAAGTAGAATTTCATATGAGAGAAAGCGTGCGTGCGTATGTGTGGGGGAAGTTGAATCTGTGTGCATTGAGCTGCATTGCTTTGCAGTTTTTGCACGTTTTAATAAAAGCGAACAAACAAACAAAACGAACAACCGCAAGGCAGGGGGGCAGAGCAGAGTGGGCGGGAATTTTCATGCATACAATTTATACCTAAAAGTTTGATGGAGTGGAAATGCAATAAAACCGAAAACAAATGCAGTGAATTGACGTACCAGTAGTGATTTCATGACTCTAATATACCTGCACCATGTGCATACCAAGTGCAATTGCAATTGCAAACACAAAATGCTAATAAAGCTTGAACTCGTGCTCTAAGTAAGAGATATTGAATGGAATATTTGCAGAGCAAATTGATTGCTTGCATAATTAAACAAAAATTGATTGATTTGTTTCCAAAAATGAAACAAGCTTTCAACTTGTCATGGCATGGATTAACTATGCACATATTAAAAATAAAAATATACTTTTTGTATGAAATCTATCCATCATAGTCTTTTTTTGAGATACAGATATCAGATGCAGCTGTAATTCAGTCGAGCATATTAAGGGAACTCAAGTGCCGAATAATGGCTTCAGCAGATCCCAAATGGAGGCAAATGGAAACCCAAAACTTTCCCAACTGCATTTGCTATTCATTTAAAAATTGTTTTGTTGTTGTTCAGCACTTAAAATGTGTGCATTATATTGTGAAAAAAAACAACCTGAAATTAGCATGCAGGTTGGAAAATTCACATACGAGAATTTCCATAAAAAAATAGAGCTGAAAAAATGCGGTAAAACAAACAAACAGACTGTGGGCGTAAATCTGATTCCGCGTGTTGAGCACTCAGGGGGTTTAACTGAATTTGGGTTTTTGTTGTTTGAATTCCATTTGGTTGGATTGTTAATTTGTATGCTTGTTATACTACAATCGCTAATTTGTTCAATTTAAGTTTTTAATTGGCTCTAAAACATTTCGTAAATCCGAACGGAAATGCCGGGAGATATGTGAAATAGGCAAAGCGGAAGAATGATAAATTTGATAAATTAATGAAAGCTAATACAGAAAGCATGGTTTTTTTTAAATAATGTGGCCATAGTGGTATGGAGTTTCATAAATCATAAATCAAATACATATATGTATATTCGCTAGTTCTATGATTTTAAACATTTATATTTATTAACTTTTATATTCTTTACTGCCTTGTGCATGAGTTGCGAATAGTTACTTTTATGCCAAATCCTAATCGTATTTTATTGCTTACCACACACAGGATCAGGAGGGTCCCAAGGTAATACCGGAAGAAACGGAATTGAATTCATCGAAAACCCTTGTATCTGGCTGTTTAGAGGAGGTGCCTGCAGCTGCTGAGAGCACAAAACAGAACGGGAGTGGCAAGGGATTGCAGGAGGATGACAATTGATTGACACCATGTCCATGGTGTATGTCAACCCACTGGGGCGTATGAGTGATATTACTACAATAAACCAAAATCCAAATGTGTAAACGCAAAAAACAAAGGAGAAATTGATACAGATTCAATTTGCAAATTAATGAAATAATACAAATGCGTGTAACAAATAATAAACAAATGATTGTTGATAGTATATGTTGTATATGTATACGTAAATTATGCAAAGTAAATAAAACAAAAAACTCTTTGTTGAAGAAAACATCATGATTGAAAGTTGCATTGAAACATTTTATTTTGCTTTTTGCTTAAAATAAATTTTGAATTTTCAACAGAAACTGTTTGCTTTAATTTCCATTCACATACGAGTTTTCATTTTGTGTATTTGCTAATTATTTAAAAATTTAATTTAAGTTAATGTTTTTTGCATTTAATTATTACTGTGTTTTTTTCCTCCGTTTACTTAGGCTAAAGCTGGCTCAGGTTAAATTTATTTACGAGTTTTTTCGTCAAACATCATTATTACTTAAAATAGCTTTTAAATTACAAAACTTATTTCCATTTGCATTCATACATTTATTATTGATATAAATATTGCCAAGCTTTGTGGATTTTTTTTTGTTTTTTCTTTTTTTTTTACCGCACAAAGTTAATGATTTACTAAGTGTTGTATTTGCAACTCATTTACTGTCTACTGCTTTGTAAAGTTCTCATTTCAATTTGACCAATATTAATATTTTCACGTCAACAGCAATACATATGTCCACACACATACACACACAGAGACGTCAACGTTTGTGTTTAATAAAAAACATAATGTGCTGTTGAAACATAGTCGACTGCAACATACCCTGCACGTCAGACTCGGCCCATTCAAACTGAGAGAACTGACGACTGTTGTGCACATTTACACAGACTTCTCATACCCCATTGGCTAACCAAAATAAATATTTTAATAATTATTTGCGTTTCGCCAACCACAAAAACAATTTAAAATAGAGTGACGTGCTTTAATTTATGCTAATTAATATTCAATAGCGGCCTACGAGTGCCGTTTCATACGAAATTATATTATTTACTTTTTCAAAATTAGCACACAATAATCTCTGATATTTATAACAATTTCCTGGTATTTTCGTGCTCATTGTCTATGCAAATAAAGTCAGTTTCGCAGTGTGGTAAAAATTAATTAAAACTATTTTAGCCGTACTTAGTTGAATGCAAAGCCAATTCTATTTTATGTTTAAATGGCAACTATTTAGATATTTTTAAATATTAAATCATATTTATTTATTATTTATTTAATAAAGTCAATTAGCCATTTGCCAATGCCATAAAATTAGTCAACACTTGTTAGAATTAAATGCAGAAAAACCATGAATAAACAGCAGTATTTGGCAATCTATTTAAACAAATATTTAAACTGAGAACTGTGACAAGTCTTTGGGCTTTTATAAAAACTAATTACGCTTTGATTATTTGTCAAGTCAAGGACTGTTCTGACAACTAACATAAAGACGTAGTCAAAAACCATCGGTAAGACTGACCTTGCCTTTGCCTTTGTGTTTAGTTTGATTAAAATCAATCATTACAATATTAAAGCAAACACAAAGAAACATCCTTGATCGACTCTGTGTGTGTGATAACATATTGAATAAGCACATAACAAAGACACATGATATAATAAAAGCAATCATATTAGAAAAGCTTCGACATATCCATACTGCGCTCACACCGCAGTCATTTGCATAATCATAATTTTGAATCGTATTCAGACTGGACTTGTGTGTGTGTATGGGTGTGTGTTTGGGTAGCTCAAATAAATGTGTGGTTACATAAGATTTTAAGCTTATTAAGTACATGCATGCCATATTCATTATAATTATAGTGTATTAGAGTTGAATTTACCGCCAGGTTTATAGGTAAATAGTTATCTCATTTATTATCCAATTATCCGTAATGTATCTGTATCTGCAGTTGCTTGTCAGCTGGCAATATTTGTAATATTGCGCAAGCACTTAACATACAAAGTTTTTATCATTATTATTATAAGTATTATTATTATATTTTAAAACTCACTATTGAGCTGACCTTATGCCTTACAAGTAAACTCTATTCATGGGAAACGTGCTCGCACGTAAATTTAACTAACCAGCCCACATCCGTGGCATCAGCTTCCGTGGCCTTTCCAGTTGCACTTTCAGCTTTTGCTATAGCTACTCTGCCAAGTCCATCTCACTGTATTAACGGCGAATGCTGGGAGTTCTCACTGAAGTCCACTGTGTAATACATGTCATTCTCAAGATTCATGGCCAAATGCCGTTGGAATGGGCGCTCATGCAGTTGCCCGCCCAGCGTGCTCTGTGTCTGGGAGCTGCAACCATTTGGCTTCGAGGGCAAATGTCGCGTTGACTGGCCCACATTGCTGCTGGCTGTTGCAGTGGCAGCAGATGCTGCCGCTGCTGCTGCAGCTGCTGGTGTATTGAGACCTTTGCCACTTAGCCAATGTTTATTCAGTTTGCCCTGCATCTTGGGTCGGCGACTGAAACCCAAAATGGGTATAAACGAAGTGGAACGTGTGGAGAACTTTCGATACGTCTGATTCACCTTGCAGTGGCAAATGGTGACCTAGTTGAGGAATAAGTAAGACGCATAAAAAACAGGTAAATGATTAGTTTATCATGGCTTGAAGAGTATTGCAAATTATAACAAAATATTGAGCTTGTACATGCTGATAGTTTTCAGTCTTCATGTGTTCGAGTTGCAGCAGTAAAATAATATTTGTATATACCTTGGAAAACATCTATAACGAGTGTATCTGCTCAGGGTCAACTAGCTGTCTTATACCTGGTTTTACTTATGTGTTAGCAAACTAATTGAATATGAAGAACTAGCTATCTACAGGACAACATATACAGATGAAGTGAGCCAGCCATAGATACTTCTGAACTGTTGAAGGTCGAGATTCGTCGCTTAGTAGTTCTACTTAACTTTAAACGGTATTTACTAATATACATTCAAGGCTACTGCTAATACTACTAAGAATAATGAAACTGTTATGCCATACAGTTTCGATTCTCATTGAAATTATTTATAGTCTACTTCTAAGAGCAGCTGAAAAACTCCACTCTTGAAATATTTGAAGCATCCCAAAAGTATGCTATAAAAAGAGGAGTTACTGAGGAGCGAAAGTAACCAAAATGTATACATTCTTCCTTAAATCCTATATTTCTCATTTTTCTTTCTGTTTAAAAAAAGTTGCACATAAATTGCAAGCATTTGCCGAAATTCCTTACTTCAAGCCGCACAGATTCTGTGTGCATTAAATTTGCATATTCTTAAAAGTTGCTGCTCGATTGAACTTTGCTTAAAAAAGGCTGTTGCAGCCTGTGAGAGTAGTGTAAGCCGTAACTTAAACATGGAAATGAATATGCAGTGGCATTCCGCGCAGTTTTCCGAAAACCACAAAGTACAATTTCCCTGTTGGTCAGCTTCGGTGTCTCCTCCGCCCTCCTCTCTGCTCCTCCTCTGACCAAACTCTGTCGCTTTACGTTTGATAAAGGGCAAATGTAAATTATGTGTGTCTGTCTGTGTCGGTCTGGTGTGTGTGCGTGTGGGTTTACAGCAACAAGAACAACAACAACAACTCACCACAATGGCTACGATGAAAATGGCGGCAGCCAGTACACC
This sequence comes from Liodrosophila aerea, assembly GCA_035045005.1. Classification (NCBI taxonomy): domain Eukaryota; kingdom Metazoa; phylum Arthropoda; class Insecta; order Diptera; family Drosophilidae; genus Liodrosophila; species Liodrosophila aerea. The sequence continues at coordinate 284,425 of JAWNNL010001130.1, forward strand.
AGCCGCAAAATATGCATTATGCAATTCAATGGGACTCTTAAGCACAACCGATGAACCAAAAGTTTTGTCATTAAAATTTCTAGCGTTCACATCGTCGACAATAAATTCACTCGAGCTCACGACAGTCTCCACCACGAACTCATCTGCGGGCGTGAACAGAATGAGAATGAATGTAAATTGTTAGCTTCATACTGACTAAAGGGGAAATAGAGAAACTCTGCGAGAGAGAGAGAGAGTGGTAGAGCGGGAGAGTCACTTAGTTCAACACTCTGTCTCTCCAGTATCTCTCCAGGGGACAGTGTGTGCAGACAACACTCTTTGGTTTAGCTCTGGCCAGAGTTAATGAGCAGTGCCCGGACTGGAGGCTGTACTTACCTTCGCACATTGCGCCCGTATAGCCGGGACGACAGGCACAGTAGAAGCTCTCCCCGCTGGACCAGCAAGTGCCGCCATGGGTGCACGGATTTACGCTGCACTGCTGAAAATACTGTAAAAGTTATCGCTCGCTGTTGTTATCGCTTACGTACATACACACTCACACACACTCACACTCACTCAAATACATATGTACAGGTTTTTTGCGCTATACTAACTAACAATTACTTTGGGGCTTTGTGTGTGTCTGGCATGTAAAATATTAAAGCTTGCATAATGCTGTGCCATAGTAAAACGTAATTAATTTGACGTTGCACAGTGGTCTAAGTTACATTATAAACTGAAGGAAGTAATTATTAGACGTAGCTAGGAAGTGTCGAATTGTCTAAGCTAAGGTAGTAATGCTAACATTTCTTCTATGCCTTTGATGATAATCGAAGAAATATACAGTAGTTAAATATACATAGAAATTAAATATAGATTTCCCATTCAGTTTATAATATTGGGACAATTCCTAATTCATATACATTCCATCAAAATGATTTCTTTATACACTTACAGTCAAATATTATCGGAAAAATTGTACAAAAAAATTAAAATATAATGCTGTGATAATGATATGTATAGGCAGAGAGGACAATAGATCTTTGAGGTCGCAGTGATTTATAAATCTCTGATAAATAATAATAAATAATAATAATAGTAGGTATCACGCATATATCGATTTCAATACTTCTGTATGTCTATCATTTTGTTTAAATTTTTTAAAAATAAATCAAAATAAATCCTAAACACTTACATTTCAAAATGTATGTAAATTAATTTATTTTTATTTGTAATTTGCTAAACGAATTTACTAAAACTAACACCTTCTGTTTGCATTTAATATTGTATTGTATATTTCATATTGTACTTTTTACTTTTAATTTTTAGTGTATTTGATTTCATCTTCAGCTCATTTCCCTCACTTGTAAGCATTAACTTTTGCTAATTAGAGTCTGTGCCACAGTACGCGCTGCTCGGCAGTAGTAGCCCACAGCAGCGGCAACTCATCAGCAACAGACGCAGCATCAAACAGTAGCAACCCGCAGCCAGACAACAACAGGCAGTCGAAGGATGGACGGGCAGACGGACGGCAGCTACCGCAGCCTGTGCTGCAAGATAGGCCTCTGCTAACGACCTTTCTTTCTCTATTTTTTACTTTTCCTCACTCTGCTTTACCTTCTCCCTATGTGCTGGGCAGAGCTCCTCTTCCATGGTAGCTAGAGTTCGCTGTGGTTAAGCCACGTGTCCATCATGGTGCAAAGCTTTAATTATGATGCCTTGACGTTTAATTTATGTACATTTTATTAAGTTTCATTCTAGCACCGCAAATTATCAAGTCATTGAGCGCTTTATTAAATACTGGGCGAGTACATGGTTAGTTGCTGTTAATGACCGTGTTACAAGTGGGCGTGCCTGCCCATGGCACCATACCTAGCTCTTCTGTCTTCCTGATTGTAATTATATTATTATTTTTAGAAGACAATCTTAAGCTAATTAGCGCAAAAGGTAGCTGCAAATACATTAAACAATAGAGCCAGGTAGATGATCAAAATATGCTCTGGCAAAACAATAGGAAAGAATAACTTATGCAGACATATCGATAACACAGGTTTACAAAAGGAAAGAATAACTTATGCATACATATCGATAACAAATGTTCACAAAAGGGTTCAATGAAACAAAGGAGATAGATGAAATGCTTGTAATTAAAATATTGGTATAATGTTGTAATATACCACTAATAGACGCTATATATCCCTAAAAATGACCTTTGAAAATATTGATATAATGTGGCAGTTGCTTATCAGAAAATTTATTTTTACATAAATTGAAGCAAAAAGCAATTCTTTGTCAATTCACTCTCACTTAGATCTCAAGGTAAAAGGTAAAAGCAATAAATAAATGCTCATAGTGTTTTTTCCTCTACAGAAACGAACAAATCTGAATTTTAGAAACTACTTTCCATTGAAATTGGCCACAATTACGAAAGTTGTCTGTGGCATAAACTATGTGTACATGTATGTATTTGCCAGATAACTGGCTGATGCCAACAAATTGTGTATATATATTGGGCATTTTGCTATGCAAGCTCAGACCACACATACCACAGATAGACACACACACTCACACACGCGCGCACACTGAGGCAGGCACACCCATTTCCTAGGCAGGAAAAGTTCTGGCCTCAATAGGAAAGCGTTGGACGTTGGAGCCATTTCGGCTGGGTTGAGTGCATAAATCATGACTTACCGTTCGTGGCATTTGATTACAATCCGGTCCATTGCGACCTCCAGGGCATTCGCAGCTGAAATCATTTCCATGATCAATACAGCGATGTCCTTCGGGGCATGGCTTATTGGCGCAGAAATCAACCTAAAAACAAAAAACCAAAGAACAAAAATCAAAGCATATTGAAAAAGCCAGACTTCATTACATATTCAAAAATTTATCGCAGCCAGATTCTGATATATATGCATACTACATCCATACTACATATGTGGCCAGGGTAAATTCAATCAATGTGTATGGATTTCATTTTTTGTCTAGAGACACAGGAAGAGCCCTTGTGTTCTCTGATGCTATACACATCCTGGAGAGGGTATATGGATTTATTTAGGCAAATAAGTAAAACTTTATTATAGCAAATATTTGCATGAGATCATGCGGAAGATATCGATAGACTGCTAAGATATTAAGCCTAACCGTTCTACAAATTTCTTAGTTAAGGTATTCTCATGAGTTTTGTTATAATATACATATGATACAATAAATAAAAGCAAATCTACCTTAAGTTTTTACTTTTTATTATTAATATTTTTAATTTATATATTTTGTTTCTATATTTTCAGTTGTAGTTCTGTAACTTCTGTTTTTCTAAGTGTATCTATGGCCGCCATTCCGTCTCATTTGGCTCACCTTGGCACACTCACCTTTATTTGGCAACGGTTGCCCGTATATCCTTTCGTACAGCGACACTCGTAGCTGCCAATGTGATCGATGCATTCGCCGGCATTTTGACATGGATTCGATTCGCATTCATTATACTCGAAGTTGCACAGCTCTCCGGCGAAACCTGCCAGCATAGAAAATGGAATCGAGGGGAGTTGAGCATAATGTAAATGTGCAAAATAAATGAAATGGAAATGAAAATGAAAATTTCAACGAAATGGCTGCTGCCTGTGTGACACTTGTGAGACGCTGGATGGGATTCGTACGTATTCTTTTACGTTTCTCCTCTTTGCGATTTATGTAAATTGTGTTTGGGCCAATGAAATAATTTATGAGCTCGAATGCAGATTTCATGGCGATGTTTTGGGATGCGCAGTGAAATCGACATGATTAACAGATTTCCCAATGCCAGCTGATTGAAATGCTTGCCATGATTAATGTGTCTATTAATGTAGCAAACGGTGTGAACGAGATATACTCGAGTCACCCGAATCACTCGAAATCATCGAAACTTACCGGGCTGACAGAAGCAGCGAAAACCATCCTCCTGATCCACACATATCCCGTGCACACAGGGCGACGACTCACACTCGTTCAAACTGTGCTGACACAGCGGACCCGTAAACCCGGACGTACAGTCGCAGCTGTAAGACGGAGTCATAAGTTGAAGCAAATAAGCAAATACGTATGCATAAGTTATGTGACGAGAACAAAGGCGAAAGTCGCTTATTTGTCAACTCAATATTGCCTACATGTATTGAAAGTGCCCGAGGCAATGGTTTTACTCACTGAAAATGCGTTGAATTGCCCACACAGCTGCCGCCGTTCATGCACTCCGCCGGATTGCATGGATCCGACTCATATTGACAATTCTTGCCCGCATAGCCTGAGAGAGATTAAGAGATGGAGAGAGAGTGGGGGTTAGCTCAGACCACAACTGCTAATGAGCTGAGTACGGAGTACGCCCAGTTGCTAATGACCTTACCATATGGACAGAGGCATTGATACGAGTTGCCCTCATGGCCCTGTGAGAGATCCACACAGATGCCATTGTTGGTACAGGGGCTGGGGTTGCAGGCATCGATCTCCTCACAATGTGGACCCGCAAAACCGCTGCAGCACTGACACTCATACTCCTCCATCGCCGCATTCGAATAGCAGACACCCTTGCCCGAGCAGTCGGCGTTCTCACCACAATTGTCGGTTTTCGTGGTCACCTTTAGGCGCACACATTGTGCGCCCCACAGTTCGGACACCACTGTAACGAAGAAGCGGAGAATGAGAGAATAAGACCAAAAACGTAACGGGGGTAAAGGGTTGCGAAATTAATTAAACTTGGCCTAGGCAAAAAATTGCAGCCCAAGGCAAAGTACAAAAAAAAAACTGTAGAGTGCGCGTTAAGCAGAAGCTGGAATACCCTTACCCCAACCCAAGCCAACTGTTGCCATTATATTAAGTATTTATTAGCATTTAAATTTAGGTTTAATCATTCATTAACTACGACATGCGGCCCTAACATTTTCAATTATATTTCCATATATTATGCAACAGCTTTTCGGCGAGGTCAAAGGTAAACGCGCAAGGGATAGGATTAACAGAGGTAAGATATAGTGGGTATGGTATGTGTGGCATGTAGTGCACTTACCAATTAACAAGTTAACTCCCTCTGTGAGGTCCTTATCATACAAGGTAACCAGTTTCCTGCCATCGACCACCAGCGGCGTGATATCCAGGAGCACGCCTTCGGTAACATCGCAATGCTCGTGTCCGGAACGTGTTACCTGGTAGACCTGAGCGGCATGTGCGGCACTTTGGCTGTTAGACGGCGAGGATGAAAGATAAAGATACAGAGAGTGGTGTAAGCAGTAGTCGCTGATAAGGTTACACTGTGTTCTCTGGGCCATTCCATATGCCATAAATGTGATGTGGTGTGTGTGTGTGTGTGTGTGTGTGTGTGTGTGTGGCGCGTTCAAGCGTTGCCCGTTGCCTGCTGCCTGTTGCCTGTTGCCCGTTGCCTGTCGCTCATCGCACTGTGTACTTAATTAATTAAAATTTATTTATAAGCATTTGCTGCCGCTCGCACTTTGTTGGCGGAAATTAAATAACACCGAACGGAAATTAAATTAGCTGCCAACTATAGTAAGAATCATGTCGTTGGCGAGGGGAGCTGCTCTTAAAGCGGTTCTAAATAGCATAAATTTAACTTGTTGGAATCGATAATTGTTCGCTTTTATCTATACTACAATTTGATTTGTTTGCCATTATAGTACGCACTTAAATAAAATTTAATGCTAATTGTTCGGATTTTTATTTTTGGACCTCGTGCCAGTGGCATTTGGGGCCTCAGTTACCGCAAAAAGTTAACAAACTGCTCTAAACTTTGCCACCTTTTTGACACTCCATACTCTGACAACTTGACTATGGGCGCACACACGCTCACACTCTGCCACAATGTCGAACACACAAAAATATAAACTTTGCAATTTTTCAACAACATGAAGCTAGAAGCTCCAAGTCTTCAATTGATGCAGGCAGATACCCTGTAATATATTTATCCTCTACAAAATTGTTGAATATAAACTTGACTTTGTTATGGAATAAATCAGTCTAAGACTAGGTCATGTCTTTCTTTTAAGAGGAATACCTCTGAAACGGTAAATTGAAACCATATTTGATTCCAACACTTCTCCATATTTTACAGGGTATTATGGACAGCGGCAGCAATCACAGAGGGCACCTCAAAACTTTTCACTTCCAGCGCTTTGCAATCTATTTGCTACCCCACTTGCTTTGCTTATTATTTGTTGCTGTACATTTGTTAGCTGAGTGTCCCCCTCCCCCCATTCACACACCCACACTCTCACAGAGCTGGAGACTTTTTTCTTCAGCCTTCTCTGGCAATCTCTCTAAAAGGACACACATATTAAATCGATAATAAAAACTTTTTTGACATCTCATTTTCATAGTTGGTAACTTTTCTTTTGCTCTGCGATGAATTGTATGGAACGCTCTTTGTGCTTTTCCAACATTTTCCTTTCCGACTACTTACACTCTGCTCGCACGTAACCCAATTGTTTGTGGCTTTATTAACAGACGGAAAAAGGTAGCATAACTTTCTACTTCTCCTTTTCTGCGGTGAAAAAAATGTAACTTATGCGGCGTATTTTGTAATGCCCTCAGGCTAATTTTTGGTCCATCGAACAATAAGAAAAAAATAACAAGAAAAAGTTTTTGTTCGTTTTCCGCAAGACTTTTGATGTTTTCAAAAGGAATTTTCTTTGGTTTTTTTTGCTGCAGTACCAAATATTTGGAACATGTGTTGGTATGCAAAGTATTTGGCAACATAAACAGAATTACATATAGAACAATGCAATCGATGGTGTGGTGATGTTTCTATATTTGATTTGCAGTTTAGTTCAATTCGAGTCGATGGCTTGCTCTTTTATTAGTTATTATATTATTATAATTTTTGTATAATAACTTATCATGTAAATAAATAAATAAATCAGACTACAAGTCAAGAAATTAGTTCAGTCGTTCAATTCGTCGTGAACAAATGAATCGTTTGTTTTGTTCAGAAGTCATATCGTTCAGTAGTCATTTCGGTCACTAGTCGTTTCTCTCACTAGTCATTTAATTCAGTAGTCATTTTCTTATAAATACCGCCACTATTCACTACTGAGCACAATAATGATAATTTAATTTAAAAAATTGTCTGAAAAAAAAAAACCAATACAAATAATAGTGGGATTCCTAAAACGGATTCTCATTTTCTTTGAACTTTCAGAATATCTGGCAACCTTGTTATTGATACTGTAATTAAAACTAAAATTAAAGAATGCATTCAGAATAACCAAATAATATGTCAACAAACATTAACAGTTGTCTCATAGTTTTGTTCAAAGTATACGGTTCTGAAAAAGAAGAATGAATATCAAATAAAAATCAGCTTCATATCTGATAGCTTGTAATCCGTAATTCCGTAATTAGACCCTGTACTTTAAAAAAGTACAAAAGGGTCTATTAAGATTGTGCAAGCCCGAAATGTATGTAACAGGCAGAAGGAGGCGTGGCAGACCCCATAAAGTATATATATTCTTGATCAGGACGACGAGCTGAGTCGATCTAGCCATGTCCGTCTGTCTGTCTGTCCGTCTGTCCGTCTGTCTGTCTGTCCGTCTGTATGAACACCTAGATCTCGGAAACTGTAAGAGCTAGAGACATCATATTTGGCAGTTAGATGCCCCTATAGTGCACGCAGATCAAGTTTGTTTTAGATTTTTGATACCTGCCCCCCCTCCCCCAAAAACCGCGAAAAACTGCCACACCTACAATTTTAAAGATACAAACTTGTGATTTAGCATACAATAATCTTATGATAATCTTTATCTGTCTTTATCTGTGTGAATTGTGGCTCAATCGGATAATAAACACTGGAGATATTCAAGATTCAATTCCCTGTACTAGGTAAGGGGGGAGCAGCGCGAGCGTATGTGTGGTTGCATGCGACTTTGCGCTATGTGTGCATGTGTAAGTGTTTGATAGCATGTGTGTGTGCAAAGGAAAGTACAGGGTCTCCTACTGTCGGTTGCATCCGACTGTAGCTTTCCGAGTTTTTTTTTTTTTTTTTTTGTGGCCACACAGCAAATTTTGTATGCAGCACCTATAAATAGCTGCCAAAATCAAAAGCAAAGCTGAATCAGTGTCACTAATGCAGGAGTCTCACTAGATGTGGTAGCCCTGATTTAACAGAGTATCGTACTCTTGCCATACATCGATTTGCTTAGATTTGGCTAGCGATATATCGAAACGAAAAAACCCATTGTGCGATTAATACAATCGAGAACTTATCGGGAGCAACTGGATGGTTGTTAAAAAACCCGAGAAAGGTTTATAAACAACTGAGCATTATTTAAGAAATGTAAAAGAGTTAAAGGTATGAAATTTTATAATACTTTGTTTAAATGTCAGCAATAGACATTAGAGGAAACCCAAAGGGAAACGAAAAACCTGCAGTGAAACGTGATAATTGCCACGGCCTGTTAACGGCCAAACAGCAAAGGGTCAGCAGCTGAGTCCTGGCACAGGATACACTTGATATCCTTGCGCTGACCCACAAAATGACTAATGTTCAGCGAAATGTAGTACAAAGGGAAAGACAGGGGATCTAGAACACGCATTAATATGCGCAGTTTGTAAGGGATTTGCAAGCGCTATAAAGTAAACAAAAAATAGCAAAATAGAAATGAAAAGAAAGCAAACCGAAATATGCGAAATATATGTACTAGATGTAGCCCAGGCAAACAGCAGAGCGGTCAAAAACAGCAACAACAACTAAAGCGAAAAAAAAAACAATTTAATAAACTGTAAAAAGGGCATGATAATGGCGGAACGTGTCTGGAGCGCAATGGCGACCTGTGGGGCTATAAGCTGGAGCGAGTAGAGCGTGGACAGAGGGAGGAGGAGCTGAGATAGAGGCAGGTCAATTGGGTGCACGCCAGTCAACTAAACCGTTGTATAGTGCCCCACACTCTCCCGGGCAGACGTGCTGAAGCAAAATCAATAAAATCCCCTAATGGATGTTATTATATAATAAGCTGTAGAGCAAACTCATCTCAGCGTGCATTAAAGCACATTAACTGAAAATAACAAAAAACGAATCTAACACAAAAAACACAAATGATATAAAAAAAACATTAAAAAATAAACTACATGTATTACGGTACAAAAAGACACACTGCAGTAGATGTCAAGAGAGAGGTCCGTAGTACTAAGCTCAGCGCAGACACCTGCTGGCATTTTCGTACAGAAGCATTACAAATTTTTTCCATCTAAACTCAGTATTCGGTACCCACTAGAGAACGCTAAGGTGCATCAAATTTGAGTTCAAAATAACCATTTTATTAAAAAAATTTATCCAGCATTTCAGTTACAAAAGGTTGTTTTTGACTTTACCTTATTAAATAAACTAAAAATTTTCTACAATAATAGGAAACTTTTTGGAAAAATCATATGTCTAATATTATTTTGTTTGATTGAAATTGAAATCCAAATTAAATTTATTTAACTAGAATGCACATGAAATTCAAAGTAATTTTACGACGTTTTCATTTAAGTAAATAGAAATTATGAAAAGTAAAGCTCGACCAACATTTCAACACCTGTCCTTCCATAACTCAACATAAAAACTTTTCCATATAGCCAAAAAATCACATCCCTGAACTATATTTCTATATCAATATCAAAAACTCGGAAAGCTACAGTCGGATTCAACCGACAGTAGGAGACCCTGTACTTTGGTTTGCCCTGGGCGTCGATAACAGCAGCAGCATATATGAACATACTCACATACACATACACTTATACATACACACATACACTTATACATATAAATATACACGCAAATACACACAATAACCAATACTCATAAAGAAATTCATACTCACAATCAAGAATCACGTATACGCCCTAGTGGCCGCATACACTGCGGCTTCCCCCCTCCCCTACCCAAATGCCTAGTACTGAAAATTATTTGTTCAATATCTCCGGTGTTTATCATCCGATTGGGCTGCAACTCGCACCAAACATGAAAAGCATCTAAGGCTTTAATCCAAAAAATGAATCCAGTGACTCTAAAACTGTATATACTAAGGACATTTTTGCAAATTTGAGGGGGAGGGGGATGACTTTTCAAACATTTGAAATAAACTTGACCTGCCTATGTAGTACACAAACCTAACAAAAAAAAAATTAAGTCTCTAGTTCTTATAGTTTCCGAGATCTAGATGTTCATACAGACAGACGGACAGACAGACAGACGGACAGACAGACAGGGCTTTATCGACTCAGCTCGTCGTCCTGATCAAGAATATATATACTTTATGGGGTCTGCCACGCCTCCTTCTGCCTGTTACACACAAATGTCATTTGCACAAACTTAATAGACCCTTTTGTACTTTTTTAAAGTACAGGGTCTAAAAATATAAAAATATACATATTAGGAAAGTAAATTTGCACTACAATACAAAATTAACTTATTTTGTACATTTTAAACTACCAATTAGTATAAAACCAATTACTAATTATACACGCAAAACAAGAGTACAACTATAAGTAAAATGTCGTTTCAGACTACAGCCGAAAGGTATTTTTTCTATGGTTCCATTCTCAGTAGATTTTAAGTTTGATAGACCTAAGTCCACTCATGTAAATAAATAAAATATTTATTTCAAAATGTTGATCCCAAAGTAAATTAACATTATAATATTATTAAGTTTCAAATTTACCTCAAGAATAACAAATGCAACTAAAAATCAAATGTTTAAACTTCTTTCATCTAGCATAATGACAAGAAAAAAAGAACCATTTCCAAAATTCCAGAACACTGTGGCAACCGTGTAAGCAGCCCACAAATCAGACGCACAAGCATCAGCCAGAGTTTTTCTTTTTTTGGTTTGGCTTGGCTGAACTAGTTGATGATGTTGCCGATGATGCTGACGATGCTTACGATGCTGATGATGCTGATGATGATACATAATGACAGTTTGGCTCGCGGCTAAGTCAGTTACTTTGATAAACTACACATATAACATCTGTTGGCGTAATAGCTGCAGCGGCTCTCCCTTCTGTCCCCCCTGTCTGTACAGTTGAACGTATATTTTTGTGCTGACTTGCAATATTTCAGTTTGCCTGCAGTTGTCAGACAGAGTTACAACACCTAAAAGCCACCAAAAATGTTATGTGACAGCTGCAATGCAGTTCTTGTAGATGCCAGAGTGTCTTAGCCCAAATATATGTAATACCCATCATATTCACCTGCTGGCATTGGGTTGCTTGTGATCCGCATTTAACATGGCATCGTTAATTTCCACAATTAATATGTCACCGGATTGTATCTCCGCCTCACCGTTCCAGGTGAGGACGTTGGGTGTGCAGGACTCGTCGAGGGGCTTACAGTGATCCGTTGTCTGTAAATGTCAGAGAAATTTGCAAATTATTTAAATATTCTCAATGGCTACATAAATTAAGGGTTAAAGCACAAGCCACAAAATGCTTGGGGTAACAGTTGAAAGGGACTAAAAGGTTTTCCTGTTCTGTTGTGCTGTTTGCTGTGGCTGTGGCTGAGACGAAAATAGAAAAACTGACACTGGTAAACTGAATTATTAAACAAGTTTTCTAATTTCAGTTTCATGTCGTCAGCTAAGCCATTTCGCATTCTCTGCTCCTTTTGCTGCCTAACAAATTTACATACTAACCACTGCGAACCTAATAAACTCGCCCGGCCAAAAGGTTCATTTTGATTGTCAGCCCTAGTCTCCAAAATCCGGCTAAAGCACAAGACATGTGGTAAACGTTTATAACACTGTCCATATGCGTAGATCCACTTCTATATTTTTTGTTTTTTATTAATTTGGGTTAAGCCCAAGCCGAAGCCCAAGCTGGCCGTTACGGAAAGCCAGCATCCATTACGAAGGGTCTGGGTCTGGGTCTAGGAGCGGGGCTAGGGCTAGGATCTGCCAGTGGGTATGTGGGGTGTGTGGTTTTGGCAAATTTTAGCATATTTCGCTCAATTTGAAGCGGTTTAGTTTTTGTAGGTTTTCGGAGGATTTGTCTGTGCTAAAATTTATGGCATTTTAATGGCTTGTGTCTCGCATAAAAATGTACATTGTGTTTTATTTTTAGTGCTCCGGCGGCTCAGGGTGCAAAATATACGAGTAAATACAAATAAAATGTCATAGAAAATTTCCATAGAAATTCGAAAGATTGCTAACAAATGGAGCCACATACATTTTGTTTACAGGCTCAAAAGGATTACTGCGTTTACAAAATTAAACTGTGGAAATGTATTATTGAGCATATTGAAGAGAGAATACAATATTTAAATTAGCGCAGAAGTTTTAAACTACTTATCTATTTTCATTCATCCGGCTAATTTATGCCTAATCATGGCATAAACAAGCCCCCAAAAAGACTGTTATTCATGCTTACACTCATTCACCCCGACTTGAGCGGATACTCAGATCGACAGACAGATAGACAGACAATAAGCAAACATTTGACATTCTCAAATGAACCCGAAAAAATGTAATCCTTTGATAGGTTATCCAGTTACTCAGTCAGTTGGCAAGCCGTTCGGGTATGGGAATTATTGATCTACATTTTGTTTGGCTATTTCCGTAACATGTGTGCCAGGAAACCAACCCTAACAAGTTGACCGGAAATGCTGGGGGTTAAGACTGTCCATTGAAACATTTCCTCTTTTGTCTGTCTCAAGACCATATAGACAGATATGCAAAAAGGATAATGGAGTTACAGTTTCTTTATATTAAATCACATTTGTTGTTAAACTGCAAGAAACCCAGTTGAGTTCCATGTTAACCAGCCGTGAATTGTATACAATTCGCATTCGTGAAAAGGAGCAGGAGCAGGAGCACATTCCATCCCCAACATTCTGGGCAAGGAATTTAAATACAATTTTGAATGACATTTATCTCGAGGCAATTCTTTGCCTGCTCTTTAACTGGGTTTCCGGACTCCGTTTCTGTATCTGTATCTGCTACAATATTGCCTTTTGACTGACTTCAATGCTGTTTAATTAACATCAACTGTCCTGTTTGGGTCTTGGCCATTTAATTTGACTGCTTCTTAAGCTTCATTTCGTTTTGCTTTGTTAATCAAAACAATGCCAAATTGATTTCCATTTTACCTTTGATCAGCAAATGTTTTTTCTTGAATTTAATTAAAATGTGTACGTATTTCTGTTAGCTTTGCCAAAATACATAAAAAAGGGCATAATGTGTACCTTGCATTTAATTTATGCTGACTTTTTCGAGTTGCCTTTTGCGAATCATTTCGAGGGGAAAAAGGTAAATGAATTACCAAAATGCAAAACAATTAAAGAAAACATTCCCATAAGCAGAGGCTCTACGAAATGGCCGAAAAGGTGAACGCTCAGGTATGAGAACAGCCTTGGGTCCGAGCTGGTCTTAGCATTTTCTTATGTATCTGTATCTATGTTACTTTTTAAGATTATATTTTTTGCTACCTTTTGTGTAAATGCCACGAGTTTTGCAGCTACATTTCTTGGAAGTTTCAAATGCCATTTAATCAAGCAGAAAATGTTTTGTAATTTTGATGAGAAATAAGAAATAATAAAATACACGCAAGCATCTGAAAAACCCATTAGACTGTGCGTAAATATAATCTTCTCCTGCTTGGTGTAATCCCGACTCCCAAATTGTACACAAAACTTAATGTATTTAATTAGTTAGCTATTAAAAGCTTAATGTTTTCACCACTCACACATGGAAACTACACACAGACTAAGCTCTGCACATATAAGCTCTGTCTCTCTGTCCTTCTATTCTTACTAATTAGTGCTCATTAGATACCTTACGTAAATTCTGCCGCCTTCAAATCCTGCACAAACTAATTACTTAGTCGCTACTTAGCTAAATAATACGACACACGCTGCGAGTGTGTATGTGTATGTGTGTGTGTGTGTGTGTGTAGGACATCTTATGCTTCGCTAGTTTCCTCAGCTTTTCAATTAAAGTTTTACCCAGTCTGCTGACTCGCTATCTCTTATTGTTTTTTGTGTTCTCTAATGATAAGAACTTAATAAACTTTCAATTGTTTCCACAATAAAGTACAATACACAAAGCCTTAAAGCTTTGTCTTACATTTAGATACACATCTCGTGCTCTACATTTTTTATCTGTTACTTTCTCAATAAGTTGGCCTTTTGCAGTTACACAGTGGAAAATAGGGACTAGATAAACAAATAATATGCGGAGCATATAATGATATTTAATGCGATGAATAAATAATACATCGTTATTTAGGGCGATATTCTAAAAGCAATGCTCAATTAAATGCTTAAAATTGCTCAAAATTATTAGATATATATTTCTTTAATTTACTTTGTATTTAGTTGCCTTTTAAATTAAGAATATATTTGAGTTTTGTAAGTAATTAGCACTCAATTATTAATTTTATCAACATATATTTTTGTCGATATTTTGTGCGTTATATTTAAATATGATTTTCTATCAGGCATGCTCCGGTTTTCACTTATTTTAAGTGCTTTACTTTTTGACGAAAATACGTGAATTCAAAAGTTGCGTGCTCCGGTTTTCACTTTTTTTTCATATCGGAACGTATGGCATACGATATACTTTAGTGAATATCGATAAAAACAGCTGTTTAATTGCATTAATGAATTCAACTGGGTTTTTTGTTTTATGTTTGGTCGCAAAAAATATATTAATTAACATACATTTATGCTCTTCTATAAATATTTAATTTTTATACTAAAAGTTTTGTAATAAGCGGCCGCTGAAACAGCCAATTGTTCTAGCAGAGCTGCCAACTTTGCTGCTGGTTTTTTTTGAATAACGAAGTCACAAATTCCTTATCCTGTTATATGCATTTATGCGCAATACATTGATTTTAATTGTTTGATACGTTTTGCATTATTATTTTAACAATCCATATACTTTTTCATTCATAAAAATCAATATAAAAAGTGTTCCAATAAGATACCACGTTCCTAGCGATGAGCTGGCAGCCCCTGCAATTATATCGAATATCGTTCCAAATACCGATGTTATCGCACGCACGAATTCACTTTTTGTTGTTGCCCAGCCCAGATGAAAAATGAGGCAGGTTCACTAAATATTAAATTATAAAATAAATACAATGAATTTTATTATAGGGAGTATGGCAAATTAATTTTAAAAGATGTATAAATATGTAAAAAATATCGTCGATATTTTTTTGTTTAATATTCACGCCTGTACTGCGATTTACTTTTCAATTCACTGACTAAAAGTTCAGTGAATTCAAAGCACATAAAATATGTGGAAGTGAAAACCGGAGCACCAAAATTTTGCGGATTGAAAAGTAAAGCACTTAAAATATGTGAAAGTGAAAACCGGAGCATGGCTGTATTTGATATTTTTTCTGGTTTGAAATATCGATATTTCTAGTTGATACCCATCCCTGGGTTGAACTCAGTAAATGTGGTGGCATGCCGATAGAATCGAGGGCAAAGTTGTGAAATGTAATAATAATTACTGCAAAGCATAAAACAATAAAAATTAATCTGTTAAAAGTGAGTAACATGTTAAACAGAGTCTGATTGTGAATTTTATTTTTTATTATTAAAAATATAAAAAAAAAACATTTGAAATAATCGATCGTACTCTTTGAAAAATAAATAATTAAGTGTGCAAATTTAAGTGTTCTACGATTAGTCGGGAAAGTTAGGTAAATATATATTATACAAAATTGTCAGTGTTTATTATAATATTTACGTCGCATTTCAACCTTTCAGCAATATGTTGATCTTAATATCAAGGAGGGGTAAGTTCTCTCGTATAAGAAAATAATACTATGCTTCACCAGTCGTGTTTAGTACTATATTTATTTGTATTACAGTCAGTCAATATTTTCGTCAAGTGTAGATCAATGAACTATTGCACTTACCACAATCGGCAGAAGCAGCTCGTGGGTTTCGTTACCTCGCCACAAATGTGAGTCCTGGGGCACATTTTGTATCTCGCATTCAAGCGAATTGATTTTCTCCTGGAGGCGACTTAAAATGCGTGGACGAGCAATTGGCTTTGAGGCCGATTTAGCGAGATTAGCCATAGCTATATGCCTTGGCCTTTCCATGTCTAAGGGGCTGTTTGTTATGCCAGACACCGTTGTTGTTGCTGCTGGCGTTGTTGCTGCTGTGGTAGTTGCTGCTGCTGTTATTTTGACTTTGGCTGACACCACTTCCAGCTTCTCCTCCTGCTGCTGTTGCTGCTGCTGCGGAGGCTGGTCGCTGCGGTGGGCGTTGGCAGCGACAGCGACATCGACAGCAACGGCGGGCGGTTTCAGAGCCTTGAGCAATAATTTAGCTCGCTTAAGCTCCTTTTGGTATTTTATGGGCTTCGCAGTAGTCCAAGTACTTGTTGTTGCTACTGCTGCTTCTGTGGCGCCATCAAAACTTTGCGCTGTGGGCGTCAAAGTCACGCGTCTCGCCGGCGTGCTTGTCGAGCTGCTGGCATCTTCCTCCAACTTTGCGGTTTCGCTTGCTCTAATGAGTTGACGTGGCTGCAGCAAACTTAGCGGCAACCTTTCAGTTGGCACTGTACCCTCTGATGACTTTATAATGCCTCCTGCGGCTGAAGCTCTTGTTGTTGTTGTTGGAGTTGAAGTTGCCGTTGGTGTCGCTGCTGTCGCAGTGCCAATTTCTTTCATTAACTTGCGTTTATTATGTAACAACATCTCGTTGTACAACTCTTTGCTGTTGTAGAACTTGGTCGTCGAGAACTCTGGATGCGTGGCAATCCCAGCTGCGCCAGCTGCTCCCCCCACTGCTCCGCCCATAGACAAAGGACCATCATTGGCATCCGTATTAAATTTGGTATTGGCAAAGTCGACATGCGGCATGGCCATAACATCACTGGCTCGATGCTGCACAATGCTGGGAAACTCAAAGCTTTTCTTGACACGTCGATCGATGTAGCTATCGCCAGGTGCCAGACTGGGCAAAGGGCGAGCTGTGCTGGTGCTGGTGGTGGTGGTGGCGGTGCTGCTACCTCTGGTTGTGGTGGCTGCGGTTGTGGTTGTGTCGTGCAGTTGAAATTTTCGCTCGATTTCCGTTATCAAATCATCCTGTTCGGCAAGTAATTTCCCAGTGAAATCATTGGCTGTTGTCTCCATGCTAGCTGCAGTTGTCAGCGGTGTCACTGTTCTTGTCACTGGTGTCACAGTGGTTGCTTTTGTTGCTGCCGCAGGATGAGCTGTGGCCGCCTGCAACTCCACCTCATTGGGCATTAGATTCTGGCGATATTCCTCTGCATTATCCAACTGCTTAAAGACCGTGGGCAGCTCTGGCTGATAGTCTTCTAATTTCATTGGGTAGAGATCCACAATATTGAGTTTACTGGCCGGCTGTTGCTGTGACAACATGGCATCATACCGAGCACGCTCCTCATCATTCAAATCCGCCAGACTCTCGGCCACCTGATACGATTCTGCTGCCTGCATTTGTATGCGCAATGGCGAGACCGAGGAGTAGGCATCCAACTCAGAGTCCGAGTCGGAGACATCGTCGGAAGTGTCGGCTTGTTGGGATTGCGGCTCCTGATCGCTGAACTTGATGCGATAGAGTCGATCGAAAACGTTGCCCAACGAAGCGAGTGGCGGCACGTTTGTCGTCATTAGCATATCTGACATGGTAGTGGTTGGAGATGGCGTTCCTGTTGTTGTTGTTGGTGTTGCTGTTGTTGTGGTGGTGCTAGCAGCTGCTGTCGTAGTTGCTGTTGCTGCTGTCTCAACTGTCTGCGCTTCATTTCCGGCTGCAATGGTTGCTGTTGCTGTTGCTGCTGCTGTTGTTGTTGTGGTGCTGGTCGTGGCTGTGGTGGTGGGCGTGGCCGTTGATGTCGATGTGGATGTGGATGTTGTAGCCATGCTGCTGCTGCTGCTCGCAATTCCTTTTCCTGCTGCTGACGTCACTGTTAGCTGGATTTCCGCTAAAGTGTTTGCCGCTGTTTCGTTTCGATTCATTTCGCCTCTGGCGGGCGAGCTGACCGCTGTGTGGGCGTGGCTGCTATGCAAGTCATTTGTTATGGTTGGTGTAAATGTTGCTGTTGTTGTTTGTATTACTGCTGCTGCTGCTGCTGCTGCTGTGGGTGTTGCTGATGCTATTGTTATTTCTGACGCTGTAACCCACAGTGCGGGCAGCATTACAAATGTTAAAATGCAGATTTTGAATATTTTCATTTTTGCTAGCATTTTGTGAAATTTATTTTTTCCGACCCCTGAAGCTGCTATTTCTATATGCGCAGTAAACTGTTGTTGTAGCTGTTATTGCTATTGTAATCTGCTTGTTGTTGGTTTCGCTTTAATGGTAGTTTTTGCCGTTGTCTGGCTGCTTTAGTCGTAGCTCATGGCAGCAAACCTGCAAATGAAAGTGAGAAATGAAAGAAAATTCGTAATTATTATTATTACATTTCCATTCTTTGATATATTACATTTTCCTTCTTTGATATATTTTCATTTAATTCATTTTATTTATGATTTTTTCAATAATACGCTGAGTACTGCAACTGAATAGATTTCCCTTTTCATTTATTTTCTCTTATTGGAATTGCAATTTAAATTTACATTCATGGATTCCACTTGAAAATTAGTCCCTATTTACACGATGAAGTTTTCTCATGAAGTTTTTTTCGATTCCGTTTTGAAACATCTTCGAAAATCACGTCGCATTTACACGGTGAAGTTTCCTCATGAAGTTTACTACTCCGATATGTGCTTATCGATAGCTAATTTGCTTACATGCAACCCTGTGATAATGCGTGTGCAACTCTGTGTTTGCAAACAATCGGAATAGCGCAAAGCAAAATAGACGAAAAGTCGTGCAGCTTGATGGGTCATGCAGTTTTGTCATGAAGTCGAACCCCTCTACACCCCTTGCCTACAAACAGAAACGTCATGAAGAAACATCATGAAGAAACTTCATCGTGTAAATAGGGACTTATAAAGTGATCCAAAAGGAACCGAACCAAAATATGAAAAGAGCTAATAGTAACACAAAAAACCAGTTCACATATATAGAAGTAATCTTTAAACAATAGCATATCGATATAAAGGAACTTGTTGCTGCTCGCTCCTAGAATATATAAACAAGCCAGTTGCACTGATCGTAAAGTAAAGAAAACTTTTAAATCGAAGCAATAAACTGATTAGTTGAGTAATGGCGATAAAGTAAAGAACTTAATGGCAAAAGTTATATCGATATAAATTTATCGATACCTTGGTATACACAATTACACCAAAAGTGGTGTTTTGGTCTAGATTTTGCGAAAGTAATTTTCTTTCAACTGGAATTGAACATTTAACAGAGTAATAAATAAAATTTATAAATTTTGTTGAAACCCAAAATTAATTATTCAGTTTTTAGAATTTTCAGCAATAATAAAGAAATTATTCATGACTTAACTACATACAAAAATAAAGAACTGTTGAAAATATATTTAGGGCTGTTCCCGTTTTCGAATTCGTTCAATCGATTTACGTTTTGAACAAAATGGGCTTCCTAAATTCGATGTATCGTTTTCAAGAATTGAAAATGTTTATTGTACTTACACACGAAGCTTATCTATTTCGAAATGGACCAAATATGAAGTTAATCGAAAACGATGAATTGAAATTTGATTGAACGAATTCGATAATGGGAACAGGCCTGAATGTTTGTTATTTTTATTGAATGATCTTTTTTTTTATTAATTCTTGTTTCATTTGTATTGCATTTGCAAGAAGCAACTAGCTACATATTTATAACCATTTTAAGGCTTTGATTTTATTGTAATAAAATACAAGTGTTGTTAAAAATTACATTACATTTGATGCAATAGCATTGACAATCAAGTCTATTAGATAAGTACTGCTTGTACTATTTCTATTATCAATTTGCCAATTAAGTTCAACTTGAATCGAATGCCACGAACACAAAGAGAAACCATAGAAATGGATTTATAATTTTTGCATGCAATTGAATTTCAATTTGATTCACAATTAAATAATTGCCAAAGCTGGCAACAAACAATCAAAGAGCCCAGAGGCATATAATTCTGGCTAGATTTACTTGTAGGCCAAATTGATTTGTGGGCAGCTCGTTGCGCCTGCCAGTTGACGGCTTACAGCTCATTGCACAGCAGCAGCAGGAGGTGCGAGTATTCACAAGGAAGAGCTAAGAGCTAAGAGCTGAAGGGCCCTCCATTCAAGCACCACCCACAAGCCAACTTGGACATTCATTGAGTCATTCATTCAGTTGCTCATTCATGCTGAGCTTGTGCTCATTCTTATCTATGGCACAACCAAAACCATGTTCGTCTCATGAATTAAACGCATGTGGGCGTGGCACACTGCCTTACATACATACACAGTAGAGAATGCAGTACTCTAGCTTGGTTTATGTAAGGGGCGTGATGCAAATAATCCGGCATACTTCAGAGTTATGCAGGGCGCTTAAAGCAGAGCTAACTATTCACGACTGCAGAGAATTTCAATCTGAGTATTGTTCCGATAAGTGTTATGTGATAGTCACACGATATTGACAACAGTTTAATTACCAATTACAGACCATCGCTGTGCGAATTTCATTTGGAATTTTAGCAAATTTCAATATGCTTTTACTGATAAATAGTAGCCCATTTCCCAGGCCATGCGGCCTGCTTATTTATGGGCACAAGTATTAGTGCTGGCAATGATAAATCAGCACACAGTTTTCCTCCCAGAGGCCCCATATGTTACACTTTGCATCCTTCGAAATATGTATAACATTATGGTATATTTCAATTTGCTGCAGCTGCGCTCCAGCTCTGACATTTAATTAATTATTGCAAATTGCAATGAGAAAATTAATTAAAATGCATGCAATTTGATTCTGTGGTTGTCATAGTGAAATGAATTAAAAAACAAAATGCTATAGATTTCAGCATTCGTATTGTTTGGTGACTTAAATCGAGACCACATTTAAAATCTAACAGCGCCCCAAAGCAAATTTCAAGCTCCGCTTCTCATGCATATTGGAAAGAATAAAATAAAATAAAATAAAAAACCTCAGAAGCTAATAACATCAGCAAATTTTTGAAGGCAAACAACATAAGCGCACCATGAGGGGGAGGAGGAGGAGGAGAGTGAGGAGACCAGCAGCTCAAGCAAAAACAACACCAAATCCTCTTAGACAGAGAAAAGCAGTTGCCATGACATCATGGCCAGCCATGCGGTTCCCATCTCAACAGATTTTTATTTTAAAGTTAAGTATTAAAGCTGAAGCAAAAGGACTTAGTACATAAGTATAAACTGCAGCTGCTCAATTGAAAAACTTGCGGCTAGCCAAAGGCATCTCATACTTGAGTGGGCTATTTGGTATTTATCTTGTAAATGGGAGTGTTCTTTATGAGTTAGCCATTATATCTGGAGTTCGGTTTATCAATTTTTAGTTCTTTTACAAGTAGTTCTTCGAGTTTATTAACATAAATATGAATGCTTGGGTTGAGTATAATTTATATGTAGATTATCTGGCATCAGCGGGGGTAAGCGTTGGAAGGCAGTTCGATTATCACGCAGAGCAGACATTAAAAGGGGCGGTAGCTCGATAAAGATATTTATTTATTTTATTTAATGTCAACTAGATGCAATCGACACTGAAATAAAATTTGGAAATTCAATTCAAAATGAAAATTAAATAAATTTTAAATTAAATTGTAAAAGAGTGTATGTAAGACAAACACAAACTTAATAGACCCTTTTGTACTTTTTTAAAGTACAGGGTCTAAAAATCAAAATTAAAAATGCTTCAGTAATGCGCTATGGATCCAGAAAAATTCAACCAATCTCAAGTGAATGGTTTAATAGGTTTGTCGGTATTATAAATTGGAAATTAAGATGTAATATTAGGATACTCTGCATGTTCTATCCTAATATTGTAATTTTTCCCTCAGATCCTCATTGACTGTACCTTAATTATACTTTTACTATTTAATTTCAAATTGAATTAAGTTTCATTTTAAATTAAATATTTTAATATCAACCAATAACTTTGAATTGATTTGTTATTTCTTGGTTTTACCCAAAAGAAAAAGGAAAGATAAGTACATATAACACAAAATCTAGTAGAAATAGCACGTAAATATAAACATGATGTAAACTAATATTTCTAAAGAATTACTAATTAAGAGAGGAGAATGATGTTGAAGTACTACAGCTGCTGATCAATGGATCAACATAAGTAAATAAGTGGGGTACGTCGATTTCATGAGTACGACCCTGCCAATAGATTTGTTTGTAAGAGTGTGTATTTGCATAAATCGCTGAAGGATTTCGCACAAATCCAACTGTAGTACACAAACGAAGTACACGTAGAGCTCTGGCTTACAAACATCCAATTTAGCATGGCAAACATTAAAAATTGCACATGCAAATAAGAGAATTCAGAAATAACAATAGGAAGCAACAGAGCCAAAGCCTGAGCTAAATCCCGAACCATAAACTAATCACATTCTATGACAAATAAAAAATAAATCAAACATTTTGGCACTGCAAAAAAAGGAAACAAAGCAGCTATAAAAACATTATCAAAAACAACAACAACCAAAGGAGCCGCAACAGCAGTTCTTCATGCTGTTTTTTATAAGCAAAACAAAAAAGTGTTGTGGAGAGATGTAGGAATAATAAAAGTGAAAATGAAAAACAAATAAAAAAATATTTTTTTTTACCACACGCGGGTTGAGTGGTAGACGGGGACAACGTCTGAGCGGGTGTAAAAAAGTTTCGTTTATTTTTGCTTTTTATTTTATTTATTTGTTGCTGTGTTCGCTACCATTTTTTGCGTATTTGTTGTATGTATTTTTGTTATGTGTGCAAACAGTTGCAGTAAAAAGCAAAAAGCAAAAGTAAATAGAAATAAAAATGAAGCTTAATTTAAAATGCGACGAAGCGTAGCATTCACTCACACACTGAGCCATAAAGAAGCGCTAATATCAACACACACATACACATACACACACACTCACACACACACATTCGCACAGACACTCAAAATATATAGCCCGAATTTGAAGTAGTGTGAGGCTTAAGGCACACAGAGCAGCGATAGAACGCTGTAGATAAACTTGTGCCCTAACAGCGACATCGTTTTCCTCTATATGCAAAGCTTTCATTTCGAAATGTTTATGTGCGGGTCGCATTTTTTGGTGTAGCACACAGAACAGAAAAGAAAGCGAAATGTAAAGAACCAGAAAAAAGGAATAGCTAGATATTTAAAACTCGCAACCGCAATGTTGCTTATAAGGTGTATCAGTAGGTGTGTGGAGCGGTGGCTGTGGCTCACGCAAATGGCAACCACTAGAACGACTGTGACTGCGACTGCGACTATGACTACGAGGACAAGGCGGAGGCATGACTGTGCGATTCGCCCACTCTCTCCAAGAACTCCGTGCCAAGTGGCGGCAAGTCGCGGCGTTGGTCCCAGCTACGGCTGTTACTCTGTTTTAGCTGCTTTTGGCCGCAATGTTTTGTGAAAACGATTCCCATTCGTGTCATGCCAAAAGACAAGGTGTGCGCTGCACAGTGGCTCAAACACTTAATACAATTAATAATTTACTTGCAATTCTATTACTATATTTAAAGAAAGGCCTAATTTTTGAAATTAAATAATGCAAGTATGCACACGTGTCTGCTTAACTTGTTTATTTATTTATTATTTTCAAAAAATGTTCTAAATAATTTTAATTTGATTAGGTTCCATTTATTTCAATAAAAGTTATTTTATATATTTTATACAATATTACAGCTCAGTAAATTTAAATTTCTTATTAAATTTGTATAGAAAGGTTAACAATTATAATTTTTATTAAAACAAAGGATTCAATTATAATATCGTAATTTATAAAAAGCATAACATCCGTTTCAGTTTATTTTTTTTAGTGATTTTATTCTTTTTATTGATTTTATTTTGATTCCATTTAATTCTTTGCCTTATTTGTTTTAAAATTGAGTAATTAGATTAGTACTCAATAATTTGTATAATGTTTGTCCACCTATCTAAATAAATAAGTAGTAAATCTAATAAAAATATTTACAAAAATTATTTAGTGTTTTTTAAAATCTTTAACTTTTAATACGATTTTTATTTTGAATGAATTCTGTTTGAGTTAAATGTTTAATTTTAGTTATTTGTATAATGTTTCCATATTAATAATAATAATAATTTGGTAAATACTTAAACACTAAATAAATAACTAATAAATCTAATAAAAATAGTTATACAAATTATTTAGTGTTTTTCTAAAACTTTTAATTTCATTACGATTTTTTAAGTAATTTAAAATAATTGGAATGAATTCTGTTTAAATAATGTTTAATTTTAATAACCCATCCACTTCATAAAATTTAAATTCACTTTTGAACCACGATGGCTGTGGTGTTAGGGACCGTGGGTAGCATAGAGTGTGTGCTGCTTTGTAAAGAACTCGCATTTATCTTTATTTTTATACCACAAACACGCCAAAAGCACGAAGAGTGTAAAAGAGTAGGGATGGCAGGGGGTAAAGTGAGAGAATGAAAGTGGCCACGTTTCTAGTGTAAAGCGTATGCCGCTAGGCAAAGCAGAGAGGCATGAGTCTTCAGACATGGGCGACAGCAGCAGACAGGAGACAAGTGAAGCGAAGGGAGAAGTGGGGATGGGGCTGGGTAGAACAGGAGATAGTGAGGACTTCATGCCACTAACACCCGCCACACCAGCGAAAAGCCAACATTAGCCGAGGCATGTTGATGGTGGTAACGCATACAAATCACGGAAGCACAGAATTGGAAAGAGTCAACGTAGAGACAGAGGCAGAGAGGCTGATAAAAGGAGACAGCAAAAGAGAGAGAGTGCGAATGAGTGAGTGGTTAAAATGGCTGAGGCTGAGCTTAATCTCAACAATCTTTTTTAGTTTTCGCTATGTAAAGCGAAATGCTTAAGGTGGTGCTGCCACAGCCATTGCTGCTGTTGGCATAGCTGCTGCTCCTGCTGCTGCTGCTGCTTCTTGTCGGGTCAACAACATAAACCAAGTCACCAACACATGCCAATCCACACACACCCACACAGACACAGACACACCCTATCGAATCTATGCGCCTGCCTCTCATATTCAACTAGAATCGAAGCGCCTCAAGTGGCACTTGTAACCAGCGATCTGTGGCATTGACTGGAACGTATAGGGGCACAGAGATGTGGGTGTGCCTAGTACCTACACATGTACATATGTATGTATGTAGGTGTGTGTGTAGTTACAGCAGCATTAGCTGTGCGGTTGAGAAGGCGGAGTTGGGGTCGTGACTGGGATCTGTGTTGTAAATGGTATTTGATGTAGTTTTAAAAAGCAAAAACACGTACACAGTGTTCGCTTCTTTTTGCCGCTACTGTCCTTGCCACTACTAGCTTGTACTTGTAGACGTTGTTGGTGTCCTGGCTGCTGTCCTTGTTGTTGTTTTGGTTATTCTTTTTTTTAATGAATGTAGAATTAATTTCAAGTTATTTGTTTTGCGCACTTTTGCCAAGGGTTTGGCTTAACTGTTTCCACTTTTATTTAAGCTGCTTTTGCGGTTTTTGCTTCACACAATTCTTGCTGTTTGTATAAACAAAATTAGTAAAGCGAAATTAAAGTCAAATTATTATTAATACCTTTAAATATTGCAATCATATTTTTAGAAAAAGAAAAAATAGGAATATTAACATTTAAATTAACAAAGGAATATTAACATTTAAATTAACAAACAATCTTGTGAAAATAAATATGTAATAATTTCAACAAAATAAATTATGAAAATAAAATAAGTAGTAAAATATAATATTATACATTTTTTATATGTTAAATAATATATTAGCAAATAAAGAAATGAAAAAATTACCAATATTAAATTATATTCAAAATATTCAACAACTAATATACATATAAATAGTTATTTTAAAACTTTTAAGAATTTATTGGAATTTTAATTTAAGTTATGTCAGTCGATATCAGTTATTCACATAAAAAATTTCTTTCAGAATTGGCCTTTAATTTTAATTATAATTTAAATGCTTTAACTTTATAATTGCACTACTTAATTTCCCGATTTTGTATACTGCTTGATTTTGACAAATTTCTGAAATAGTTTGTTTAATTAATTTTAAATGTGTTTTTTGCAGCTGCTAAAACTTTGCACAAGTCACTTGCACTCATTGTTTGCCTAGTCCATGGTAAACACATTTAGTTTAGCATACAAATAAGCTTACAGTCTTGTTGCGAGTATTTATGTGCCGGCTCAAAGACAAACAATGTTTAACTTGAAGATAATGCCATGAGCGCGTCGTACTACTCAATGGTTCTTGCCTGGAATCTGCTGAGACGGGACTCCGATGCAAACGTAACGCTTGAAAGTTGCTCCGCTACTAAAGCGAGTTGGATTCAATGATGCTGTGGCTGCTGCTGCCAGGCAGATAAAAGCTTCGAGCTGCCATAAAAACTAGAGGGCCAACTGTGAGGAGAGCGTGAGATAAATTCTCAATTCGTGCTCTCAAACATGCGCACAGCATCCGAGTCGAAGTGTTATGGGTTTTATTTCGCTTGGGCATGGGGAATATTCGTGAAAATTACCCAAAACATTGGTGTACAGCTGTTCGTTCTGGCATCAGCTGGTGTCATGTCTGTCGTCCTTTTGTTGCCCTACAGACTCAGACAACTCTTATAACTGGCATTGCTGCCTGTTACTCAGTTTTCATTTGTTCTGTTCTGTATGTTTGCCGGCTTATGCATTCGTCGCTTTCCTCCTTTTTTTTTTTTGGTTGAATTGAAGAGGCATACTTCAAAAACCAAAGCTTTTCATTATGCGCCCTAATGTCTGTGGCCTTTATGGTTCATGTGTGTGGATGTGAGTGTGACTGAGAGTGTGAGTGACTCGAAAAGGACTCGTGAGAATATTGACGTCTGGTTTTGGTTTATTTTGTTGCACTGTCGGCTTGTGTTGGTTATGTTTATGTTTGCTTTTCATGTCTGCGCACACATAATGCGTATTTTTATTGTGCTCTATCATCATTTATTCATGCCGTTTATTATAATGATTTTCGACATTGACTATCATTACGTAATGTAGTTGGATTTCCGTTTAATTGTGCGCCACGCTGCGTATGCGGAACTTTTTTGAACCATATAACTCATACGCTACGCTGCACAAGCCATTAATATCGAATCATAATGAAATATTCAAGTAATGAGCATAATTTCGAGGTGAATACCACTTACCCAGGCACAAAAGCATCATAAAAACGTGCCAAAAAACTTGTGAGTTTCCCTGCAAAAGTTGAAGCACTGTAATATTTATAAGAACTAAAATGAATGAACTTAACTTTACTTAGCTCAACTCTCTTCGACTTGCATTTCAGGGTTCATTAATTTTGACAGTGTTTCTAATTATGCAGCACACCCGTGGCTGCTGTTACAAAAACTTTATAATTTATTAAGCGTACAGAAGTACCACAGCCAGACTGACAGTCAGACAGGCAAACAGTCGAACGGACAGGCGAACGGGGAATATTGATTTAATGCAATCCCATCGCACTCTACATTTGCTCTATATATTTCTATACATTTACCCAATACATTTGCAATAATATTATCATTTTTGTTGTGGTTTGAAAGCGATTCCCCTGGGCTAATAGAATGAATGCCACTTTGTATCTTTGCATCGGACAAACTCTTTATAGGTACGACATTTCTATTCGATGCTCAAAAAAAGGAAATTGTAAAGTATTTGTTGCCATTTAAATAAAATTGTGTATTTCGTAGCAACGATAACTATTAGTAGTAAAAGTTGAAGAAAATGAATCAAACGTTTTGTTAAAGCCTCATTACTCGTTATTTCACTATCTCAGTAATTATGTCACACATTTGTTGTTAACCTGTCAAAATTATTTAAATAATCTACAAAATATTTATAACTGAATGCTTAAATAAAAATTTATAAATGTATTTCATTGGAAACATTATTATATTATCAGTTTATTTACTTTCAATTCGTAGACAGCGAATTTTCAAAATACCACGAGATAAAGATTTGCGGGAACAGAGGGTTAAGTTTTAATCGCAAAGGTCATTGGGAACTCATGATAAGCCGACACAATGCTGGCTGATGTAAGCTACTTTCGCATTCAAATTTTATAGACTTTTTTCATAATAAAAATAATAATACATTTTGATAACAATTCCGTGAGTATAAAAATGGCACTCTAGCCCCAACCTGTAGCTAGTTGCTTCTGGGTCTTACTCTAATAAGCTTGCCAAAATGTTGTTGAAAATTTTATATATAATTTGTACAGCATCTTTGTACAATAAACTTCTTGTCGCCTCACAAAATATAGAGTACAATGAGTCAAATGTGATTTACGTAGTTAGAAATTTACTAACTGACTTGAGGTATGATTTGCGAAAAGTGTAGTTACTGTCTTGCTGTACATTAGTTGTACTATTCTAAGTATATATGCAGAGCGGAGCAAGCCCATATCAGAGCGGATCAACTGCTAGCCAGGGAGGATTTGAGACAGCTCAGGGTGGACCAAAAGAGAAACAATGAAGAACAATCATTGCTCAAAGCGGAGAATGCTTTGGTCTCAGACAGACTAGTCCGAATTGAAACAACGCTCGGTGCCATTATGAATAAACTTACTCAAACAAAGGTATCATATCCACGTGATTGCGCAGAAGAAATGAGTACATCAAATGCAACTGGAATCCACGAGATACTCATCCCCACTTTTAGCCCAAAATCGTTTGAAGTGGTCTGCGACATGGTGACTCAGGAGGGAGGCTGGACAATCATCCTAAGGCGCATGGATGGAAGTGTAGACTTTTATAGGCAATGGAATATCTACAAGCATGGATTTGGAAACTTGGGCGGTGAGTTCTTCCTGGGGTTGGACAAAATACATGCCCTGACCTCGGACAAACCTCAAGAACTACTGGTGGTGTTAGAGGACTTTGATGGAAAGGAAGTATTTGCAAAGTACGATAGTTTTGCCATTGGTGACGAGTCCGTACTGTACAAGTTGCACACTCTGGGAAACTTCACTGGAACTACGTCAGATTCCCTTAGATTTCAATTTAATGCACCATTCTCAACCTACGATAAGGAGAATGACCTTGACTCGGAAAGACACTGTGCTGAAGTTTTCTCAGGCGCTTGGTGGTACAAGTATTGTCAAACATGGTAAGCGCCGTGTCTATGGCTTAAACCCGTTTTGTAATATATGATATTTTCACAGTAACTTGGCTGGCAGATATAATGATACTTCCTATGGCAAGGGTGTCACTTGGGATTCTTTCCATGGTCCCTACTATTCTCTGAAAAGTGCAGTGATGATGATACGACCAAAAAAGTGAAGCAGTTTGGCTCACACAAAATTTGTATAGATGTGTTATGGTTTATA
Source organism: Liodrosophila aerea (assembly GCA_035045005.1). Lineage (NCBI taxonomy): Eukaryota > Metazoa > Arthropoda > Insecta > Diptera > Drosophilidae > Liodrosophila > Liodrosophila aerea. The sequence goes on from JAWNNL010001130.1 coordinate 313,805, forward strand.
TGTATGTATATCTGGCTTTATACTTAAAAACAAAATTAAATTGCGAACATTAATACAATTTCAGCTTATTTAATTTCAATTCGTAAAAGATCAGCTGCCGATTTAATTATTCCCACAGATTTCAAAGAACGATGCTGCTGATAAGGCCTCATACATATGCGATAGCTTATGTATATATTGTTCAAATTGATAAAGATTTGGGTGAGCGCATTAGTCCAGCACTGAGAGCGCTCATGATAAGTCTTGAAATACTTTGCTTAGGGTTTTGACACAAATTTTGTTAATATTCAATTATTGGTTTTTTTACAACTTAACGTAACATTCTTTTAAACACTTTGGCATTACAGTGCTAAGTATGTGAGATCTCTCTTGACACGTTGAATAAATCCAATCTTTCAAGGAAATTATTTACTTCTGTTTAGTTATACAACGTATTCACGACAGCCAACACATGCGTCATTTGGACACTTTCACATTTGCCAGAATTTGATGTTTCTTCGAGAATAATGCGAAGTTCACATTGTGAACAGACCAACATTACCAGTCACTTCCAACTACTGATGAGGAAACGCTGGAGCATCCATATGTTTCGGTTTATTATTGTTTCGATTTTATTAGCTTAGTTTAGTTTTATTAGTGCAGGTATAGCACTTCAAAAAACCCTAGTCATAGTAATAACTGTTAGTTTGTCCTTGATATAATACGGATATGCCAACTAGTAGTTTGTCAGCTGCGACCCAGTTTGTATGTAGATATGTAATCTCTAAAAAAATCTTTAAAAATATTTGTAAATCTGCCAAAAAAGCACTTTTTGTTCAAAAGTGGCACGATGCTAGTGCCAACTTTCGCTTTTACGAGTAGTTTGAGTTTTTTTTGGTGCTGGCTTAAGCGAATTAGTAAATATAAAAAAAGGATTTGGCACTGCAAACTGTTCTAGTTTCATTTGAATGTTAGATACATGGCATTAATAAGCTTTTGGGTACAGAAGTACTTGTAATTACATATTAAATCGGGTATTTGTAGAATAGATGTTGTTTTTAGATATCCCATATGAAGCTGATACTCATAGATATTTTAAGTCATTTCAATTGGAATAAACTTACGTATGTATATTTGGATACAGGTTATAGGCTCTCCATAATACATCTTCCTCTCCAAGTCTTACCATCTTTTCTTTTCAAATATTCCATATTCACTGCATCTGTATCAAACAGTTATTTGAATCAGTGTTGCTCTTATCTCTGACATTTAATCGCTTTATTCAATTTAGTAGTATTTCAACTGCCTGAAACGTTTTTGATCTTAGGCAAACAATAAGCTTGCCCCAAGTCCGGCATTGACAGAGTAGAACTTTTACTTTTACAAAAAGAGCAAAAAAAAAAAAACAAATCTGTCGGCATTTTAATCCTTTGAAATTCGCATTAATTAACTCAAATATATAATGAGCAACGTTCTTTCTATCGTTCGTCTGTTCGCCTTTTGTGCTCTTTTTTGAGGGCTTATAAGCTTAGGCTTTGTGGTGATTGTGAGCGGCACTCGGTCGTCTGACATTTGCCAAAGGAGAAATGCACAAAACACAGAGCTAATAGGCAAAAGCCCCAAAAAGTATGCTTTGAGAGAGAGACTGAGAACAAGTGGGAAAAGTTGATGTGAACAGCTGCCCCGCTGTTTGGGCGCATTTCAAAAGTTTATTAATAACAAACACGACTCGGCTTTTGCGGGCCACATTAAGTATAAAAAAACAACATTATTTGTACATATATATGATTTCATTTCTCTTTTTTTTTTTCATTTTAATTAAATGTGCAAGTGTAGGGCCTACAGACTGAGCGTAATTATATTTGAACAGCATGCGAAATATGTTTTAATTTATAAAATTAAAATAAACCAGACCGAAACTGAACTGAAACCGAACCAAGAGCCGCTAGCAATACCAGCGACGTCATACGCGGCGTATGTGGAATGTGTTGTATAAGCATGCAAATATGTGTGTGTGTGGCTCAGCAAAATCAACGTTATGCAAATTTAAATGTAAGCATAAGGCGGAAACGAGCATCGCTGACTTTTTTGGTGGAGATAAGGAGAGAGAGGAGCGAGCAACTTGGTCTCCCTAGCTCAGCTTTATTTACATATGCATGTGTGTGTGTGGTGTGTGCAGCATTACATTTGTTACACACAAGCATACACACACATGTTGACAACGCACACCAATACATGCATATATATTTGTAATGAGCTTATTAAGTCATATTAAAGTCCAAGTACAACCAATTTGATAAAACAGCTACTGACAGCGCACACACTCGCACACACTCTCCCACCCCCACCCCCTCTCCACTCTTTTAACACACTCAGTCACACACTCGCAGTTCGCATTAAAGTTAATAGCAAATGGCTGCCAGAATGTGCATAATATAAATGAGGCTGACAGATGGCTTAACAAAGCAACCAAATGCTGCAGGGTGGCAGAGGGCGGCGGGTGTTGTACGGGGGGCGTGTATAGTGGCAAGTAAGCCAGCTGCAACTTGTTCTGGCAACATGCGAGTTAACAAGCTTAAATTAGGCTTTTGTTTCCGGTAGCTCATTTATCTCATTTATGCAGTGTGGATTAAATGGCACACTTACCATTAAAAGTTCCTCGTAACTGCCATGTGTGATATGTGTTTGGCGAATAAAAACTTGATATGTATACGCAATAATTTATTTAAATTAAAAGCGCATAAAGCGCATTTCGAATAAAGAATGCGAGAAGTGTGAAATTATATTTTAATAAATACACCTGAATTAATGCGAAGCGAAAGAATAAATTATTTCAACAATACATCATAGAGAAATATACCTCAATAATTAAATGATCGATTACTCTCTCTATATATATGTATCTATCAATACGCGTTTGTTACAAAATGACTGTAAAATTATTATTTGTATAGTACCACTTGATTATATTCAAAGTAGTTTGTGAAAAGAAGTACTATCTAAATATGAATATACAGTTTGTGAAAACTGTTCACTAAACCACGACAATGTTGAAGGAAATATTGAGGCAAGTTAAGACATAACAGTTTAAAATACTATAGGAACCTGATCGAATTCGAACAACATTTTAACCAGGTATTCACAAATGACTTCATATTCATATTCCTGAACTTCATATTACTGCGAATAATGGCTGTATCTGGGCCAAGGCCAATGAATAGAGGCATTAGTTTATCAAGTGACTAAGCATTTTAAAGACTTGAATTGCAAGCAATAAAATAGACAAACGGTGGGCTAGAGTTAATATTTTGTCTTTTTAATTGCTGTTGTCGAAAACTCAAATTTTAATTACAAATTTTATGCTTATGAGCCTGACTACTGTAATGCATCCATTAAATCAATACTAATATTTACTAATATAGTGGTATTCAAATACTACCTAAAATAAATCGACAAGACTTTAGACTGACTACGAGTTACAACCCATAAATTATAATGGATACTGCTTATTTAACAGAAAATAAATTATTTTGATATTGACGCAAGCAGGCACTGAGATTCCTGTGATCGAAATTACTATGTACAGGCAAAAGACGAAATTTATTCTATTTTCAGAGCCCTTTTTTTATTTATTAGGAGTGTTTTTTTATTATGCACAACCAATGTGCCCATAGTTAATATAAAAATAATTCGCAATTTAGATTGAGTTTGGCAATTGCATTACGTCCAGAGAGTCGTCGATGCATTCGGAATTAGACCACACATTGAGCACCTGATTGCTGAGCTCATGCAACTGTGAACATGGCAGGAATATAAGTAGGTACTATATAGTCCAATATACAGTCAAACGAAGAACTCCAGACGGTAACGGGTGCTGTTGAGCATCTAGTAGGTAGTTCCGGTGGTACATCAATGCGAGGACCTCCTTTTGGCCCAGGGTTTTCTCTAGCCTCGCATAGACGTTGATAGTCAGAAGATCCACAAGTTAAAACACGATAGAGGCTTGCTTTCCGTTTTCCGATTTCTCATTGATCTACAGCAACTCATGCAGAAATAACTTTTTACATCCAGTGGACTTAATGAGCCTGTACACGATTCCAGACACAAGGGGAATTATTTGGCGGCAGAATGACTGTCTGCATTTGATCAGCAAAATCAGACGGCACAATCAGCAACATCGTTCTCCCAAACTCTTAATCTAAGGCAAATAAATTCGAAATTAATTTAATAAAGTAAAAAAAAAAGAGAAAAAATGTGTTTTATTACATACCTTTGCCATAAGCAGTTTAATCCTTGTTTTTATTTTATTTTTAATTTAATAAAAATATAGGCAAAAAAAAGATTTAAAATGAAACTGTATCCGATGGACTCCGAAAACAGAATGAATAAATTTGTGTTTCACATTCAGTGCTTTAAAATTCGGCCTTAGGAATCTCAATGCCTGCTTTGATTCCAAAAATGTAGCAAAATTAACAGAAAAGAAATGGAAAATACTCGTAATTAAGACAATGAATTAGTTTGTTTGTATTACATATGAGCATATCAGTTACCATGCTGGAAAGATTTTATATATTGAATTCAATAAGAACTATAATACTCCTTCATAAGATTGAATGCACTACGAACCCTGACTACCTATGAATATAATCATATTAACTTTATATTCTCTCAGATGATGAATAGTATACTGGTAAATTTTTTAATAATATTATTCTTCTTTGGAATCAACTCCCACATGGGAGATTATTGATCAGGACGATGAGCTGAGTCGATGTTGCCTTGCCTGTCCGTCTGTCTGTCTGAATGTATGAATACCTCAATCTCGCAAGCTATAAGAGCTAAACACACTTTATTAGTTATAGTGCAAAAAGATAAAGTTTATTTCAGATTTTTTATACTTTTGGCGGTCTGCCACGCCTCTTTCTGCCCGTTACATACATACATTTCCCATCCGGGTCTAAAAATATAAATGAAGTTCGAAGCAAAGTTTCGAAACAGTTACAGATACAGAAAAATTGTACAAAATTCTTTGTGTCAGTATCAAACGAAAAATATACATTTATATGTAAGAACAACTACAACTAAAAATATTTAGAATCTAAATAGAAATAAAGATGCCGTTATCTAAGCCGTTGCAACTGCAAATGCTATTAACAAGTGAGTGTTGTATTATCATTTTCATTATCATACCTATTGATTTAAACCTTCATTTAGAAGGAAGTTTGAATATAATGGCTGCTTCAAGATATCTACATCCCGTGCTCAAGAACCCCATTGCCCAGGTGCTAATCTCATTTGTATTGGGGTACTATGCCACCACAAAACTATCCCAAATCTGTGCACTGCTACGAAATTCATCTAATACAGTCGATGAAAACTCCAAACTGAAGATAAATGCAGATCTAACGAATGGAATTTCGATGCTGTCGGACAGCCAGAGTCCCTTACCAGTGGAAGAGGAGAGTCTACGTCTCACAGGACAACAATTGACCGCTTACAATGGTCGTCATGGTAATCAGCCCATCTATACGGCACTTAATGGCAATATATACGATCTCAGCTCGTCACGGGAGAAATTATCGAAGCCGGGAATTTATTCTCTATTGGCCGGATGCAATGCCAATCAAGTACTAAATATTGCCTACGGTTCTATGGGAGTTTGCGCTGATAATGTGGTACAACATTGGGAGCAGAGTCTTAAAGCTGAATTCAATATAATTGGCCGCTTGATTGATAGTGATGTATCCGAGGGCGAAGATATAGATGATGTTTTAAGTTTTGATACTAAAACGGAATTAATTGATTAAACTAGTTCTAAATTGAGGTTTTTTAAACTTTTAATAAACGATTTACGGAAACAATATAGAGTTTAGATCAATGGTGCCCAAACTCACACTATCAAACAGTGTGTTTGTGTGCGTAGCAGCATAGCACGCGCTGTGAAAATTAAAAGAACTAAAATCACAAAGCGTGACCCCTGTACGTGTAAGAGCACCGACTGTGCGTGAGAAAGCAGCGCTGCAAAGCCAAACGCTCATGTGATAGGAATTATCAATTTCGGTCACCACTGGGTTCGATCAACAAGTTGAATTTCTAATCAATCAATCAAACTTGGGCTTTCTCTAGTTATATTTAATATATACAACTCAAATACATTGTGTATATTGATATAATTACTTTAAAATTGACTTTACTGCTTGGAATTATCAAGGACTTGCCCAAAAATAATGTGTAAAACTCTGTTAAACAGAAAATGGCAAAAAATTTCATTGAACTGTTGACCTTTGGCATCGATTACGCCTTACGATTCGCTGACTGCTTGGCATCTGGCCTAAAAGTTTTTCCTACATAGCCGTGACAAGAAAATATCGATGGTGTTAACGATATTAGCAACAAAATGTAAAATGTATCGATACCCTCTAAATATAAATCCCAAAGGGGCATATATAACTTGGGTGCATATATGAGTATGTCATAGTATCATTCACTGCCTAAAGGGTATACGGCAATCGAGCAAACTTACTCCTTGATGCTCTGCTCTTTGTCAACTTTGTATTGGCGTGTGTGGCAAAAACTTTTCAATTGCACCCAATTGGCTGAAATTAAATTGAAAGGAGATGAAGGTGGGGAGCAGGTGATACCAGTCGAGACGATCCCATCTGCTGCACATACAGCTAATAAAATCAAAATTACTTTCCACCAAACAACAAAAACTTGCTACCTACGTGTCTAAGAAATTTTTGAAAAAGTTGTCAAAAAATGTTAAGCACACACGCACAAACAGAGTGTTAGAAGGCTGGGGAAGGGGCAAGGGCATGTGCTAGAAGGGATGCTTTTGACAAGCGCCAAATGTTATTTGATGTCCCAAATTCGATCAGGATGTTAGGTGGTAAAAGGGCAAAAAGCCAACAACAAAGACGAAACAAATAAAATGAAAACAAACAAAAGCTGAGCCACAGCCCGCGCAAAACAAATGGGGTAAATTGAGTAGAGAAATGCCAAAGAGCCAAATTGAAAATGCTTCAAACAGCATATGTTTTCTTTGCTCAACAAGTGAGATGAGAGTGCACACTCAAGGGTATAAATTCCTGTATATTTATGCCACCAAACTCAGCCTCAACTCTAATTTCTTGATGTAGAAAACAAAAATGAGAATAGACATACTTATAAGTGAGGTTACACATCTGGACTCCTCAATTGCCAGGATGCTCTGTGTCCATACACGTATATAAGTAACTTTATGCCTTTTTAATAATATCAATTTAATACCAATTTCTTTATATTTATGTACTCCTAATGTTTTACTTCTTAAAAACCCTTTAGAACAAGTTTATTACGCCTTGAGAGAATTTGAGAATTCTTATTTAAACATTTTTATAAAGTTCTATAAAAAGTTCTTAACATCTGTACTGCCCTTCTGTATTTCTTTTCTTTTTTTTAAATAAAATTTTAATTAAAAAAATCGATATGTTCTTGCACCCCTAAATTCCTCCTCCTCCTCAAAGCTCCTCCTTAGCACATATAAAGAACCCCTGAAAGGCTCTATTCTTATAAATTTTGTTTAAATTGCTTCTTAAATTCCTATATTGTGGAGAGTGAGAATTCAGGACCTTTCTCCTAAATTCCTTCTTTCCTACAAAATTTATGTATATAGAAGCGTATGATGCGGCTGTCCTGCCGCAATCGTATAAATGTGAATGAATTTATTTAAAGATAATTTTTGTAGATTTTAAATCTCAACTATTTGTCCGTCATCCGAATCCTGCGTACTGGATGTGTTAATGAGAGTCTATGCGTTTCATTGCAATTATTGTAGTGCAATTACCGTGTCAATGAACCTAGTGATGTGACTATGATTGTGATTTACATTCTTTTTAATTGCCATATGATATCCCCAACAAGCTCTCATTATGATATATGAGTGTGGAGTTCCAGCGGGGCAGCAACGTAATTGAAAGCAAAGCACACAACAATGTCACATCCAAGGCATTAATAAGGCTTTAAATATGCCACAGTGTGACATTTTCAATGCTCGCTTACAATTTGCCCAGCAAAACCGGCAATGGCAATGGCAACGGCAACGGCAACAACGATAACAAAAAGCCAAATTAGCAATGTTTCACATCAAAGTGCACATTAAATCCGAGACGATAATCACGCACGACCAGGAGGCCAGACGCCTCTCTTTTTGCTATGCGCCGGGGCATACAAAAAACATAATTAACCGCGACCTGGCAAAGCCGACGACCGGCCCCATGAAAGGCACCCCAGACAGCCTCCAGCCTCCTCCCCGCACCCCACTCCTCCTCCTGCTATAATCTTTAGCCTCCACTTCCTCTCAGTTCCCACTGTCGACATCAGGTTAATGTGACAATCGCAGCTGTTGCCATTGCCATCGTGGCTGACTTTGCCTGCTCTGGGTTCCGACTTGTACAAATTACACAGTTTTGAATATAAAGTACTCAAATAACATACGAGTATGAGTGCGAGTGTGAGTGTGAGTATGAGTACGGGTTCACGACACATTCACTCCGGCCTAGAGCCCCAGTGCTATTCACTCTCGCTCGTAAAGAGTTATGTTAAAATTTATTTCAAGGTTTGCTTAGGGTAAGCCCAATGTCCTAGAGGCCGACATGCTCATAAGCTCAACTTTATGCAATTCCAGCACAGAATTGGGATTTCTACACGTCCCTTAATTAAGCTACTTACTCCTGTTGATTTAAGTGTTCAAACGGATGAGTTTCAGTTCGAGATTTTAAGTGAGAGAACTTTAATTATAGTGTGTAGTATACCATACCACCTAATTTCATGTATTGCAGTTGCTTTTGTTGGTAAGAATAGTATAAGTAAAAAGAAAAATCTACAGCTGTTATTAGTATCGACTTGAAGTGTATAACCCTTGATAACATAGCATAAACCGAATTTTAAATCAGAATGAATAGACCACACTTAGTAGTAGTAAGACAGTAGTATAACCCTTCATAAAGTAGAATATAAGTTAACCAAAATCGGAATGAATATTCTACATATAGTACTCAACTGCCACGCCTTTCTTGTCCCTCCATTAATAGTTTTAGCACATTGTAAAAATCAGCATCGAGTTACTGAACTGTTAAGTGAATTCGGCATTTAGTGAGGATTACTAGCAGAAGAGACGGCATTAATTAGTTACAGATATCATAAACCAGGCAAACGATGGAATAAAAACCCTACCATTACTCTACCACCCCAACATAATTTTTTTCCATTTCCCGAGTCTGCAAACAGTTAAAACCAACAATCCAATCTCCTCTCTGAAGCTCCTTTGCTCCGTATCGCTCTCTACCCTGGCTGTGTATCTGCCAGGCAGTGTGCTATAAGCTCACTCGGAACATCCGTTTTATGGTTTTGCACTTAGCAATTAACGGGTTTACTTTTTTTAGTGCTAGTACCATCATGTACACCTCGTTACCCCCTTTCCCCTTCTCTCACGCCACCCATGGTCACCGCAAAATTTCCCAGTGGGTTCGCTGCTCTCAATTAGAGTGTCACTTCCGTTTGAAATTTAGTGCAGTGAATGGACAAATTTACCTATGTTGCACACGGGGTGGCAAATGGATACAAATTTGCAAAAGATGTTGAGTACGGCGGATGACAGCTAGTTGAACGTGAAACGTAAACGCTTTTCCACATTTGCCCGGAAATTATTTCACTCGGAAAGTGGGCAATGTGGTTAATTGCATTGACATAAAGCAGGTGTTAGATTTGTGGATTTGCTTTTGGTCAGGAGCCAAAGGCATAAGGCAATTCCTAAGAAAACATAGCCGCTTCATTAATTCAACTCTCGAATTCATATTACAAATGTTACAAACAGCATTAAGTGTAATTTAAATGCTATAAATTATTGTAGACTTTTTTTTTTGCAATAGTCTGCAATAATTACAGGCACAACCAATTAATTATTGCCATCGCATGACCCCAGGTAACTCAGTCAACATTTGCATATTACGCCACAAATTTGCGGCATCATCAAAATAGCAGTTAAACATTGAGGTCAATTTGTCAATGTAAAGTTTTATAATTAAACTGGTTCGCATTGCAAATGACTGATATGCGAAACGAGTTTAATTATAGATAAATTCAAATTTAATAACCTGCCCTATATAAAGATAGTGATTGAAACGTGCGGCTCATAATAGAACTATTTGCATTATCTATTTGGAATGGAGACATTTTAAACGTCTAAATAACTAGAAGAAAACTCAAGTGGAAAATTTAATGTTCTATCGGGTTTAGATTACCCTGTACTTTGATTTGCCTTAGGCGTCGAAAATAGCAGCATCATATACACACATTCACATATACTTGGTCAAATACACTTATACATACATTCACTTATATATACAAATATACGCGCAAATACAATCAATAATCAATACTCACACATGCATACATGCCCGCAATCAAAAATCACGCATAGGCTCTAGTGGTCTCGTCCCCTATGGCTTATACTTTATGGGGTTTGGCACGCCTCCTACTGCCTGTTACACACAAATGTCAATTCCACAAACTTAATAGACCTTTTTGTACTTTTGTAAAAAATACAGATTAAAACCAAAGCTTAGATTTCGGGCTAGAGACTTTCAATGTATTACCAAGGTAGCTGAAAACTTCCAACTTTTTATCAAATTGCATAACAATCAGAAGTTATTTATCAAGTCGAATACTTAATGAACTGAGAAATGAGTACAAACCACTTCATCCGACTGTAGCCATTTCCACAGTTTTCCCTTAGACTTTTCTCTGGAAATAAACCGAATTTAAATCTAAAAGCACAACTTAATTTAGTTAGTAGAAAAGTGCAAGTGGAACAGACTTGGACGCTCGTTATTCACGGCATTTCCTGTGGCTCTGTTCCTGTGGTTGCTGCTTAAAAAGGGAAATTTTACAATTCACCTTAATGGAGATTAGCCGTACAGAAAGGAAACAATGCGTACACAGTTTTCCCGTGTACTTTCGATTTTGCCGGTCTTCTTTCTTCGTTCTCCTTTTGTTTGCTGTTTACGAGTCGCTCTACCTGTGTGTGCAAATGAAAATTGCTTTGTTTAAGTACACAGAAAGCAGGAGAAAAGCTCGTCTCGTTTGCTGCTGGTGGTGGTAGTGGTAGTAGTTGGCATTCATTGTGCATTCTCTCTTTAGCTCGTTAGCTTACTGCATAGAGTTTTCCTTTTATTGCAGCAGCTTATTTCCTATTCATTTTTTTCTTTTGCTTTTCGACTAAAACGCTGCTCTAATTTCAGCCAAGTTGCATGTCCGAGTCCTGCGGCAATGTTCCCATTGCTTTGGCAGCATCCATGCTGCTTCTTCTTCTGTCGTGTAGAGAGTCAAACAAGCCATTAACTTATGCACTGGTCTAAACACCTCTTTGTTTGCACATCCAACATAAGCACTGAGCACTCATTTCAAATAGAAAAGAAGCACACCAAAGTGGTGCCAAAGCAAAGGGTATACTTCTTCAGGGAGTCAGGTCTGCCACTGAATAATAGAGATTTACTCCTAGTTGCTGTCAGAAACTAGCATCGTAGCTAGAAAGGAGCATTAAACTTACATTTCAATGTGCATTTCCCAGTGCAGAAAGTCAGACGTGGGAATGAGCTGGTAGAGGAATTAACATGAAAAGCAGAGCTATATCTCCTGGCAAAAGTATTATGAAACACCTTGAAGAAATATTGAACGGCAAGTACTAAGTACTAAAAAGGAACTATGGAAATGATATAGTATTAAAAAACATTAGAATACGTATTATTTTTATCTGAACTATCTAAAATGAAAAAAAAAATGTCTAAATTATTAAAAGCAGATATTCAATTTCTCATTTTAATTCATCAAGTTTGTATGCTGGACTAGACCATTTTAAGGGGAAGAAGGACACCTTAAGGACAAAAATTGATATCATCACTAGTAGCAAATGTAGGTACTGTTTAAAGGAATTCGATCCCCTCCTTTCTGGATAGATCTACTACTAATTATGATTATTAAAATAATAATTACGCTGTTAACTACTTAACTGAATTTTAATTATGATAATTTCACAAATTCATAAAATCAAATTGTACTAGATAAAGTAAATATAAAACACTGCTGATAATCATACGAAATCCCATGGCATTGTGCACATGGAACAAGCCGCAATGATTATATTCCAAACGTGTGTGGCTGCAATACAAGGAAAAATCATTCAGCTGCAATAAGAATTGCCATTAGAATAGATATCAATTAAAATTCGTATACTCAGTATATGTACTCACACTTCTTTCCAGCTCATTATTCAGTGGTATGCCATTAAAGAGTCTTAGAATCTTGGAGGTGCCACGACAGGCACGTTCCGCCTGCTCACAGACGGCGATATTTAGCCAGAAATCCATTAAATTTATCGATAGAGCTTGTAGAAAGTTAATGGCCAAATAGAATGATACTGGTCTGTGCAAACTAACCACATAAATGATGAAGTAGAATATGGATATAATGTTGACGGTTAACAGGGCTAGCATGAAGAGTATCATTTGGTAATCATAGACCTCAATTAGTCGCATATTCAGCTCCAATATTTTAGTATACAGTGAGTGTAACACGTTTATCTCGACAGATGTTCTCTCACGTTTATAGACAAGTTCAAGTAGTTGACGATTTATGATCCAGATGTAGCGGTAGATGTATATAACAGCTATATGAAAATGCATGCCACCCAGCAGCACTCCCTGCTGTAGCAACAACAAACTGATCATTCCCAAAAACATTTTGAGGCTATAACGCGGCGATAGACCGAGTTGAATCACCACTATTGAGGCCAGTTCAAAGTATATACTCAAACCCTTCAGTATGATGTAGATATCGAAATGGTGGCACTTGATGGCATCGAATTTTCGAAAATACAATCTGTGTAGTCGTAGCATTGCATTGATAATCCTGCCCAGCTCATCACTGAGCCACCAACAGCGGAAATGCATTACAAACAGCGTCAAGACGAGCAGAATATTATGCACCTGATTGATATAGTCTGCCAGAGGATTACGCTTCTTCAACTCCAGCTTTGCATCGGTTTCGGTGTCCGCATAGTAACTGTAAGCCATCCACAGTAGACTTGAATTCAGTGTTATCCCGTAGGCCACCAGCCACATGGAACGTTTCACTCTTCTAGCCTTGGGCATGTAGATGAATGGGAACAGGCCCATGGCCCAGGAGCCATACAGTGTGGCCCATAGATTGAAATTAACAAATTTCCGACACCAAGTGCGACGAGTACGATACATGGCGACTGAACGAATGAATTCATTCTAATGTCATTTCATATTAAAGCCTTAGGGCTTATGTGAATCAATAATACTCACTGAATTGTATTTGTGTAATATTATAGCATTAGATTCGAATCTCGCAGTTTTAATTAGTCAACGTTTTTAATGGCATAACTCAATGGATTATTTGACTAAACTATAGCAGCAGTATCAGTCTTCAATCAAGCTCTAAATACGCTAGTGGGATATCCAAAGTACTAGAGAAATAATATAGTCAATTATAGTTGCAATAACTACGAATATTATAATAATATTATAATATCAAATAAATTATTGAATAAATAAATTATCCCAAATAAATAAATAAGTACCTAAAACAAATTTTTCATAAATTTTTACTAGAGAAATAAAATAATCAATTACTTATAGTTGCAATAACTACGAATATTATACAATTATTTTAAATAAATAAATAGGTACATAATCCAATTTTACATAAATAAAAATAATATAATCAAGTATATAATCAACTACGAATATTATAAATATTAATTAAAATATTAAATAAATAAATAATAAGTAAAAACCTAACTGAAACAAAATTTTACAGGGGTAACGACATATCTCCGATGAGATCCACGTCGGAGATATGTAGTTTCAAAACGTAATATCTCCGACATCAAAAGAGCGACATATAGCATCTCCGACAGCAAAATATACTGGTCGGAGATATGTCACTATGCCATTTTACATACAGTTTTATAAGCTTTCTTTTATTTTGTTAGATTTTATATTTAAATACATAATATTACAATTATTATTAGTGTTACATTTACTTAAATTTCCAGTCTTTTGCACTGCAGTCAGCTGAATAATAATGCTCAAACTGAAAACATTTATTAGTTGTAATTTAAATGGTAATAATTTATCTCAGTCCTATTGTCCACAGATGAAATGCTTGTGGCAGCCACCAATCTCTACCTGGACACCCTGCTCTTTATTTACCTGTCGCCTCATGCCGACATTAAAAATTAGTTTACCTTGCATACTTGGCATTGCTATTTGAACATTTTCTCCCTCATTTACTACCAGCTCATACCCGTGCTCTTGCTCATCAACTCATGCTCATCAACCCCTTGTGTCCGGTCGGAAAATGTGTTTTTCATGCTACTCACGCAGCCCCGTAAAGTATGCAACACATGCAGCTGAAACTTACCCAGAAACTTTACCTTGTTGCCTGGAGAAACTGTGAAAAGCATTGCTATAATAAGTTGTGTCTAGCTTTTCCTTTTTAGTTTTCTTTCTAAGCTACCCTCGCAGTAGTGCATTTTTCACCTTTTATCATAACTTCCTCTCACATTTTGCATTTGGTGCGTGCAAACTTTCTTGATGCAAGTTGCGAATTTTCCACTGCCAGACTGTGTCTATATAAGGTTGCCGAGTGACTCAATTTGTATATATTTTGTTTTCATATAGTTTTCGCTCTTGCTACACATAATTGTATTTGTTCCTCGTAGCTGCGATATTAGAATGAAAGTTAGTTTAACTATTCAATAGACCAGCCCGAAAGTATGCTACACAAATCCAGTTCACTCATTTCTGGCGTTTAATGTTTATGTTCTTTTAAGCAGTTGAGCTGAGCGTAGTGCCTGGTCCCCTGCCAGTTCAAATTAAGGGTTCCATTGAGTGTTTCGTTTCAAAGAGCTGCTTTTGGCCACTCCTCCAGCATGTCGACTCTCTATTATGTGCTTCAATCAACTGCATCACCATGCAACTCACTCACTCTGTGCTCTATGCACTGAAAAATGCGGGCAATAATGAAAGTGCTGACAATGTGCTTTGTGCACCTTGTCTCGGCATAGCGGTAACATCCTGCAATCTAAATCCGCCCTTTTCGGCATCCAATTTTCCCGGCTGCCACAGTTTAGGCCAAAATGAATCAGGACAGGCCCGCATACGGGGAATTTGAATTGTGTTACAAAGCGGGGCAACTCCATTTATCACGAAACTAACAGTTAATAGCGATAGGCAGAGATTGCTGGAGAGAATGGCACGAATTGAGTTATGCCCTCCAGCTCCTTTGACCTGCATTTCGTCATTAATTTTTGGCTCAAGCAAAAACAATTTTTATGATTTGGGCCATAAAAATTATACGATTTATTGATGAGCTACTAAAAGGTTTAGTTAAAATTCCAATTAATTGAGCTTGACAGCAAAATGTTGGGCAATAAAAGAAAAGCCACAGACAAGTTTATGTGGCGGTAATCAGAAGTTAGAAAGACGGCGCTGTAGTCGAGGCAACTCGACTTGTCAACATTTTTACTTTAGTTTTTTCAATTTAAATGTTGATACTAAAAATAACAAAATAAATTGAAGGCTTTTTGGCTGCTAAATCAACAGCAACAGCTGTGCTATTGTTGTTGTCAATTAAAGCATATGTCAACATGCTGCTGACAACTGGCCACATGTTGCTACATTTTGCATGCTGCCTCCATGTTGCCAACAACACTATAGCAACATATTCGTTGTCAACACGCTCTCGCGCTCTCAGATAAATGTAAGACGTGCACTCTCTCTCAGCTGCTATAAATTCGTTATGGTTCCTGGCGGTGTTTGTTAGTCGCGCTCAGCTGCGATTTGAGTGAGGTCAGATGTTTATTAAATTTTCTTGCAAAAGCTTGATATCCATTAGATGCCATACGTATGTCAACATTGTCAAAGTGAAAATGATTTCTAGGTATTTTGCTCTGTTTGCTTGCCAAATCAATTACATTCGACAATGCCAAGAATTAACTCGAAAATGGGCAGTAGGACAAACAAAAACAAAGCATTAGGCAGACATGAAGACACCAACTGTTGAAAGTGTTAATACGATGTTTTAGTATATCATATTTTGTCATGTCAATTACTAACTACTCGTAGCATCAATTAAGTGTTAGAACCCATTCACATGTCAATCTGTCTAGCTAGGGAGGTGGCAGAGAGCGCAGTGCCTGCAGCCTGCATTGATGCACACCTCAGTACCTCCCATCCCCCCCCACACATCGAGGCGCAGTAATTGCTGAGTGTGCTGGAGAGCTCGGATTACAAGGGGCATAGACAAAAGACGCCAATGGCGCTGCATTGTTGTTGTTCTACACTTCTACACTTTGCGGCTATATTTAAGAGAGATGAGTAAGGGAGGCCGTGGAGTGTAGAACAAAAAAATGTAGCCCCAAAAGAAGCAACAAAAGAAAATCCAAATTAAAGGAAGTGCTCTGCTCACACACACACACACACACACACAGAGAGAGATAAACACACACTCGACACCCAAAGGACGCGGCAAACTTGAATTAAGTTATGAGCCTGTGCTGAAATAAATTTGAAAGAATAAAAATTTAAATAATGCGCAACGTATACGCCGTAAACCGCATTTGTGTGAAATGAATGTATCTTTACACGCACACACACACGCACACACACACACGCACACCCATATGTACATGTTGTGCGTCGCATCACATTTAACGCTTGTTGTTCATTTTTTTTATTTTGGCCATTTTACACGGCACTTGAGCCGGAATTGTTACCAATTCTTCTAGCAAGAAACAAAAAGGAATGAAAATTTCTTCTTATTTAACATAATTTGGTAGGAAAACTGTAGCGTGGTAAATGTCTTCGACGCACACAAACTTTTCTCATCAGTTCGAGTAATTGTGCGGTGAAAGTTTTGGAAATTTTGTCTGCGGTTTTAGCCGGCGGAGTTATGCTTTTCGGCTAACCAATGAGTTCACTTCAAACTGAAATGAAGAACAAACTCAAACTGGGCGAATAGGCGAATTGCTGCTGGCCAAAAGTTAATACGTTGACAATCTGCGCAAGGTGAAAGGTGAAAGAGATGTGGACTCAACTGAGGTTGGGACTAGGGATGTTCTTAATCACCGTCTGGTATCTTTTGCATTACAAATTAGAATTTTAGTTTTTAATAAGCTTAAGTGCTTCAATTTCACTCATTTCGCTTGGCAAACTTTCGACAATGTAATGAGCTAGATTTTATGACTGGGTTCAGGTTTCATGCATACTTAAGCAAGTGTAATGAATTGTTCTCGTTTCGCTTCGTTTGGCAACTAAATCATCATCATAATAATCGCACTTAGTACTCACAAAGCATCTGCCAGTCGATAGTGAAACTAACTAGTGAAATAGTTCTATTCGCTTTACTTATTGATTACTGGCTGTATTCTATGACTTTGGCCAAAAGCCAGCAAACAAATAAGCAAACAAACAGCATACCAAATTCTGTTTTTAATTCCAAACTCGAAATGAATTAAATTGGCAAGCTTGGCAAAAAATTTTCCATTTCTCTGTGTAGGTATGTACTATGTGAGTAAGTATTTCATTTCTGAAAAATCCCCAACATTTTGGCATCTTTTAATTCCGCTGAAATGCCGAGCAACTGAAATGCAGTACACAAATATCAACTATGTTCTATATGTAGTGCCTTAACTTCGAGCAGCCTTGGCCAATACCAGTAATAATGTCAGTCTCTATACACTTTTTTTGTCTTGCCAAAAAGTCGTATGACCTGCAGGCATCATTTATGCAAAATTTGTAGTTTCTGTTTGGCTCTCAACGCTGCCAAAAATGAACAAAAAAGGGCAGCAAAATGTTTTACGGGCAATCGGCGAAGAGCGACTACTACGTGAGCAGAAGCCAAAATAGGAGCAGCCTTTGCATATGCAGAAGTGTGTATACTCTCTAGATATTCTCATTGCGCTGGCAACTCATCGTTCAGTAGACATTTGGGAAGCAAGTGGAATGAAGTTCTGAGTACAGTAAAAAATTCAACGCCTTCGCTAAAAATATTGAACAAACAATACAATAAGGAGGAACTCACATTACGATGAATAATCAAAGATGACTTGGGAATGGTAACTAGTGAACAAGTAGTGAGCGAAAGTATTAAACGAAAGTAGTGAACGATGAGTAGTGATCGATAAAAAGTGAATGATACAAACGATTCGTTCGTTCACTACGGATTGAACTATAAGGCACAACTCAACTCTCTCGCTGCAGCTGACTGATCTCTGACACATTAAATTTGCTGTTGGCAATGCTCTCATGGCTCGCTCTCTATGTTGAGAGAATATTAAGAGTTGCCACAGTAGAAAATTGGAAAGTGTAATGGTGTTTTTTTTTAGTCAAAAATTTGTTTTTTAATTGCAATTAAAAATATATTTATTTATATTATAATTTATAATTAAATTTTAAAATGTAAATATCCAAGAATTACTGCTAATGTTGCTGTTGAATTTTTATCACATTTTTTAAAATTATTTTCTGCTAAATTTAGTTGTAAATAGTAACAATGTACATATATACCATCTTAAATCAAGCTATGCCTATGCCCTTTCGCAGAGTGTAAAAAGCAAAAACAAAACGGACTTGCTTACACCATACTGTGTACTGCGTACTGTCTATGCATGTGTGTATGAATGTGTGTATGTGCTGTTGGCATATTGACAGTGGCATTCGAATATACGCATGCCATACGAGTGGAGAAGCCTAACAAGATATTCGAATCAGACTGAAGCTCCCCTTGTCCTTCCTCCACCAACTGTGATGCACACTGGATCACGTGCGACCGCTATACGATGAGGTATGCCCCAGCTATGTCAAGAGGTCACGAGTATGACGATTGAGTAACCAAATACTCGATGTAAATTACTCATTCTGCATAATTTGTGCTGTAATTGCGTGAGGATATCGAATAGCGTTAAATGGAAATCGAGTTGCCTATTCAACGTACATATAAGTAGTTGCTTTTGCTTATATAAAATTGCATAAATTAGGAAGAAGAATGCCGTCTATCTGATATCCTACTTCAGTGTCAACATTTACGGGCAAGAGCGAAAAGTCGTCGCCATCTGTGGTTCGTGTCCAAGTTGAGTTTATGGCCGATGTCTATGGGGGACAGACATTTGCCGACCATCCACCTCGGTCGTAGGTAAATTTGTTCAGTGCACTAAATTTCAAACGGAAGTGACACTCTAATTGAGAGCAACGAGCCAACTGGGAAATGTTGTGCCAACCAGTAGCGGAAGGCGTGTTAGCCCATGGTCCCCCAGTACTAGTAAAAAAAAGCTAAACCCGTTAATTGCTAAGTGCAAAACCATAAAACGGATGTTCCGAGTAGTCTGGCGTTGCGGATTAGCTTTGTTTGGTTAAACCTGAATGCGAGTTCATTTCAGAGCAGATTAAACTGGACTTGCTTTAACTGTACTTTATGCTTTGGCATTGAGAACAACTGCATATATTATAAGTTATTATTTCTCTTTCAGACAACATATTAATAAAGCTATTTTAATTAGACTGTTTCACAACAAACCCAGTTGAAGGATATCCCTAGTCGAGCATTTTTAATGCAAGTACACACGTTTTACGATTGACAATGAACGATTTTTACGACAGATTTTTAATGTTTCTTTCTTAAAGTTACTTTAAAATTTATAGCAAGTTGTAAAACGGAAATTGCTCTCAAGCTTATAAGTGACAACTTCCTTTATAGCACTCGTCCTCTCCAGGCTTAAATCTAAGATCTGTGTTGTACTCACACGAGATTTCATCTGCTGAAAGTCCTTTGATTTTATCACCGTGATTGTCTTGCATTTGTAATGAGTACTGACAAGGTTTTAACCATTATTAATTTGCATTAATTTAAAGCTTTTTCATTATTACAATATGGCAAAAGTATAAAAGTATGGGTGTGTTTGTGCGTTGAGAATTTCTTCACACTCTAACGCATGACAGATCTAACCAATCGGTCTAAATATTTGCGCCGAAATTCTTTCTTTGATGCCGCAATGGCATTTTTATTTTGATTAAAAATCTTTTTAAAACCCTGTACCCATTAAAATTGGACGAAAAAGAAGAATACCATGGAGCAAATTTATGTAATACCACATATAGTAACTGGATGACGAGCTGAGTCAATCTAGCAATGTCTGGCAGCCTGTCTGTCAGACGTTCGTCTGCATGTACAGGTCCATTTCGGAAACCATGAAACCTAGAGACCCAAAATTTGGAATATAGGTATACCATACGCAGATGCTACACGCCCCTTTCGCCAACAATGTATTTGTATTTCGGGATCTTGGATTCTTTGTATAAGATGGTCTAAGCTAATAAAGGGTTTGAGCTGAAATCAATTTTCAGCAATACATTTGTTGGGGCTTTCGGCATCTGTTTGAAAACATTTTCTTCTGTTTGACTCACATTCAGCTTCATTAGTACAGCCTTTCATTGTGTTAGTTCTGCGACCGATGCAAGCTGCTTTGTTTATCTTTTGTGGGCGCGAACAACAACAAATCCTTGGGCTGTTTCGTGTGTGAGTTTCGAGCTAACCTAGCCTCTTTTCAATCTTCTTCGGTTTGCAAAAAGTATGTATGAGCTTCGAGCTAAGCTGACCCCTCAATCTCCGTCGTCTTTAGCGACCATTTGGCAGCACGAACCTCATTATAAATTTAAAGTTCGTATGTTAAAATAAATAGTTTTGCCATTTGAAATAAAGTCAGAAGGAAATTGGAAACTTATTGGTAACTACTTATTTCAGCTGCATTTTTATAGTGTGCTGATACGATAAACTTGCTTCATATAATCTTTTAATTTAGGCCTAAGAAGCAAATTCCCTACTCTCAATTTTACCTACACACTCAGCATTAACTTATTACAAATAAGGAGGTAAGAGTACTCCATTTGGGAGTGCTCTGAAGGCAGCTTGTTTGCCAATTTGGTCATAACTATTCAGCATTGGACTCTGCCTCTCCTCCCCTCTCCACACTACTCCCTTTATGTACGCTCAGGCTGAGCACACAATTTGCTGCTAATTCCCAATGCTGTGATTTGCAAACACTTTAAATATGCGAGTGCAGCTACGTGTATCGACAGCTGCAGGAGCTGAGGCAGTGTACAGTACGGTACAGTACAGACGAACACGTGTACGTCTACGTGGACATGTGGACATATGGACGTGGACATGAACGTAGGACGTGTACGTCCAGTTGCGGTTTGTGTGGTTTGTAGGCAAATTATTCAGAAGTTGGTATTGTAGGCCGAGGCCAGTCAAGGATGAAGTGGACCCAGCAGGACTATAACGAAGCCGAATGAGGCCACTGCAGCTGTATTCATATTCATAACCATTTCAATATTTGCATTTCTGCATCATTTTTATACCCTGTAGTTGCAAGTGTCACAGGCAAGGTATACCTGAATATGGTGTCATGGTAAATTAGGTAGAACGATAAATATTGTTAGTTGCAATTAATATGTTGTATTTGTTAAGTTTTGCATTTACTTTATTTTCAATTTTTATTTCTTCAGATTTTACTTGGGCATTGCATATCTGCTAGTCGTTCAGTTTTACATTGCACTTTGCTCACTTGTTGAGAGCTGTTGGGAATAGCGTGTCAGAGTTCATGAATTGAATGGTGTATGTACATCAATATTTTATTCGCTTCATGTGGTGAATAAAAGACCCTTTTACTTAGCTCCACTTCTGGATTAAAGACTGTTTAAAGAAGATTCCTGCTCTATAGAAAATATTAAGAATTTTTTAATTGCAAGAATATTCAACAATATAAAAAAAAGTTTAAACTATTTTTCATTATACTTTAATATCCTATTTTTCTTTTGAAACGTATAAGAACTCTGTTTAAAGATTTTTATTTTATTCACAATTTTATTTTAAATTAATATTAATACTAATATATCAAATTTAATTTAATTTCAATCTTCTAATTTTACATTATTCAAAGAAATTAACTAAATGCTAGGAAATCATTTTACAATTAAAAAGAATTTCCAGTTCAGTCTCAACATCGATTTTCCTATAGAGGATTTTCTGCAATATTCACTGCACACTGCAGGAAAATTGAGCTTTACTGTTTCTCATTTATTTAAATGTCTCAATGGAATCAGACTGCAAACACAATGGCTTGAGTATCAAATGGCTATTCAGAGCACAAAAACACAGTGAATGCGATAAAGCTTTGCTATTGCAAATCAATGTGGGCAAATAGAAGACTATTTGAAATATATAAGTTTCTGTGCCAGCAACTCGAAACGATGGCAAAAGGTTAACAATTTAGCTGAAAATTACATTCCATTGTTGAGCTTCTTTATCTCCATAGAGTGGAATTCATTATTTTTCACTTTGCTCACTATTATTTTGCCTTGTACAGCAAACATTGTGGGCTTTCAATTGCTTTCATATCTGCTTTTTGTACGATCAGACTTCAATTCATTAATAAAGTTCGTGTTTTCTGTTCTCTTGCGGTTTCCCACATTTCACTCTATTGTGATTGTCTTAAGTGCCCTGCCATCCCCTATGTATTGCTCCAATCAGGAATAATGTTGGTTATGTGTACGTGTGAATGTGTGTGTGAGTGTGTGTGTGAGTGTGCGTGTTAACATATCTGTTCATGTCTGTGGTCCGTTCACATTGCTGCTGATGACAGACCACCTGCTTCCTATACCTGTCTTCAGTATTGTGGCTGAATTCTTGTCACCCTTGCCCTTTTTAGTGGTTATTTTATTGTTTTAAATCAATTTAAAGCTAAGCGGGATCCACAAAGACACCGATTTGTAGTACAGTTCATTTCCGCTCCACCTTTAATATTGATTCAATTACTATAGCATACTTTTTGGAGCATGCAAGTTATAAACACTGTTTTACCTACTATTATAATCCTTTTAACTATACAAAGTTTTCTTAATTAATATCTTTAGTTTTTTTATATTATTTTTAATATATTTTATATAAACACGCAATAATTTTCACAAATATTAAATATTAAACTTCGAGCTTAATGAAGCACCCAAAAGTCTACCATCGATATATTATGTACAATTTATGACCAATTCTCATTTCTGATATTTTTACAATATTAATATTGCAGATTATTTCTCCTCTTAACTATAAGCCTTTATTGTATCTGTATGCTTGTGTAAATTAAATTGTATTTTTGCTCAAGACATAATCCCATCAGCAAGTGAATATTTCCAAATGATTACTCCAGCTCAATCCGTTAACGTTGAATCAGCGTTTGAGTTCTGCTATCATTTTCAGCGACGACTCTCCATACTGCAGACTGAATTCCGAATTCCACAATGGCCAATAAATAACATAATCCATAAGTTTTTATAAAAATTACCCGCGGATTGTTCTCGTTTTTTCGCCATAGCCAAAGTGCATTTCGTGCTCTACTTGGCAGCATTTCCGTTTCGTTTCAATTTGCATTTTGCATTTCCAATTCGATTATGTGCTCGTTTTTTCGCATACTCCTCACAAATAAGTCGAATGTTCTCCAATTTCCATCCCCCCCTCGTCAGTCACCCAATTTATAGCTGTCTTTTGCTTTTGCTGTCTGTTTGTCAGTCTGACATTTTTATTCTCCACATTTATATTCAAATTCATTGAGGAGCAATAAATAAATACGTTGCATAAATCATTTTGGCAGCAAGTTGCTCCCTTCTCAGCTGCTCGAGCTAAGGATTTAGCAGCTATCCGCAGCTCTCAGCTTTCACTTAACACTTTTGCAGCTCCCCAAAGTTTTTTATGCAAAGCGAAACAGCGAGAAAACATCAGCTAAATATACCTTGGGGAGAAATAAAAACAATTGTCGCTGCACTGGCTGCCATAAAACCCTTAAGTGGATCGCCAAAGAACTCAACTTTGATATAAAAGCAGCTAATTGAAGCATTTAACACGGGCTACTTGTTTCAATATGAACTAAACACAATCTATCGGAAAAATAACAGACTCTAAATCCAACCAGTTTGCTTCCTCTATACAGGCATGCAATGCCTGCTTTATGTGCTTAAAGGATTTTCCCAGCAAAAACAGTGTAAATATTGAAACTAGCTGGCAAGCTTTTTATACCCTGCAATACATTTCAGGCGGGTGGATTGAAGTTTATACTATGGAATTTTCTAGAGAGGTTACTTTTGAGAAGTTTAAGTGGCTGGAAATATATATGAAAAGAAAACTCATATCAAGTGACCCTTTCAAAACCAAATCCTTTTTCCACATGTTCCTCTGAGCTCAAGACCAAATTCAACTCAGTAGACTATGCCCAGAACCCAAGAGTATGTATCCCAAACACCTGATATAATTGAACTCTTAAAACCAAATCGAATTTCTAGACATTTATATCAAGGTTCTTATTGAAGTTGCAGGACTAAATCCATGTCTAAGGTTCCAAGGTAGATCCCCAAATAATTTGAAGTCTCCAGACCAAATGAAATGAATCCAAGTACGAAAATCACATCTGTGTAGGTCTAATCGAAATCATATTACTTTCGTTTCTATACTACTACTAATACTAGTAGTAGTACTTCTACCAAATTGAATTCCATATTCAAATCGTAGCCCAACTCCTTAACCAAATCAAAGTATTTCAAATCCAAATCGAATTCTTAACTAAAGAGGTATGTTGCAGTCGAATCTTGCGTACTTTGGGCGCACTTCTGTTCACCATAAAACATTAAAGCCTCTTTTAATCCTAAAAAACGTTCCCGTTGGCGAGTGGGTTAAAAGTAAAAGCAAACTACATGCTACAGACAGAGTGGTAAGCAGCTTATGCCATTAGCTTTAAACCAGACTAGAGTTCTGGAGTAGGGAACTGTAGGTGATTATGATATGAGTTATATTTGTGGTATCTACACTTATGCAGCATCAGGTACTATGTTATTCAAAAGCAGTTTTTAAATATCCCCACGTATGGGCGAGCATTAAATGTTGTCTAAAGCTGAAAAGTAATTAGCAAAGCTCGAAAGTTTGCACAATGCAATATGCATGAGATGAACTCTACATGGAACGCAAGTAGAATAAATTATTCATTATTATTTTTGTAAATAATAAAATAGTTTGGATTGTAAAATGTCATCAGAAGAATTCAGTTTATATATCTGCTTGTAGGAAATTTGTGTATATGTACCTATGCATATGTTTCGAGTAAATATCCACTGGCAAAGTCATCTAAACATGCATTTTTTACGAATAGAAAAAAAATAAGAATAATTTGTTATTTAAACCTGTACGGTACGGTTGTACACTGCGATAAAATTTAAGCAGTCTTTACTTCACTTCACTACACAGCATAGTGTGTCCTCAGCGACTTGGCTAAAATCTGTTGACATTTGATGCTTAAAATATGCAACACGAGCGCTGCTGTACAAGCTTTAGTACCTGGTCCAGGTACAGTACAGTGCAGTAAAGTACAGTGGCTAAAAACAGCCATTTACAGGTGAAATTAATGTAAGGAGTAAGAGTAAGTTGGTAGCTATTATAGTAAAATTATGTAAAGAGGAGAAGCAGGCGAAGGAATTATCAAGTTGGTTAGTAATAGAAGATAATACTTGTTATATTATATTTTATTATATTATTATTATTATGTAGAATTTTTCTACACTTTCGCACTTTACACAGTAAAAAGTGCTGGAGTAAAATTAAATCTTTTACACCCCATTTAAAACTATTTTGGAGTTAAAAAAGTGGTTCTCTGAATTTTTAAACTTCTGGTTTAAAATCAAAACCAAAATGGAGTAAAACTAGCTGGTCACACTCTCATTTCAAATTTGCCGCTCAATTTTTGGTTTACTAGAGTAGATTTGAATCCAAAAAGGGTTTAAAAGCCCTGCTCTCGCTCGAAATGTGTGCATACATACACAGAAGAGTTGCAATAAACGATAAGTTTGCTCTCTACGCACACATACACTCAAACAAAAAATAAAAAAATAAAAAAACGTAGTTCTCTGCCTGGACTTGAACCCGAGTCGTCCGCATTCTGCATTCTTGCAATCTGTTCATAAGAAATGTATTTGGGATGTGCAAACTGTTAAAGTTTTGTGGCGCAAGGGTCTAAGTCGACAGTGAACAGTGTTGCGTGTGTCAACCAAGGAGGAGTCGTGAGTTCAAACCGGAGAAGCCGGACAAGTAAATTTGGTATGTAAAATTAAAGATATAATCAAATTTAATTGATGTAAAAAATTTATAAAATATAAAGAAAAATTTATAAAAAAAAAATATTATAAAAATATTCAAAATATGCATCATATGTAATTTGGCGGTTAATCTAATGAGAGGAAAAAATCATGATTTAAGATTTTTGTAAATCTAAATTTAAAATTATGGTCGTGATTTTAGATTTTTGATTTTTTAGCATCTTATTTTAAGCTGAATAAATTAAATCCTATTTTGGTTTTGATACAACTCCTCTCTTGGTTTAAAATTAAATCCAAATTCGATTAGCGTTCAAACTATTTTGGTTTTGTATTTACACCAAAATTGGTTTAAATTGTGCACCAAGTGAGAGAGCAACGCTTATACATGTGTGTATGTATGTGTGTGTATACCAATGCTCTCTTTGTGTACTCCAGCTGGTTTAAATTTAAAACTTTTTTGGATTTGTTTTATATAGAAACCAAAATAGTTTTAATTTTACTCTTTTTTTTTTACTGTGTATTTAAAAAATCCTATTTAGACTTTGTTAACATGCATATACTTCTAGCGCCACTGTCAGCTGCACGTTACTCAGGCTGCTTGTGGATTAAGCATGGCTCCCAATGTAGTCGCTGCTACAGCTGCAACACAAAGATTTTTGTTGCTTCACGCTCTACGCGCATTTTCAAGCTGCATAAAATATGAAATTAAATCGCAAGCCAAAAATGGCGTCAGGGAAAATGACAAAAATATGAGGCATGGTAGAAAGGAGCTAACCCAGTTGCCGGCTGAAGTTGCCTATCAGCACTTGCTTGACTTGCTGCAGTTGCACTATTATTACAATATTTACTTTATTTTATTTTTGGAATTTCAAGCATGGCAAACTCAAGCTTATGCTGACTACCAGCTTAATTTAATGCCGGGAATTTCCCAGTTATTTTTAAGCACAATATTAATGCCATTAAGGCGCCTCTAATATTTCATTAATTTCATTCAATTTACCTTGATTAAAGCAATCTGCATTAAGATATTTACATCTACAACCAAGACCCAGAATTAAATTTAAATATTTAAAAATTTGTTGCTTGATTCGCTTACAATAAAAATTATATCGATTAGCTAAAGCAAGACGAATTAGTTTAAGGAAGTTGGCAAAGAGTTTCCTAATTATAACTCAGGTATAATTGCAATGACTCTACACAATCTGAAACTGCCTGTCATGGTGCTCTGTCTTCGGTATCTCAGTCAGTCGCTTTGCTGTGACGCTCCTGTTTTTCTCATGACACGTGGCATTATACGCTTCTCACTTTCGGTGGACTTCATATTTGTACAAATTGATTTATGACAGCGGCTCACATATCGCATCATATGCCTGCACCTGACAGCACAAGCGAATACAAGGCTAAAAAACGAAGCTAAAACAAATGTCGGACATCAATCCATCATCACGAAACGAACACTAAGTGCGTGAGTGTGTGAGTGTATGCGTGTGTGTGTTAAACAAATTGAGTGCAAGCAATTTCGCATATTGCTCATACGCAGTGATGTACGCCATCGTCTCATTAGCGTACGTTCCTTGATTTAAATAAATTGACTGACAACTTGGCTTTCTCCCACTCCCCCTCTCTCATCAATTTTGATTAGCTTAATTGAGAGCTTTGTGTAAATTTCAACACAGACGCAACAAGTTATTATTAATTCGCCTTAACAATCTAATAAAAGTTGAATATTACCCAGCTGTAAGGACTCGTCTGCATTGTAATAACTTTTCAATATACAAATACAGTCCTGCTGGGATACACTGACATATATACAAATGTATGTATGTATCTTGTATCTTTGGGGCCACACAAACTTTTATATAACGAAACTTACCCCAGGCTGAGAGGACAAACCGCCAGGCGTTACAATATGTTGACCGAGTCCTTTGTCATGCTTGAGCTTTTGGTATTTGGTCAGGACATGTCCGAGCCAGAGTTATGAGCGATTGTGTTAAATATATACATATCTCAGCTGGAAAGTTTCTCTGTCAGCCAGTGTCTGCTTCTGACTGGACATGCTCTGACTGTGGGTGTGTGGGTGTGTGGTTGTGTGTGTCTCTGTGTGTGTGTGTGTGTGTGGGCTGTCTCTCATAATTAGTTTCTTTTATAATTAACTTGACATGATGTGATGATAACCTAATGTTTCGGGTCTCATATAAATAGCAGAAGTGAACAATAAACTAAATATAATAAACCAAGGTATACAGAGCTGTCAACATCTGAAGATATGCCAGAGCCTGAACTTATTATCCTAATTGGGTTCTCGAGAAATCAAGCATAACATCCAAGGGCAACGTAGTAGATTACTTAGTTACTGAATGAGTATTGTCGCAAATATTGTAAAATATTAACTTAACCTCCACTTGTTGGCCATACTATTCAAACACTATTGTATCGCATCTTTAAGTTTAATTTATGTTCGCCTGTTTGTCATGTGCCAAGCATGTCGTTTATTTTAATGTTTTACGTGACGCATATGGCAGCAAATGGAACAGAATAGAACTCATTAAACACAGAGCCAAATAACCATAGCCACTTGTGTATATACAACTTGTATATAGATACATACGTTGGGGAACGTGCTTAATTGCCTAAACTCCAATGCAAACAGAAGCACTAATACACTAATACCTACACACAATGCCATATCATTCGCTTGCTCCAGACCCGCACAGTCCTGTTTGGGTTTCATGTGTCGCAAACAATTAGTTTTTCAATTTCTATTAAAATGTTTGGCAAATAAATGAATTTCAGTTTAGCAGTTTGTTGGCTCTTGACTATCCAATTACCAGACGGATTTCAAAATAGTGAAATAAGGATAGAAAATAGAAAATAGAGAGGGTTTCGCAGTGCAACTCCTCGTATCTTATAACAAAGTTTTGGCGCAAGTTTGCTTTGCTCTTAGAGTTTTCTGTTTGTCTCCTGTCTCTCCTGTCTCCTCTACTTTTTCCCGCTTCCACTCTCCACTCCTAATTTAATTAGTTTTCATTTATCCAAAGTACACGCTTCATTACATAATTTAACAATTCATTGCATTCCAACATTCCGCGACGTCTCACAAATGTGCGGTTGTAATTGAAAAACTCGACACGTCGACAAAATTCAAAATCCCTTTTTCCCTTTCACTACGAGTAACTCATAGCACATAGTACCACATACCCTATGCCCACCTCTAGTCCCCCAATTCAGTCTGGTCCCTTCTCCAATCGCACGCTCTGTTATTATTGCCGTCAGACAATTGCTAATGGTCGCTATAATTATCATTAAATGCCTGAGTTAAGCTTTAGATTGGTTTAATTCTCTTTCCAAATGGGGCAAAAAAATATAATAGCCAGCCCCTTTAACAAAAAAAAGTTTGGTCAACTGTTGCCAGCCAATTTAAGCGCATGTAGTTGACAGTACTTGATTTTTCAATTATCTCTCTTCTATGCTTTCAACTATTTTACACGAGCATAGATGTAAAAAGATTTTGCATTGTCTGAGGAGTAAGTTATGTAAAATTTAACACAGACTAAATTTGCCTCTAATTTAATTTAATAAATTGGTAAATAACTGTCTACATTAATTCGGTATTTTGGCTAACTCGAGGTCCGAAGGTTGACAAATAAAAACATTGATTCTTATCGTCGGAAAACAGTCTTTAAGGCATCAAACACAACAAGAAAACTACAAGAGGAAATAAAAAATTAAAATTTTACAATAATACATTTTGAGAAAATAACAAAGTAACAAAAATATTTAAAAATTCTTTACATTTTTTTACTTTTAGCTCTTTGACGTGGAGAATGGTACAAAATTTTCGTTTTTATGTTCATGTGTATATTATGTGTACCATCTCCATTGACCTTAGGGCGAATGACTGTACTATTCGCCAAAATTGGTAAAATGTAAAAGTCTAAAAATATCTATCGTAAAATTCGACTATAATTCGGGAAGCCAGTGAAGAGGGGGAGATATTGAAAGAAGATTAGAAACAAACTTGAATTAGGTAAGACTAGAACCTTAATTTATGGCTCGAGCCCATACAGTTTCCTTACTTTTAGTACGGAGAATAGAGTCTAAATAAATTTATTAAATTTCATTGAAATAACACATCTGTCATAAACCCAACCTTACTAACACACCACATACACATGTGCATATCTCAGTCATTTTTACCCTGATTTCTTAATACTTACATCACTGTATTAACAATTTCATATCTATACGACCTTTCGGAAATGCCAAGGAAACGCGCCACATACGCGTTTGCTCATGGCTGTCATAAGCATACATAGATATTAAATTTTCTAGGGATGAGATTAGCTTTGAATTCGGTTATCAAAGACCTACACAGAAAATAAATTATGCGTGTGCCTTATTGATTTTTAAAGCAAACGCCCTTAGGCGTGGAAGGAAAGTCAAGGTCAAAGTTAGGAAAAGGAAGTCCTGATTTCATATTGACTTCAAAGTAAATTGCCAGAAACTTAAATTGAACTTTATCCAAGTCTCTACATTATCTATTATGTATTCTAATTAAAGCGCTCTTTGCTAAAAATTAATTTCGAATTGCGGAAATTTGTGTTTTATTTGCTGAACTTAAGTTTTATGTGGCAGCAACGTGAGTTCCCAACTCCAACTCGCAGAAGGAAGCATTTTATTATGTAAACAAAGCGGGGACCAATTTGCTGATGCTCTTTCCGAGCCATTGGCGAACGTAGCACAAAAGCAATAAATCAAATACATATATTGGTGTTCGCTTTGTTGTCTGACGTGAAAGAATAAGAGCTAAGGAAATTGCCAAAAAACTTTGGCTAGTAAGCAAACAACTAAGTGGACGGCAGGGGATAAGCGAGGATTTTTATTCACAGGATAATAAAAATCAATTTACGCACTTCTGCCAAAAGCGACGCATTTGTTGTTGTTGCTGTTGCTGTTGTTGTTGTTGTTATTCGTTGTTGTCGATTTGGCTTTGTCTTCTCAATAATCGAACATAATGGGCGTTCTTCAGGGAAGCCCAAGGAGCGCTCCTCGCTCCTGTTATTGACAGCAGTTTACACTAAGCATTTAAGAGACCGCATGCAGCCCTTGTACGTGTGTGTGTGTGTGTGTGTGTGTGTGTGTATCTCTGTGTATGTGTGTCGAGTGAGCGAGGAAGAGGAAGTACTTTCTTTATATTGTGCTAATCCGAGATACTTTATTAATTTGGCTGTCAAATCGCTTTTGTTAGCGAAAAATATTTGTTGCCAAATATTAACAATATTATATTAAAGAAGAGGGAAAGTTATTGGTTTTTTAAACAGTTTACTAATTACTAGGTGGCTTTGCTTTCTTCCACACCCCAATTAATTTATTTTTTATTTTTTAGATTTCATGATGGTTTAATACAAAATTTAAAATGTGATTGTGTTTATCAATTTAACAATATATTCATTTACATTTTATATTTACGTCAGCGGAACGAAATTTATTTGCATTTATGGCATATAATAAATAAATCACAGCTTACGGAACATTTTTCTAAATACTGATTTCATGGTTTAAATAAGCGCGGTCATACGTCTAACTTATAAGATAGGTGTCATATTTCAGTATTTAAGAACATTATATTATATAGACTGGCATACCGTATGACATTAATACGATGTCACATGTCCGACTTTAAAATCAGCTAAGCACTGAATATACGGCGTTACACATGACCTCAACTTCACTATTTAAGAGCATTATGTGGCGTGCCATATATTTATGTCTTATATATCTGACTTACCTGACAGCTAAGCTATATATGCTGCCTAATAAATCACCGTATTAAAGCCATTTATAGCTCATCATATATATTCGAAATGGAATGACATATGTCCGATTATTTAACAACCAATAGTTGTATACATAACGCCTAATAGCTTACTATTTTAAAGGAATGTATAGCTTGTCATATCCATCCATCCGTCTGTCATAATAAATAGCGATAGTACAGCCGTGCCTGAGAGCATTTACATATATAAAATATTTTATTACATTACGTTTATTATCGTTGAATGAAATTAAATTAATTGGATATAATTTGTAAGATTATATCAATGTAGTTTACCTATTTCTTTCGTAGTTAGCAATCACTTCCGTTTCTCTTGAGCTTAATCACAGGCAGACTCGCGTTTATCGATTTGTATATGCAATACTTATTAATACACAGAGCTCATAATAAACATATCTCATCATTCTATTAATAACTGTCACAATTTGCAGCAAGGTAGTTGAACTTTTGAAACGTTACTCTAACTGTAACTGCTCTAATTTTGTTGGCTTTCATTTCGAGCTTCCGCTTCTTCTGCTGCTTGAGTTTTTTGCATAGCCTGATTTGGTTGACTTCATTTTTTATGGCCACAACTTACTTCCCATTCATTTGAGAGCCAGTGTGCGTTATGCCAATCTACAGACAACTTCTATACGTATTTTTAATACCCCTTGAAGTTGTTGGCGTGAAAAGTCAACAAGCCATTCACTGCACTCTCCCACTCCCCCACATCCCCCACATACACATACGTACAACTCGTTACATTGAAGCGTTTAAGCCCTAAAGTCCCCTGATGAATATTTACCTCTGGTTTTTTCATGCGACTGTCACGTGTTGTCACTGCTTGAAGTGACTTTTGATTCCAGTTACCGAGCAACATATGAAGACAGTTATTCACTGGTTACTTATCATAACCCCCCAGAGCACTTAACTTAGGGTGCTTGACTGCTAGATACCCTGTTATCATCCAGGCAGACTGTGGTCTGTTCCTAGACTCCTTGACTGAGTTACTTGAGCGTATTGTCTTTGCTTATTAGTTTTCCATACTACACAAATAACTTTTATAGCCAATTTCAAGTAATTGCCCATAAACGTTTATTTGCATCATTGTATGCAGCTTTGCTTATCTCTCTTGCTATTTGTCCATCCCCCGCCCCACTCTATTCTTTCCTCTTTTTATGGTCTTTCTGCAGCCATTACAATTTGAAATCCATATTCTCAAACAATTGAGGTCAGCTTAAGGGCTTTACGCTCGGATGTACTTAACTGTCATTGGCGGTAATTTGAAACACTTGTTGTTTGCTCCAAGCAAATTTGCATGTTGGTTTTTAATTACAAACCATGCAAATGCTATTTGTTGTAAGCACTCTTTGCATCTACGTTTTCATTACAGTTGGTTATTTTATTTGGCATTGCCGAGCATAGCAGAGTGTGAGAGAAACTGCGAAAATGAATTAAGTTTTTTTGTGTTTGTTCATAAGTATGCATATTTGTATGGCAATATATATATTCGTTTATTCTTTCAATGCTCAAATTTAGTAATTGTTTTCACTAATGCGTTAATTGTTATATTTCAACAACACTTACAAATATATTTTAAGTCAGCATTTTATAATGCTTGCAAGTTGAATCTTCAAAAATCATTCCTTATTGCACCTCCTTGGCATAATACATATGTACTAAGTTATAGGAAAATTGTGGCCTTCTAGGTCCTAGAGGTTAACTGAAAAGAGGAGTTAACTGAAATCAAGTCAACCACTGATTGAGCACTTCAAGCCAAGTTAGTATTATCTATAACAAGACCTTGTGTTTTAAAATGATGACAAGTCTAGCTGTGTTGTAATAAAGACTTGATTAAGCATATGTTAATTGTCGGTTTGAACTGGCTCCTCCATTATCATCTGAGAGGCTGATATCCGACCAATCTCTACACAAGAGAATTTTGTAGCGACTAGAAAAGAAGGAGATTGGTTCTATAATCGTATATAGATTCAGGATTCTATGGATACAAGGAGTTTCTCCCAGTTCCGTATGTCACAAGGGGAGTCTATAAAAAGGGGCCTGAATGCCAGAAAACTTATTTTAGATAAAAGGAAATAAATTTTTTATCATTTATGAGTTTTTTTTCATGTTGATCTTTTATGAAGATTTTTCTATTATCATTGACTATGTGGTAAGCATTTGAATTCATTAGGACAGCTCGGGCCTATCGATTGGTTTTATTTCATTTTTATACATACTTTGTTATTATATTTATATGTTTCTCTAAAATTACTATTGTGCCTAGTTCCGCCACTCTTTCTGTACAGTTCGAAATGAACATCTTTTAGTTAAATTTTATATTAAATTTCACTGCAGTCTTAAATCAATTCCACAATGTTATTACTAAGTAAATCTCCGCCTTAAAGTCTTAGTCAGCATTTAATCTAGAATTTCCCATTTAGCTGTATATAATGTAATTTTTGTACCGCGTGACAAAACAGGCGAGTCAAAAGGGGAATTTCCCAAGTGTCTTAGGCTTAGCATGTATTGCGTATACGCCATGTCAGCCGCTGCAGAAAAGTTGCTCTAATTAAGACACGACTGAAGTTTTGTCAACATCTGGCAAGATGCCCAGAAATATGAGGACATACTATACATCATTGTATGGCCGTGTGTATCATTATATTCTTTTACGACTAGGCCTTTCATCTGCGTGTCGAAAATGGAAATAACTTAATTAGGCGCAAACTTATTACGGCGTGACGGCAACAAGGGGTTAAACCAATTTAATGGCTTACAAATACTTTTGTTGATTTTATTTCACGCTAATTATAATAGCTTATGATGTGGGCTCCATATTAATTACTAATTACTGCGAGTATATTGTATCACTGGTGATATCATAGTACTTTAAGTGCGGCATTTTCTTGGCAATTTTCCGATGTTTTCTCTTAACAAAATAAACTCTTTAGTGTTCTTAAAAGTGCAGAGAAAGAAGTTTTTAAAATTGCGCAAAATGGAATTATAAAACAAAATTGCGAAGAGCCGAGGCAGAGAGAGAGATGAAATTAGCCTTGATGCAGCAAAGTAAATGGCAAATTTGTCACGAAAATTGAAAATTTATTGGCAAAAGAAAAAGTCGTTAGGAGTTCGCCTTGATGGCAGCTGCACCTGGCATTTTGTTTGTGCCTTCTTACCTGCAACATTTCAGAAAATTTGCTGCCACATGGGGGCACCAGGGGTGAGTGGGATATTGGTTGAATTGACGAGAGACAAACTGCCAGAGTTTTTGCAAATACATACTTAAATTTTCAATTCCCCTTCGATAAGCATTTCATGCCACCTCTTTGTGGCATTAAAAATTAGTTTTTACTGTTTACTTGGCGATGCCAAGTTTTATTTTTCTCCGGGTGCATGCAACACATGCAGCTGAATGTTGCCACAAAAACTTTTTTGTGACTGCGGCAAATGCCTGCCGGAACGCATAATAAGTTTCTGCTGTTGCTTATACAAAAAGTTCCCTGCTTATCTGAAAAGTGTGTTTTATTTTTCTCACCTCTTTACCATTTACCATTTATGCTAAGAAAGTTTTCTTTTCCATGCCACAGGTAAAAGCAAATATCCCCAAGTCTACTGGGGAAAACAAAGATTACTTGCCATGTGACTCCTGTGTCGCTATGTCTCTATGTCTTTATTCAATTTTTGGAAATGCGAATTAAAGTATATTTTACAGCTAATAAAAATCGGCAAGAGGCGCACAAATTTATGCGCCGTGAAAACTCGTAAATTTTCAATGTCGACGCGATAAAAATCAGCAGTGAAAACGTAGCGACAAAATAGAAATAGAAATACACACAAACACACACACACACCAATACAGGCGCAAAAAGTTTTTCCACAAATAAATCGCTGATCTGGGAAAGACATAAAATATTAAAGCAACAGCTAAGAAAGTAAACAGACCTCAGCAGAAATATTTACGACCTTTGTCGAACCATTTGTTAATTGCCTAATTGTTCAGGCAGAATTATGTGGTAATAGAACGTGTATCATATAAATCATCTGCAGAACTTTGAGGTTAGTAATATTGAAGTTAGTTGAACAGACTTGCTAACCTAACCTCAATCAGTGGCGGCGACTGTACTCGTGAATGCAACAACAACTTGTCTTTAATTTCTAATTACTTAGAAAATTTCAAATGTATCCAGCATCTGGTTCGAAACTCAATTTGAACACAAATACGATAAAAACAACAATAAGAATCAATAAACGGCAACAAAAGAGAAGATAAATCGAAACTTTCTTCATAAAATCAACATCGATGGGAACAATTCATTTTGTTTTGCCTCTGGAAAGCATAAATAAATTAAATTCAACTGCCCCAAGCCCAGATAGAATGCCCCAAACGGAGGCAAATTGCCCAGCGAAATGATAAACAATGCAAAAGTCATTTCGGGTCAGCAGTAAAACGATTCAATAAACATAGAACGGATAGATAAGAGATGGAAGCTTTTGTTAGTTGAAATAATTGCACTCGAATTAAATGAAAACAGAAAAAGATTAAGTTAAATTTATAGTTGCAAAGCAACAACAATAAAATGCAATAGTAGTCAACACCTTTATTTACATTGAGTACGGTAAATGCGTTTTCCACTGATAATAAGTAATTTATGTATGTGGAGATCAATTAAGGCTTTATTAATGCATTGCATATACATTTAAAATTTATGGTATTTTTGTATTTTCAATTTATTGGTGTAAAATTACTTGCCGTTATATGCAATTTGTTTTGATTATAGTACATTTTAGTTCTGCAGTCTAGAGATGGGAATGGACCTCGATTTCATCAGGTTAAGAGAAAAAGAAAACTAAAAACTTTTTATAGCGTGTGAAAAATAATATTCATTTATATGCCGTGTTCATGCCATCTCTACTACAGTCTCATCATTGCTGT
Source organism: Liodrosophila aerea (assembly GCA_035045005.1). Classification (NCBI taxonomy): domain Eukaryota; kingdom Metazoa; phylum Arthropoda; class Insecta; order Diptera; family Drosophilidae; genus Liodrosophila; species Liodrosophila aerea. Next base: position 350,790 of record JAWNNL010001130.1, read on the forward strand.
TGGACGCTTTAGTGTTACCTTATCGTTGCTGAGCGCAGCTTCCTCTCTTTACTAACATAAGTAGTTGTTGTTGCATAGACCAGTTTCGCTCTCTATTCACTGTTGTTGTTGCTGTGCTGAGTGGATAAAGAGTTGCTGTGTGCAATGCCTGATCATGCTTAAGCTTATGTATGCATGTGTGTATGTGTGTATGAGTGTGCTTTGACCCTGCCAGCTTTCTCTTCTCTTTGAAATATTAATATTTGTTGTATTAGAGCTAAGCAAAGACAGCATTGCCAGGCATAAAAAAGTAATTTAAACTCCTATGTCTCTCGTTGAGTATTTGCCAACGACACCTGCAAAAGCATCGTCATAACTGTAAAAAATAAGTTGCTAAGGAATGTAAAATTAACGCTGGAAAAGGTAGCACTTTCATGGGTTGTGTTGTGCGCGTTTGACATACTAAAAACAAAATCACAGAGCTCGCTTCACAATAAAAACTACTCGCTTTGCTCAGACCCTACTCTCAGCCTCAACTCACATGAACACCCACCTTAATTGTTGTAGGTAGTTGGCAGAGGGACTTTCGGTTGGGACTTTTTGGCTTGGCATGCAGTATAACCTCAAAATATGTGAACAATTAACTTTTGCTTTTTGTCGGCGGCCGCAGCCGGAAATTTGTGTGAGGTTTCGCTTGTTGTTTGTGGGGACAGCATTTCATTTAAAATGAAATTCATTATGCAGACTCTTAACAAAACGGTACGGTCGAAAAACAATGAGAGGCGGCATGGAAATTATTCATTATGTTTTCGTAAATAAGGAAACCACTTTACTTTACTTTGTCGTTTGACGGCACAATGAACTATTCGTATGAAAGAGTATTCTGCTTAAAGTTTAAGTTGAAACTCTGAGAGATGTAATGATAAAATAAAAGCGTAAATTAATTCATTTTTCAAGAACTACTATAGCATACTTTCCCCCCTGTTCTCGGTTGAATTATGCGTGGAATTTGTCTGTCTATTCAAGTCAGTTTCTAGTATCTGCAGCTGACTAGTCGTGCGTGTTGAAATAAAGTTCATAAAGATACGAGTATCTGCCATAATTGCAGCTAAGTCAGCAAATGTTGACTGCTTTCGCCTCGACGTTTTCCATTTGCTGATGTTGTTTTTGTTTTTGTTTTGTGACGTTCTTCTATAGCCCAGCCGCAGTTTCATTCTGGTTCCTTTTCTTTGGTTAAACATAAAATGAAAGGATTCATAAAAGCATCCCGGGCTGTAAACTTTTATGTGTTGCCACTGTAAGCCATAAGAAGGGTGCGAAGGGGAGGAGAGGAGGGGGAAAAGGGACGAGGTTGTTGTCTGTATGACAGTAAGTGTATTAGGTGGTACACTAAGTTTTATGCTGTCACATTCCTCGACTGCTGTTCAATGTACCAAACAGAAGTGAAGTCGAGTCCAAACTACTTGTTTTTACTGAAAGTACTTTTAGTTAATACTATGTTGCATTGTACGAGTCGAAAAGAATTGTATTTAAAACTGAATATTTGATTATTTCGCCTTCTTCTGCAATTTAAATTCATTTTGTGTGCTCACCCCACTTCCACTCTGGCATCGATTTAGCTGCAATCAGCTGCTGCCCCAATATGCAAATACTACAAGAGGAATGAATGTAACATTTTGCTCACTTTTTTAGCAAATACGAATAAGCAGACTTGAGCAACAGCAAAATAGTAGAAAAAGCCGTGCGGGGTCTTTAGTAAAAACTTTGTCCTGACTGTTGACATCACTGACATCCCCTATCCGCTGTCCGTGGTCCGCTGTCCGATTGTCGGTTGTTGGTTGTCGTCTACTTACAAAGCGACATCAAAGTGTTTGACGTTGTTGATTGCAGCTGTTTATGCATAAGGCAGAAGGAAAGTTCGCACAGAACCTTAACGAATAAAAGAAGAAATATTCTTATATACATATATTTCAAACTGCTTCTCATTTATACTGCTTAGTTTCCTCTCTGCTTCTTTGTTTATATAGTATTTTATCTACCATTTTGGTATTCGAAAACTGCAAACTATGCTTTGTTTTTGCAACAAATTGCGGCAGCTTAACATTCATTTTGTACTCCTTTTTATACTCATTCGCCTCATTCAGCAAAGTTCAAATGTTTTTCTTTTCGCTATGAAGAAAAGTTGTTCTTTTCTATGTTGGTTTTGTTTGTTGCATTGCTAATCTGGTTGAAGAATTCTAGTTGATTGTTCACAATAATTCTACATTTTCATAAGAGTCACTTGAAGTGAAATATTTACAGAGAAACTTGAGAATACAGACAGCGAATTACAGTTGAAATTTTTGTAGTTTGCTGCAAATTTATTATGGTATTTTATAAACTGTAATTATAGTAGTTATTTGTTTCATAAATATTGTTAAATTTTTTAATATTTCTCATTACATTGAAACGAGTATCTTTAAAGCTGGGAACTGAATACAGGCAGTGAAGAGATACAGATGTATTAATGTATCTTAAAATCATCGATAAAAAATAAAACTATCGGAAAATAATCGTGCACCGATTTGCTAGCGTACGAATCGTAACGTATCGATTACTAATACCCTTATCGTGGTAGAATTTTTTATATTTTTCATTAATTAAATACATTGTAGCGAGTATCTTTAAAGCTGTGAACTGAATACTGGCAAAGGTATTAATGTATCATAAAATATTCGATGACAAATAAAACTATCGAAAAACAATCGTGCATCGATTTACAACCCATCGAACGTATCGATTACTAATACCTTTATTATGGTTTATTTTCACTTTATATATAACTTTCCTATATTTGCCGAAAACCACTAAACAACAACTCAACTCAACTAAGATGCTCCGATTCCCTTTGACTGACATGTTACTTAAGTTTTCAGCTGTGCATTTCTCCATTTGTTCAGAAACTGGCATTTACCGATAATAACGTTTATGATGCTGTTGATGGTGTGTCACACACTTTTAGGCATGCTCCACTGGGTGCTCAGTGAACAATTTTCTATTTGCCCAGAAGCAGGCAACGATTCAAACACACAATATGACAGGCATGTCATATCGACTGGGTATTAAAGCATTGTCTCTGGAGTTGAAGATTAACTACTAAGAGGTAAACTATTAACCCTCAGGGGATGCGAAATATGCTCATCATTAGGCAACAGCTGACGTGACTTTGAAGCTGTTGCAACGTGACTTTCAACCTGCATCGCATCACATATTGGCAGCAGGAGAGGGAGGGGAGCGGAGTGGTAGCTGGCATTAGCATTTCAAATAACGTAAAACATTCAAATTGATGCGACCACAACAACCACAACAACAACAACAGCAAGAGGAGAGTAACAGACAAACAAGTTTAAACAAAGTCATGCATTTGGATCACGCTCGAGTCGAGCTTAAGAATGCAAGACACAGTAAAAACAGGGTGAAAGCCAAATAATAAAAACAAAATGTGGGCTAAAGGTGCTGCCCAGCTCTTACCTGGCATGTAATGCGTGGCAAGTTGTCAACCAAGTGTGTCTGTGTCTCTGTGTGTGTTTGGGTGTGTGTTTGGGTGTGTGTCTAAGCATTTGCATAAATTTTGGCTAAGGGAATACACTGTGCAAACCTGAAGAGGGAGCGTACTATGAAATTCTGTGCGCGCATCGGATGGAAACCAAAACATGGATCCCATTCGGAATATATACGCTTCTATTTTGTGGTTTCCCAAGTCCCCTTGCAATCTGTATTTTAATTCAATTGTAGTGCCGACATCTCCCCAGGCAACATAACCTACAAAATAGTAGGCAACGTGACCCATTTCCCTCAAGCTAAAGTCAAGGTTGTTGCCTTTCACTTGAATTGAAACTGATGATGAATTTTGTTTGGAGATACAAATAATATGCCAAGTCACTCACATTCTCTGTAACTGCTTAAGTAAAGGACAAGGATGGTAGTTTCATTCAAAGATTAAATTGAGTTCTGAATGTAATTGCACAGAGTATGAATTTTGATACGATATTAATACGTTTGTTATGAATTGATATTGAATTTAATTGAACTCATATGAAATGGATTTGGATTGAGATTGTCTAAAGTAATATAATTAAATTGAGTTTCAGTTTATAAGTTTATATATGTAGAATTACAATCCAGTTTGTGAAGTGTTTTAATTTCGGGTTGACTTAGAATGGATATTAAATTAAGTTCAATTTATGATAGGATTTGGTTAGAATTGAGATGAAATAAAGTACGAATTGACATTGAATTTGATTCAAGTGAATATAAGCTAGAAGTGAAATTGTGTATAGTTAAGTATTGAATTAAGTATCAATTAGAATTGTATAGATTGGATTAAGTATAATTTGGATTTGATTAATTACAAATTGTAATTGAATTAAGTTAGTTTAGAATTTAAGTATAAATTGAGCAAATATTTTTGAATAACATTGTATATTGAATTGAGTTAATTGAGACTGGATAAATTTGACTTGCATCAAACTAATATTCAAATTATAAATTACGCTTAGATAAACTAAGAAATGGATTTATTTTGAATGAGAATTAAGATGGTTTGCACTGAGCTTAAATTAAATTCAAATTAGTTTTGGATTAAGATAAAACTGAGATTGATTCATTGAATGAAATTGAAACAGAATTGAGTTAGAACTGTGACAATATTGACCTTTAATGCAAATACACTTGTCATAAGGACAAGTACTCACAATAAATGTGGGTGAGCTCACTTGAAATCTAAGAAAAAGTCCCGTACTTTTCATGTTAATTAACGCCATGTGTAATGCAAGTCTTTCATTAGTCGCGCATCCACAAAGAAGACAGACATCACGTACTATTTAAAAAGAGAACCCTATTTGCCATCCATCATGCAGCCAAATATTTGGCACAGTCCACACTGTGCAAAAATGTCGCAATCAGCTGGCTGGCCACGCCCTGCCCAAAAATGCGGGCAATAATAAAAATGCTGACAATGTGAACCGAGCTATGACCCCAAATTGCTTTGTGCACCTTGTCCAGGATAGTGGTAGCAAGCGCCCCCGGCTCCACCCCCTTAAGCCACAACACGTTGCAATTCAGTGCAAGGCTGGGCGGACAGCATGATGCAGTGGCAATGTGGCAGAGTGGCAGCAGCCAGGCGCAGCAAACCTTTGCGTGCATGGAATTTTAAAAATGGCTGACAAAACCAGGCAAAGTCATCTTTCATACGGTACACATTTTCGGGTAGGAGGGGGCAATCGCTCCTAACAATTTTGGCCTGCATTTGCTCATTAATTTTCTTTCATTTTTCGCGCGGGAAATCGATAATGGCAGCAACTGAGTGAACGTGACCTTTGATTAGATTTACATGCTCTTTAAATTGTTTGGAATTATTCTTGCTCGTAGTTTCGTAGCAACATATTTCAACTGATTATTATTATTGTCATTTATCCTCTTCTGCATTTCGAGTGCCCTTTGAATGTCTGTCAATTGACAATGCTTGACCCAGAAATCAACTTACACTACCCCATCTGGCAAATCAACAGCAATTCAACCGACAAATCAATAACAGAATGTCGCATATTCTTTTGGGAAACCACGTGGCGAATGTCTCAGCAGCATGTTGCTATGTCAAGTCTGCAACATGTTGCTAAGGCCAGGCAACATTTAAAGCTTCTTTTACTTCTCTGTCATGTTCACGCTCTCAGATAAATATTGAAAAGAAATTGGAAAAGCTTATTCAATTGGGCTTAGCATATGTCTTGCGGATATGCAGTAAATTTTATTTTTATTAAATTGAAAAACCTGTGAAAGTAAACACCAATCGAGTGGAGGCAGGAAATGTAAAAAGGAAATTTAGTACTAAAATTTCATTAAAAGTTATTGCCAGTTTAGAAAACATAACAAGAAGTAGAGATTCAGTATTTGTTGGAATTTTCAATTTTATTAGTTCAACTAGAAAATATCTGCATGCAGTAGCGATTAAATTCCACTGAAGTACGCTCTTGTTTTCACAGCTTAAATCAACACAAAAAATGTTGCAAAAAAAATAAAGCTGAGAACAGAATAACACGAGATTTCAAAATTTATTGATATATGGAATATTTTTGGCAAACACTAAAACTATTGCATACAAAAATCACAGCTAAAATAAAACTAAGGCTTAATTCAAACACTACATAAATAAATTGCATACAGTAAATACTTTCTGATAACATTTTATTTTAATACCTTAAACTATTTTGCTTTTAAGCTTTTCGACTTGTTTTGCTGTTCCTTTTAATATGGAAAAGTGTTTTATTGGTTAAATACAAATATATGCATACAATAAAATATAATCTTTGGCCTAAAACACAGTTCTAAATTTATTGGCTAGTAATAAATTGCTACTTAAATATTTTTAACATAGAAGATAAATAACTATAAATATGAATTAAGAAAATTAACTAATGCAAATTTACAACATATGAACTACACAATATCAATCACTAAAGCACTCACGAATATATATTAGAACAGTTGTTTATCCAAAAAAACACTCAAAAGGAAACTGGAAAATTTCTTCTCACGGCTTTCCCGTCGGAAACAATTATCTTACACTTTTGGCTACATGAAATCAGAGTACGTACTTGCAAAAACATCAACTCCGTGCCTAACTAAATATTTCCATTTATTTTCATTTACAACATTCATGCAACACACATAAGACTCGCTTCGTTGAACTTTAGATATTTTATAGGTGTATTTATTTTAACAGATTTTTTTGCTGCTTTAATAAAAACTTCAAAGACATGAGTATGTAAGCAAAACATGTTGGAGTTTGCTTTTATTTTAACTTGAGCAATATCTTAAAGCAATTCTGACTACAAAAATATTTATATATGTTCCAAGGTTTATAGACAGCCACGTCAATCGTGCCCAGAGGCCGTGGGGTAGTATGGGTAGTAATTGCTTTTGTATGCTAAGCGGTTGGCTTACAGAACGATGAGACAATGGCATCCACTGAGTGGTATTGTTAAGGCTATTATTGTGGTTACTTTATATGTGGTTGTGGTGCAGGGCATACAGCACGAGTTAGCAACAAGGAAGTCAGCATTGCTTTGCCTTTTTTTTGCTGCAAGTGGTGAGTGAGTAAAGTTGAAAGTGATTCACAAATACCCTATTGTAAACTAGACCAATATTATAAAATATACTTAATCCGATCATAAGATATACTATAAAATTTTCGCCTTGAATATCTGTAGCTTAGCTCATCCTATCTGTATTTCTCTAAGGGGTATACACAGCTCGAAAGAGAAAGCCTTAAATTACCTACGTTAAGGAAATTCACCACACACACACGCACTCACAAAGAGCCATGTATGAAATTATGAGGCTGTGGTAAAATAAATTTGAAAGAATAAAAATTTTAATAATGAGCGACGCGCTCCACATAACCCAAATTTAAGTGGTATGAATACGAATGTGTGTGTAAATCTGTGTGTGGTTATGTGGGTGCTTTTACATTTACACTGAGCATGTAAATAATTAAAATTTAGTGTTATTGTAACGAGAGAAATATTTTTAAAAACATGTAAAAATTGAAACACAAAACCATAAAATGCAGCCTTGATTCGAATATCATTTCTGCTGCTGTAAAAAAGAATAATAAAGGCTTAAAATAATTCTGCTGTAAATAAATATTGCATTATTTCATCATTAAATTATATAAATAATTTTATAATTTAATAGAAGGCCGTTTAAAGAAAAAAGAGGACTACATTAATTGAATAGCTATTTTATATTCAGTCAACCATTTATATTTTCCCATTTTTTCATTCCGTTTAGTTGAAATTTTAGAGCAAAAACGGAATAATATAATTTGCCGTATATCGGCAGAAATACTCAATGGCAAATTCATCTATTTTAAATGTAGATTCATTTGTAAAGGAAAAAAAGAAAATCCGCATTTACTATGGCATTTTGATGTACGCATGGAAAATACGCAATGAAATAAGATATTCAGTTGATGAATTGACTGCCAAAATGAAGCAAATTCCCCGCAAATATTTATTCAGTTCGCATCGCCCGGTCAAATGGAGGGGCTACATGGAGCTACATGACGCAACATTGGGTCACGTATTCCCGCTTCGTCCTCCTCCTCCCATTCCTCGTTCCTTCCCTAGATGATGTCTCTGGTCGAGTGTTCAAATTGTTTAAGAGCGCATTTAGCTGAATTTTTACTTCAATGCAATTATGTGTGCCTTAAAGTGAGCTCGGGTATTACTACAAATATTTCGAAGGGACTTGTTCAAGCATTCTTCTATTTAGTAATAAAATTTTAATTGTTTCTCTTATCATCTGCTCCTGTCATAATAATATTCATAGTCTCAAAAGTTGCTGAACTTTTATGAAGAGCAAATCCTTGCCTTTTCCTTCTTCAAGCACTTGTTACACCTTTTCCATTTCAGTTCTTCAACTGCGGCAACTATGAATAATTTCACCAGTTGAATACTGAATACTGAGGACCATTGACAAATTTTATGGGTCGGTGAATACATTTTTTTCACTTGACAGCATATTATGCAAATTTTATGAGGTTTTCAGGGTAATTAAAGTTTCCAACTGTCTCAAAATCATTTTGTGTGTCTTTTTAATTGGTTCAGTATTTAGATACCGCAAATAGTGTTTGGTTACTCTTAAATTGTATGAATGCATATGTATATTATATGAATAATTTAATATTACCGCAGTAAATTTATTATTCTCGCCACATCTCTTTCCTTACCCCTTAAGTATTGAGAGGTCCACACATCGACCAATACATACAAAGGCAGCAGCAGGTATCTTATCTCAATTCAAATCTACTTGCAGCTCACTTTGACATTACCAAATACAAATATTTAGGGAATTACATAATTGAAACACTGCGACCAGACGGTCTTTTGTATCGAGAGTTACCCCCTGTGATCCAAAGACTCTCGTACCTCCCTTATGAAGGAGTGAAGTAAATCCTTTATTCCTCTAATTAGTAGATGTATTTGTAGCGAATCTAGCATTTTTGGTTTACTCCCAATAAGTTAAATTTAGTTAACTTTAGTACAAATTTAAGAAATCTATTCATTCTCCATCAATTCACAATATTTGCATTTTCCAAATACTCTTTTATGACGCATTTGCTTCCGACTCTGACGTAGAATGTAAGGCATAGAAAATAGGTTGCACATTTATGAATAATTCAGTAGTGTCTCGCCTACTTTTCCTGTGTCTTATAGCATCTCAGATATGTCAGAAATGTTACCCACTTTGACAGCGTCAAGCAGAGCACGTGTAACCTTCAGCTATATATAAGATTAACCCAAGGAATTTATTCATATTTATTGGTTGTGATATGTGAAATGTGTTGAAGAAACTTGTGAGTACAACAACTTGAGAACTCACTTTAAAGAAAATCACTTTAAGTTCAGCTGCCAAATGGCAAAGTCCATGCTGAAATGTTAGCCATGTGACAGCTGAAAAAATGTCTCAAATTTTTGTAATTATCATTAGAGTGCACAGAGTTTATTCCAGCACTGCTGCTCAGCTGTGACAGTTTCTTTTATTAATTTTTTTCATTTTTATTTTGCGATGCCTTGGCCACCCGCAGAGTGAAACAATTTATTTCGTACGTCACATTGCTCTGTGTTTTAATTAAGCAAAAAGAAATGCTCCTTGAACTTTGCTCATTTTTCAAATGAACGAAAATGAAACTAAACAGAGTCTAAATTTTACATAGATTTAATATGAGAATAAAAACCTTTTTAATAGAAACGATCTACCGATTCTCGATTGGCAGACAACGATCAGTGTCAGCAGATGTGGCGGTCAACCGATTGAAACTATCGATGTGTGCAATAGGCTGACTGAGGTGGAGGTTCATCGAATACAATCGCTCAGTATTGCATTAGTCTCTGTTTACTCGGATTTGTTTTCTTTGATTGCGATAATGGGATAATAGCCATATTCTCTTGGCTGGAGCATTGGGTAATCAGAAAAGAGTAGAAACTTCATCGAGTGTTGCATCGATTGATGCCTTTATGCTACTTCAACATCCAACTAGTTTGCCTTGACACATAATGCAAATGTTTGCTCTTAACTCGCTTGTGCCTCTCGTGCCTGCTTCCATTTTGGCAACCAGGTCAAGTGAAAAGCTCCACAACTTTTCCTGCTCACACACAACATTACAAAGCACACACACACTCAACACACACACACAACACACTCACATACTCAGTCAAAGAACACTCCAGCAAGCATTGGAGAAAAGGAAAAACTGTGACCCGATTTCTTTTTACTTTCGAGTCGGGCTGAGAAAGCATCAAACACCGCCACTCGGACACGTTCTGGTGGTGCCACCACACAAAGCTAAGATTTATGTGTGTGCTGGATAGTGGCACCACTTCCGACATTGCGTGTCAGGCAAAAATATCACAAAATTTATGCAGAATTATTTATTTAATTTGCCATCTTTGCAATGATATTTTGACAAATGCCGCCAATTAATTTGCACACATTTAACGGTCCGAGCATGCTGAACCTTGACCCCGTGTCGTCTGTCACTTCGGTGATGCATGCCACCCCCACAAAAGGTGTTCACACGAAACAGCTGGCTGACATATTGATTCGGATTCCGGTCACGGGGATTTTGGCTTAAACGCTTCTCATTTATTTTGAATGTCGACCAGCCGGGTCGGGGTAGGGGTCGGGACATACATAACTGTAATAGAAAACGTTGCTCTGCCCCACGAAAACGCCCCGATAAGGCAACAGTCAACAAAGGAAAAATGCGAGAGAAAAAAGAAAATATCGAAAAGAAAATGCCGCCTATAATCTTGATGGCAAGAGGTTGGAAGAACAAATGGCTATGCCTGCTCCCCATAGGATTATAAGGGACAAGGCAAACATTCAGCAGTAAATTGCAACTTATTGCTAGAGAAATGGGTTTCATTGATCCCGATATAATACCATGCTACAGTGAGTGCAAATAAGTTGTCGCCTTTTACTTTTTGTGACTGCCCCAATAAAAATTTCATTTCGACACGTAAAGCACTCGATGTGACTTTTGTGGTTATTGCCTTTATTTCAATATTAAACTCAGTTTGAAAAAATAATAACAAGACCAAACTCGGATTGAAATTAAGTTTTCAATTTCATCTACAATTTGTTATTTTATCCATCATCCTTGACTGTTGAACTCTCTTAGCCCTGTATTCGGTTAAAACATTTAATTCAGTTCCATTCCCTACTCATCTTTCATGTAGTATTCTACTTTTAATATCCCAAATGCCATAAATATACGCTATTAATTTGCTGCTTATATCACATTTTCTATCATCGCAGATAGCGGTTTTATTAATACATATATTCCTATTGATTTTGTGGCAAAATAAAGCCATTATTTGCTACCTTTTGTTTACATTCGAACTCTGGTATTCATTTCGACAGAAATTTGCAGCATAAATCATTTGAGCTCCTCCACTTTCTGTTTTCCTTTTATTAACTATTTTAGCATGAAGACACCATGGGGAAAAATTAGGACAATCGTCGATGCCCTGTGGGCAATCACAATACGCTTTTTTTGCTATCAATACTTGTAGTAAAAGTAAATTGGCAAAAGAGTTTTCACCGGGCTTCATGCTATCGAAGCTTTACTTTTGCTTTCGACTAATTGGCAAAGGGAAATTTTTGCCTTAAATCTTGAGTTGTTACTGCAATGCTTTCAGCCTTGCAGCTAGGATTAAAGTATTAAATATTTCACAAAAGTTTTGCTAATGAAAACAGTATAATAACAGTTATAGCAAAAGGGGAGACCATTTGTTTTATTTCGTAACGGACAATAAGCAAATATAAATTCTCTTGAAAATTGTGATTGAAGGCTCAAAGAAATACATAGACAGGTGAAATAAATACGCCTGTATACTCTAGTATACACAAGGTATATTGTTTTTATATTGCATCGTAAGTTAGAAGTATCAAGGAAAGAATATCTGTGAAGGTAGCTCGACGCACAAGCAACAGAGCTAACAGGTTGATAGTGCTCGCAAGTGCTCTCAAAAATATCTTTCTCTTGCAGTAACTGTTTAATATTTTTGATTGCACGTGATCTTGATGCTTGTTGTTGATATTGTTGTATAGCTCCCGACTAAATATATCGTGCCCAACAAAACTCATACATGCCATTCCACGCCTTACCATACCACACCATACTATACAATACCATCACACACCATGCCATGCTACTCCATGCCACACCATCATACCATACTATCACTCACCATGCCACACCACATGGTTACCATAAATATATGGTCATATGAATTTACGAGTAAAAGTAAAACACTCCTAATATATTCTAATAGAACTTTGTGATCAAAATGCAATATTTATAAACCTTTCGTGAGCTAGTCCCCACAATACAATACACAAATTACTTAAGCAGAATGCCTGTTCCATTTAGGGCTATATTCCAAGCTAAAGCTAGCCGACAACTCCACTCTATCCACATTCATAATTCATGGGATCATAAACATTTTTAGTGCCTGATGTCGAAGGAAAACTGTTTGAATTTCCGGATAGATTTTATCATATGCACAACGCTGCGATTCGCTCCCACTGGAGACGGCATTAAACTAATCCAATAAGCTGCACTTGCACATCCTAATGAGCCATTTTATTTGACTCTGCTGCACTGGCTCCCACGTCCCACATCCTGGCGAGTGCATTGGAAAAGTTTTCAGCTCTGCCGCTTCCGACTGGCAGAAGTTACATTTAATGAAGCGTTTTGAACTTGGCTGGAAGAGGAGATTGCAGAGGGGCGAGAGAGAGGGGTGAATGTGGAGAGTGTGAAGTATGAAGAGCTTTGAGCTTGTTAGCTTAAATTTCGCATGTCGCGCAATTAGGCGAAAGTTAAATTGCTTGTCATAAATATAAAATTTTACGAAAATTGAGTCAAGTGCGTGGAAATTTATGCGCTTAGACCATTACAAAGAGAGCAAAAAATATTAGTGTATATTTTAAGCGGCTTTGAATTTAAATTGCACATTTAAGTGTCGACATCGGTTTTTATTCTCTTTTTTTTTCATTTTGCTCAACTCCTTGAGCAGTAAAAACGCTGAGCCATAAAGATTATACCCGTAAAATGTCGTAAAAAGCAAAAGTTGGAATATGATAGTCGGCTCAACAAACTGCAGACTTATGCGAAATGCGATGGAAAAGTCAGCGACAACAATTTTCCCGACATTTTTCGCCTGTCATCTATGCCCCCGGTGTGCCCTCTGTCGGCTCAAATTGCTAAAAATACCGCCACCTACATCTGCATCCTAACTTAATGCCGGAAATGGCAACAACAACAGCAGCAACAACATTTTTCGCCGGCAGCGCAACATTTTGTCATACTTTTGATGCTAAGCCACAGCAAAACAAGTGGCAAGTACCCGAGTACCCAAGAAGAAGCTGGCTTCATTATAGAGCAGTTTTCCAATTCACAAAACCTAAAACCTAACCCGGTATCATGGCCATTCTCATCTCCATCTCCATCCTGCCTTTCAGTCTGTCTGCTACCTTCAAGCAGTTGCATAAAATATGAAATTAAAAAACCTAACCGAAAAATGGCAACCGGAAAAGTGTTTAAGGGGTCGTCTCGCTCTGTAACTGACAAAACTTGACTTGTGGGTCTCCTGAGTGCAGAGTGATGTGTTATAGCATGTTGTCAGATGCCAGGGGAGAGGGGGGAGAGCACAGAGGGCTATTTACAGCTAGCAGTCACACCTGCTTGTGTTTGCATGGGTGTGAGTGTGTATGAGTGTGTGTGTGTGCGTGTGTGTATGTATGAATGTGTTGTGTTAAAGTTGAAACTTAATTTGGGCCCCTCCTAGTATTTCCTGCACGAAGTCATGGGTAGCTGAACATATGTTGTTACCTAGCAAGGACAGTGGGATAGATTGCGAGCAATTGATACAAATTCACTTGAAATATACAAATAAATCAATTTAATGCAAACCAAATTCAATTTAAACAATAATATTTAAAATTAAATTAAAGTAAAATTAGAAAATAAAATTAAATTAAAAGATAATGTAAATGGAAAATATACTTACAAAAAAAAACCTAGATAAAAACAATATTATTTCGATTTAAATGAATTTTTTTAATTTAAAAATATTACAACTATACATTTTAAAGTTTAAAAGAGTCTTAAGCCTTGGTTGCTAATACTCTGTTTATACTGAGCTATTAATTCCTTGTACGTTAAATTTAAAAAAATATATAAAATACTTCAAATTAAAACACATTTTTGTATTATTTCTAATGAGTTTTCAAACAATTTACAAAGAACACTTTTAATTTAAATTTAAATATTATCCGTATTTATATGTAGAGGTAGTATTTATTGCAAATACAAATACATTTTGGCCAATTGTACCCAACTACTCGTATTTGTTTATTACTTTTCTTGCTCCTGTGTGACTTTTCTTTGCTGTTGAGCAAAGTAAATAGTCATGTTGAGATTTCTACCGCAAGTATTTACCTGTTCGCATTTTGTGAAAGCAAAAATATTATCATAGAACTATACAACCGCAAAACCATTTGTGAACCACAGCAAGGGAAATAAATAAAGTAAGTTTGGCCAGACATTGAGTAAAGATAGTCGAGTGGAATGCCTTAAAGTAATATATCCTACGGTAAATGATTAAGTTTGCGTACTCCGGTTTTAAGACATTCACACCTTGTTAATTGGCAGCTTTGAAATGAAATATAAATAAAGTATTTTGCAATAGTAAAATTTGTTTCAAGTGCAATATGATTGATCTCTCTATTTTTCAAAAATAATTTCTTACTATACCCTTTGGCTGTGCTTTGTATACATACATACATACATATGTACTTACACAAAGTTTACATATAGTATTCATGTAGTATACATATAGTATTCATGTAGTATACATATGTGTCCCTCTGATAGGATCGCAATACTTTAAGCCCTAACTCAATTTGACCTGATACAAGTGGTCATTATCAGCAGCAACTTTAAGGCTTTTAAAACGTTTAGATCATAAAACTCTTTCGAGTTTGGGCAGTTAAAAAAGAGGGAAACATACACTTTCAGAGCATAAAAGGTACGGTTATAAAAAGCCTTTCACCTACATACTCGTACTACATACTGCTAAATAAACTGCCGCAGTGCCGCCTTCCCATTTGCTGTTTCTTTTTTTTTTTTTTTTTTGGCCCCAATTCCGCGCTATATCCATTTGCACAGACGTGACTGATTTTCCTCCGGGTTTTTTTCTCTCTGTGTGTTGCTCAACACAACTCTAAATAAATTTTATTTCAGCCGTATGTAGTGGTAGTGAGTTTAGCCTCGAAAAAAAAGGGGAAAACTTTATCTGCATTAAGTACATAAATAAACCGGAAGATTGTCTTGTGCCCGAAAAGCTTTTAGCTGCACTGCAGCCATCAACGCAGGATTTAACAGCAAGAGTTTGTCTCTTCTTCTTCTTTGTTTTGTGGCTATAGCTGGGAAAATTCATGGGGAAAAAAGGTTTACTGATTTGTCAATTCAGCTGCTAATTCGTTTGGCAATCGCCGGGTAGTCAATAAACTTTATAGCGGCATCAATCTAGAGCTTAGATGAATACATGCGATGTGAAACAAAAGTTTGCTCTGATGACTGAGTCCGCTCGATGATTAAATATTTTATAGAGTGCATTTCGATTCTAAGTTACAATCGTAGTCACAATCTAGGAGAAACATGCACTTGTTCCTTTCAATTGATGGCAGTACATGATGCCATCTCTAATGTCTACACATCCATACACACAACTTGTGTGATTGATGAGTCACAGCTCCATGCTCTTCCTGTCTCCATGCTCCGCTTGTCCTCCGCTGTCAGTTATGACAGATAGTGCGTTCTGCTGTAGCCGAGTTGTTGAAAGGACAAGAACCAAGGACTACGGACGGAGGACAGCATGTCCGTTGGGGCACATCGTTGTCGTAGGAGTCCAATTCATTTGCATAGCTTTGAAACTAAGAATCACAAATATGAATTACTTGTCTTATGGCAAGTGTCAAGAGCTCCAACACATACATACATGCATAATAAATAGAAAAATTTAAAAGATGTTTGTCTCAGAAATCTTATCTGCCAAGTCATGTATGCCACACATTTATAGGACCGGCACTCCAGTAGAGTTCCTTTCCATGTTCTCCCATTACCTTTAAGCTCTATTAAAGTTAATGCACTTGGCAGATAAAATGCAAAATTACTTTAGTTTCAATTATATTCGTATTACTGGCACTCTACACCAGTTGTTAAACCTGATTTTAGAGCAAGACTGAACAAGCAGCTTTTAATTGGATACATGAGCTAATGACCTAGTGCCAAGAGTGAGAATTTTCTTGGGTTTTCCTGGCAATTTGCATACTTCTGTTCTTACTTATTTAAGCTATTAAATTGTGTGAGAAAGGCAACGGTAAAGTTATACGACAGGCTTCCTACTTATTTGTTTTAACTACATTTAATCAGCTCTCTTTTGCGTATTCAGTTTATATTAACCAACACTAAATTTAATATTCATTGGTAAATCGATATATCGATATCAATAGCGTATTGACCCACGGCTAACCTGTGTGCTCTGTTGCCACTAGACATTTAAGAAAAATGCTCCCTAAACTCATAACGAAATATTATTGTTTATTATTATTGTTTTAGTGTAATTCTCGATATTTTCATTAAATTAACATAATACTTTTTTGCTAATAGTAACTTAAAGCAGAAAACCAATTACAAAAACTGCATACCACCAATCGATAGTCAGTGAAATCGATTATGAATACTTCGATATAACAACAATTCCATCGCAAACGATAAAAGGAGTATCGCGTTCAATGGGTTTTTATTCAATAAAATTTCTTTATATGCTCTAACTAATTATATAGATTTAATATAATTGATATAAATATTATTTGGCACCCCTATTAGATAAACAATAATTATAGACTATATTTGTTTGATTATCATAAAGGCACACATGTGCACATGCATATGCTTACACACAGCCACACCCACGCTGCTTGGCTGTGTGTGTGTGTGCACAGCATGAGTTCACAGAATACAGGATGTAAACTTGTGGCAGGATACACTGATTCATGGCCATAATGGACAATGGGGAAATGTGCTGCCTGTTACCTGGCGAACAGCATGAAAAGTCACACAGGCATTAATCTTTATTTGAAAATTACAGTTAACACTTGTGCAGGCATTCATTAGATAAGTTTAATTAGTCCCTACAATGCAGATGTGAATATTTCAGCAACGTACAATGAATTCTTCAATTACCAATAACTGTTCTCATTCATATACGTATGCATTTATGGTAAAGCTAAACTAAGCTTAACTTACTTTTATGTCGTGTGTGTTATCTCTTATCAAATGTTAAGCATCCCAGTAGGATATTTGCTGGCATTTTGCTTTCATTAGTCACTCTTATGTGCAGGTGGTCAACAGAACCTTTCGACAAGCATTAATCACATTTAAGCAGGATTAATACTTAATGCAGACATAGACACGGACTGGCTGATGCGGATGGGGATGGGGATGGGGATGAAGGTGGAGATGGAACTAAGCAAATAAAAGCAACTAACATTTAATAAGCCAAACAAGAGAACGTTGACACGATTATGTACGTGACCTCATCTCGATGTGTTGTTCCCTGCCCTCACTTGCTGAGACTTCAAATGAATCAGACCGCACATAGATCTCTGTCAGTGGCATCGGCATTAGCATCTACCATGGATGCTGATGCCGAAAGACAGTAGCAGGGACAGGGGTAGGGGCAGGGGCAGCAAAGATAGTTCATCAAAACTGACAAGCCCATTTGGCTGTGGAAGAAACGGCACCAACAGCGCTGAAATCCACGTTTAAACAAAACTGCATGGCAGCAACAGCTCCTGTTCTATGCTCAACCCACACCACGCCAGACCGCATCCTAAGGGACCACACAACGGATGAGAAATATTCATCAGCATTTACGTCACGCAGCGCGCAAAAGGCAAGAGGCGGCGGCTGAAGCTGAGACTGAGACTGTGGCTGCGGCTGAGACAGAGACCGAGACTGAGACTGAGCCTCAGACTGAAGCTCAAGCTGCAAGCTGTGTGGTGCGTTAATGGGGGGATGGGGTGGCTTTTGGGACACAGGCTGTCAGTAGATTTATGTTGACATTTCAATGACAGTTGTGAAAATGGTTGAAAATGCTTTTGGCTGGCATTTTGTGTTCTGCGGTTTCCACTTCCAACTTGTTGTGCTGCTGCTGTTTTTGTTAAATTTTTGCAATTTGATTATCACGCACAGATAGCGCCGCGGGTAATTTAAATGCTCCGTCTGAAGCTGTGTGGCCCCGCTCACGCCGCCCCCTTTCTCCCTTCGGACATATACCAACTAGTCACGAACAATATTCCAACTAGTCACGTTCTGTTACAAATGTCACGCGCTTAGATATTCATATTTGTGGTCTATATAAACATCTGTTTTGACAGACTAATTGTAAATGAAACTCCATCATGGAAACTTAACTTTTATGATTTATGGCCACTGAAATACTAGTATAAAATAAGTGGCTGTCTGCCTGATACACAGATATTAACGGTCTCTTGTGGTAGCTATCATAGAATATAGTATACACATAATTATAATAATTAGGTCACACATAAAGAAAAAGGATGTTTGAAATGACATGTCAAAAGGGTTTATTCATAAGCTCAATCTGTATTTAGCCTGTTTTGGTGAGTGACAACTGCTAAAGCTGGCTGCTAGATTTTTAGTTTTAGAGCATGTATTAGTTATTGTTTTAATAAAAATAGCTGGATTCAGACGTCGTAATCAGCAAACAAGTCACTAACATTAAATTGGCGCTATTTAGCTTTTTAAATACATACCAACAAACAATCGAGTGTTGATAATCGATAGTCGCTCGCAACGGTATTATTTTGTTTTTGGGATTTTGCATTCTTAGTATTTTTGCAGGTTGCAGTATTATTTATCGATAACGTGGTGTGTATCGCATGACTGTCGCGTCAAGCGGTCTGCCCCACTATTGAAATTGCAAATGCGCAAAATCTGATGTTAATTAAATGAGTTTATATGTTATTGCACGCGAAAAATATATCCTATAAATACTGATTTAATGTAACATATCGATATTTGGCTCAAAATTTAAGCTATTCTGGGTTCACATCGCTACTTCAGTGGGTGGCGCGTGTTTGCTTTAGGGTTTATATTTACTACAATCCCCTTTCAAGCCATTGCATCGAGATGAATATTTATATTTTTGCATGCACGATACGCATCGACGTATTTTTATTGGCCAAAAAGTACATTACAATTAATCTAATTTAAAATGTCTACATTATAAAACAATGTTCAAGTTCTGAATTTTACTAATCTTAAATATTTGCACAACGCACTCGGCCACATACTCGTACAGTCGTGAGCTGAGAGCCCATTGTATGATGTCTCTAACATTGTACGTCAAAAAGTTCGCAGATACCTTCGTCATTTTTCAGCGCGAAATTAAAGTCTTCTTGTGGCGGATTCAGCTGCACTAACGGTGGGTTTTCTATAATCGAAGGAAGATTACAAATGAATACAAATTGCTCTAATCAATTAACAAATGTCAAGTACCTAAATTTGGATCGTCAGGATAAAAGCGGCGAAGAGAGTGTCCAGCCGCGTAATTTTGAAAAATTATTTTCGCTGTCAGTTCATTTTCAACGGCCTTCATGTCATCCTTCATTTCGGGATTACAGGAGTACGTATGCTCATCCTTTATAACGTTGCCAGTTCCACTTATAATTTCCGTGTCACTGCTGTGAGATGGTGACGAAAAGGGAGAAGGCGAGTTGTCCCAATGCCGCTCATCAAATGGTCCATCAGGATCATTTGGATTTGTTGTACCTTTGCCCTGGTTAGTGACCAAACGAATGTCAATTGTGCTTCCATTATCTAGAGAAACTCGCAGTTCATTCTGCGAAATGCAATGTTATATTGTGTTATCAAAGGTATAAGCTGAAATGCGGGCCTGTTGCTTACGTCATTGCGTTGAATTTCCACTTCTTCGTCATAGTTTGGTATAGTAAACACGGAATCATCGCCATAGAGATGTAACAAGTCGTCCCGAGTCACATACGCATACGATTGATTGGTTGGATCCTGCATAACATACTGCAAATTACGCTGCGCGTACTCCAATTGCTTATCCAATTCATTCTCAACCAATTTAAGATGATCTGTTCGCTCGCAAGCAACATCATATTCCTTGCGGTCCTGCGGGTTAGTGAAGCCGCCACCGCTAAAAGACAAGTAAGGAAATTGTTAGGAAACGTTAAGAATACATGATGCGCGACTACCCAAAACTTAAACACAGCAGGAGCTGCGTGGATTATTAATAATGTGGGTGTGGCAAAGGTTCTATATATGTACATGTGAACCAGCTTAAGCAAATGAACCACTTTAAACAAGTAGCATAGTGCAGCACAGCGTACTGCCTAACAAGCTGCACCTTATAATACAAAGTTAATCCGGTACTTACCGCCAACGAACCAGCGAACAATGTCTACCCTTATCTATCAACCCAATTCCCTCTAGGACATTGGTGATATCGTAGATACGACGTTTCTGTACGTCCAAAACTTTTGTTGCCTGAAACACACAAGATGAATAAGTTACAAAATGCAAGAAGAAGCAAAAGCGTACTTCAGGTACGTACCTCCTTCAAGTCAATCGTGCCACCATTCTGCTTCACAAGTTCCACAAACTTTTGGGTCAGCAGCACCAACGAGCCCACAGAGCGCTGTTGACTGCCCGGGGTTTGCCCTTGAGCTGATTGGTTCAATTGCGACTTTTTGCTATCCGGTTCCAGTTCGAAGTGTATGCTGTCGTATGGTTTTGAATCTATCTCGTCATGAGCGCCAGTGGGGTCATCAGCTTCAGGGCTGCTGCTGCTGCTGGCAGTGATCCGCTGCTTTGGGACTATGGACGCAGATTTACGCTTGTACATGGCGCGCACTTAAATAAACGACTTTGCTTAATGTTTGTTGGCTAATTTATTGCTGCAGTTGCTTTGCTGCGAGTTTACACAGTGATAATACTGGCTTAATTTAATGATTATTCTCAATTAAATACAAATGTTGGCGCTTGAGCACAATTCCGCCATTTATGTCACTTTTTTCATTCTCCCAGCACTGCGCATTAGGGTTGCATCAATAAAATTTATCGACGCACCACCACAATTTATCGAGGTATTTGGTTTGGCGCAAATAAATTTATGAGTCGTAACACAACTGAAATTAATTAATAATTTATAATATTTTCATTATTTATCAAAGTTGTTTACGTTGAAACATTATATTTATAATTTTTAACAAACTGTCTGTTCTCTTCAGGAAGAACGCTGTACACGTCGAAAATCTATCGATAAGCCGCCGATTTTACGGAAGGAAATATAAAGCATTATATTAAATAATTAATAATTTACTATACACATTAAATTAGTCTATAACTTATAAAACAGATCACAAATCTGTTTTTCTTTTTTATCAAGTTTTTACTTTGCATTAGAAATGCGGGCTTTTTTCAGTACGATACAACACTAACACGAAATACTAGACACGCACTCACGCGCATGATATCGATAGCGAGGCACGGTATGACATGCACATTAAATAAGTGTATAAGTAGAAACGTCAGTAATCAATCAAAGTTGTTTTTTATATGTTAAAATCTGCAATCAAATGTATTTTTACTCATTGTTTGTTTTTTCAAATTGAAAATGATTTATGACCGTAATTTTTACAAACACGGACGATATTAAACTTTTCAACAAAATTCAACTCGATGCAAACACGAAACTTGCCCCTCTCCATATGGTCAACCATGTTTATTAATTCCGTACCACGTTTCAAGCCTGAAGCAAAGCGCGCGCTTTTATAAATGACTTTTTCTTATAATTATCTTTTACCTTTTGTTTTAAGCACTTAATACTTCAATAAAAATTATAACAGCTTTTAGTAATTACTATTACTATTACTATAATGTTTGTACTGTCACTTTAACTTGTAATCGTAATCAAAACAAATTAATTCTCATAGTAAAAATAGATTCATACAAATATATATGTAAATGTATATACGTGTGCTGGTCCAATTCATAAAAATTGGTCTTTTATATTTTTCAAAAAACTACGCGAGTTCACAAGATCATTGTTAAATGAACAATTTACAGAATGGTTTCTTATTATTTCAATCATCACATTTTTTACTATAAAAATATTTTTACCTTTTAATTGCAAAATCACAATACCGCGAAAAAAGAGTCTGTACTTTAAGTCTCGGTTGCCACATTAAGCATAATTGTGCTAAGGGTGGTGTTTTTTCCCCTGTTGGACCAATTTCAACAAAACACACCATTGTTCAAACAAGAAAAAACCACAATGTCACATTGCGCTTCGAATACTGGTATTATTTAGGCCAGACAGTATTTTTTTTTAAAGATATACGGTCACACTCTTATCGCTCACTTTGTTTTGCTCCCATTCTTCAACATTAATACAACGTGCATTACATTTAACAATTTTCAACTGGAGAAATGCCGTCAAAAATGAAGCCAAAATTGTCGCGAGGCGTCTTGGACATGAAATTCATGCAACGAACTAAAGTGAAAGTAGCCCAGGAAGCTGATGACGAGCAGAGTCGTGCTCTGTACTCCAATGAACTAAATGACAAAATGCTGAACAGCAATTCTAATTTTATTACTGAGACCAGCTACTCCATTTGCGAGGGACTCATCGACGGACGTCTTAGTTTTCGGGGCATGAATCCAGAGCTAGAGCGTTTAATGGAGCTGGAGCAAGCTGAAAAACAAGGAATAAAACCGGAACAGCCTAAAGAAGTTACGGACCAGGAAATGGCAGAAACCTACTATGCAAATCAGGCGCCGGCTGCAAGTAAATCGATGAGCAAGAAATTCAGCACAAAAAAAGAGTTTAAGCGAAAATCAAACGATGGCCACAAGTGGCAAAAGAAATCGCATTTTAAACGGCCTCGTGACGAGGACGTGTAACAAAACTATATTCTTTTTAGCTTACTTATTCTATAAAATGAAAAGTAAACTTAACAAAACTTAATAATACAAGTGCATATGTAAGTAAATGACTTAGTTTCTAATTAAAAGGATTTAACTACGTTATGTTTGCACTTGCTTCACTGCCTGCAGAGCATAGCACAATTGGGTAGAGTTAATCCAACGCCATGTGTTTCGCCAGAAGTCGTACGTACTGCCATTCACTAGCACAGTCTGACAGTCCACTGCAAGAATGAGTAGAGAATAAACCAACATAATGTGTAAACATGTGTATGACTTACTAGTGTCTAATATGCGCTGCACATCCAAGGGCGCAATCATTTTTTCCCAGTGATGTGTGCCCTTAGGCGCGAGATTCAGCACATATTCGCCGAGTACCACACCGCCGAGCCACATTGGCAAGGTTTTGTTCATTGTGGTTATGAAAATCGATCCGCCAGGCTTTAGGGACCGAACGCAAGCCTCCAGTAGGGCCACTTTATCATCCACATGCTCCAGAACTTCGGAAACAACAACCGCATCATATGCCTCGCCATTTATTTTCGCATGTTGATCAATTGGTTCCGTTTTGTATTGAACTCTAGTACTGAGCTCAGGACTGCACTCAGCCAAATGGGAGCGCGCCTTGTTGATGAGCACTTCACCCAGATCTATGCCGGTTACCTGAGCACCCAATCGTGCCATTTGCTCTGTCAGTAAACCTACACCACAACCAACTTCTAATATGTGCTGTCCATTCAAAACTTTTGTTGTGTTTATTAAGTTCGAATCCACGGTGCCGCGTGAAACAATTCCATCACGTATAAGAGGAACTCTAGAAATATGTACATATGTATTCTTTAGATGACAAATTCTTAGTACGAATCAATAGCTACGAACCTAATCTCGTTCAGAGCATGTAGCGCAGCCATTTCTCCATTTTTGTTCCACCAATTTTCTGCCAGATTTTCATGATGCTTCACCTCTCTGACGGTTTCATCACTCTGCTTGTCTTGACTGCCGGCACCGGCAGCAGCGTCCACACTGAGGCACTTAGTCAGCGGTCTGGGCAAAAGTTGATTGCCTCTGTAAGGAACATGTAATAATTAAAAACCTACGATTATCTGCAACGTGATGAACTTACCTTTTGAAACTTAATAAACATAAATTTCGTAACATTCTGCTAGAACTCAAGAATCACTAGATTATTTTTGTCGTTTTGTGCAAGAGGCACGGCTGCCACTTTTGGCGTTTTTGCGGCAAAATTAGGACATTTATTATCTGTTGGTTGCCAAGATAGCGTAAAACTTAAGTTCAAATCAATTTCAAGCAAAATATAATTAATATAATTTCTTCCATTGACCTTACAAGCAGATTTATTTCCCATCTGAAAGGTATTGAGCAAGATATTGAGGTGGCTATTGATCCGTCTACTCGGGTTTGTGACATGCACTAAGATTGAGAATTTGGCTAGCTTAGGTTGTGCACTTGGCTATTTGGTTCGCTCTTCGCTCGATGCACCTTGCTTTGTTAAGCGCCTCTGTTAAGCGAATTACACTCTGTTGACGAATTTAATGCAATATTCCGAAGAGATAAATAATAATGATAAAAAAATATATGTATTTTATGAATGGCAAATATGCTTATGCGCAAATTAGCGCTTGTTATTCGTTTTTATTGAATTATGATCAAAACAGGGCCGTGGCATCCACAACTTGAGATAAACTTCATCTGTACTTTGTGCGCCCTTGCATTTGCAATAATAGGTCAATTTGGCGCTTCAATTAAAAAATTCTGATGTCTGCTCTGTTTTCGATGTAATTTGTATCATTTAACTTTTTGGACTTGTTGCAAGCGTAGAGTGAGAAACATTTTTTCTTCTTCTTTACGTTAATTAATAGAATGCGTCAACATCGAAATTCAAATGCAAGTTTTGTTAGAGAATTTCTCGCTACAAAAATTACTGTTTTTTCTTATCGATTGCTGCGAGAAACGGTGATCGCTTTATCGATAGTTAGGTACACATCTTATATAAAGTCATTTCGTGTTCAAGAATATATATTTTATTTACATTAGTTGAGATAAATGGATTATTAAAATAATGTGAGCAAAAATATAAAATTAAGGCAAGCTGATTGTTAGGTGTCATCAGGATGTACAACCTACGTATATTGTTTTAGTGTATATTTCAGTACTAACGTTCAATACACAATATTCAAAATTCAAAATTTTTGCAGCAGCATAATGTCAACCGGAAAAGGACCTTTATCCAGACTATACAATCTTGTAATCAACTCAGTGGACAAAGTAGTCCCTCAAGGAGCCCGGCCTCTCTGGGAAGCAGCTGCAGGTTAGTTCGTACATTAGAACAAATGTGAATTTTTTGAGACGAGTCCTTATATAAATATAGGTCCTAAAACCGTTTTTTTCTGGGCACCGTTGGGCAAGTGGGTGAGTCTTATATACAAATCTAATATGTTTTTTATTCCCTGCACCGATTACAAAAAGTAAGTAGAGAAAATTTTCTAACATATATGGCAGACCCTGCAACGTTTTATACATATATTCTTGATCATATCTGTCCGCTTGTTTAAGCAGTTTAAGTTTGTTTTAAATTTTCCAATGTACACTGTTAAAAAATCGAGTTAAAATTAGGATTTATGATTATAAATTAAGATTTTAGTATCCCAAACTTGATATAGGATTAAGGATGATGA
Organism: Liodrosophila aerea; assembly: GCA_035045005.1. Taxonomy (NCBI): domain Eukaryota; kingdom Metazoa; phylum Arthropoda; class Insecta; order Diptera; family Drosophilidae; genus Liodrosophila; species Liodrosophila aerea. Next base: position 376,617 of record JAWNNL010001130.1, read on the forward strand.
TAAAATTGAGTCAAAGTAAAAACTTTCAATCGTAAATATAGCCTTTTAAATCATAAAATTTGTGGTGTCATTTCTAGATTCCCATAATTTACATTTCATAAGTACATACATAAGTATCTGTTTAAGTGTAGTATTTATGTAATCTGTTAAAAAAATTTGGTGCAGGGCATATTATTGTTCGGCATGTATTTTAAATGTCTCTAATTATTAGGTCCTTGTATTTGCTGGTTTGGGTGATGTTTTAAACCGACCTGCTCATCTTATTTCCCTGAATCAGTGTGGTATAGTAGCTACTACAGGCCTGATTTGGAGCAGATGGTCAGTCGTCATTACACCAAAAAATTACAGTCTACTCGCTGTGAATTCTGTTGTATTCTTAACGCAAGGCTGGCTGGTTGTCAAGGCATTGATGTGGCGCAGGGATAATCCAGAAAAGAAGGCCGAGTACAATCATCCGTCGTTTTACATACCAACCGATGACACGTAGGCTCCAAAATAATCGATTATAGTTGAGGAGATCATTTCACTTATTTTAACACTGAGAAATAATTCAAACATTATCCGTGGATAAAGAGTCTGCCCGAATGTAAATCCCCAATTTAAAAACAACTGCATTATGTAACAATCAATAGCATTAATTTCGGAACAAAATGTACATATTATCTCCTTTAATACTACACGAAATAAAAGTGCTATATATGAACTGTGATATTTAGACCCTGTACTTTAAAAAAGCACGAAAGGGTCTATAAGGATTGTGCAACTCAGAAATGTATGTAACAGGCAGAAGGAGGGGAGCGTCAGGACGACGAGCTGAGTCGATATAGCCATGTCCGTCTGTCCGTCCGTCCGTCTGTCTATCCGTCCGTATGAACACCTAGATCTCGGAAACTGTAAAAGCTAGAGACATCATATTTGGCAGTTAGATGCCCCTATAGTGCAAGCAGATCAAGTTTGTGTTCGATTTTTGAGTGTTTATTTGCATGTGTGTGTGAGAAGGAAAGTACAGGGTCTTCCACTGTCGATTCTATCAGACTATAGCTTTCCGAGTTTTTTTTAAGACAAAAGTTGCGTTCTGAAAAGTTAAAACTCTGGGTTAAAGGCGACGCATTAAGCAACTTCCGCTTCAATCAATATTAAAACTTACTTAACGTAGCTTATTTTGAGGAAACGAAGTTATGTTCCTCAGATACTTACTCACTTGTACACCCATTAGATATCAGGTCCAAAAACTGTTTTCCTCTGATAAATGATACTATCAGTATTGATATTGTATTTTGCGATCATCTTGGCTTGGGTGACCAGTTCAGTATCTTGTTTTGCTTAATTTGGTCATTCATCAGTGAAAGTTTTAGAAAATGTCAAATGGTAAATACAAATTATATCAACAATGTCGTTTTTTTTGGGTGTTCCGCTCGCAGGCTTTACCGTTTTTTATTCAGTTTCTTTTTAGGCATCTTACAATCATCATTGTGAATACATAAATTATAAAGTAGTTACTTTTACGCCCACTTTGGATGTTGTTTGTGGGCGTGGGCTTTGGGCATGTGACTTACAATATATAAGTATATAAGACTTAAGAATGAACTAAAATTACAATTTTGATGTAGTACGTATATGTAGATATTATGTATGTACATAGTGTTATCTGCTCGAGCATTCGCATCGCATCGCAATGTTTCCTTTTGGCCAAGGATGGTGCGCACAAGCCTCGCTCTGATTGGTCGTCCTGCTAGTTGGCTGAGGGCCAATGCGCTGGCTTCAAAGAAGGCTTCGTTCGTGCAATTGAATGCTGGCCAACTCGTCCGAGCCAGGCTAAAACGAGCAACGACACTGCAGTTGGCAAACGGACTGTGCACAGAGTTGACATACACAAACACACACACACACACACAAATAGTTTCCCTTGCTGTGGCAACAGGCGTATGCGTGATTTATTATTTCATGCGCGTGGTACCACAACAAAAGGTTGGAAAGTATGTGTATGTGTGTGTGTGCGTGTGTGTGTGTGCTGCTTGCCACAGTTGTAAGTTTGCCAAGTGCACTGTATTGCCTTTAGCTAACTTGGACTTTCAACCGCTGAGCTGCCATTGGTTGGTCAGACAAGGGCAAGCTGCAGCGGCCGTGGCTGCCAATTGGCCAACGAGGCTCCTTTAATCCATCGCTGCAAAGATAGAAAGAGAATGCAAGAGAACTATGGTAAGTAAAGACAATTACAGTACTTTTAACATTAGACTACTGCAGCCGAAGGCTCTTATAGCTATGGCTTCTTATTTTAAGAGATTTGAAATTGTAAAACCTAAATAAATATAAACATGATATAATAGTTTCTATTAGAAAATTAATAACATTCTTTTATCTAAGTTTATTAGTTAGTAAAGAGTTAGTTAGTATTAGTTTAGTAAATTTTGATTTCACAACTTTATTTTCGATTCTCTATTTGAATTGCTGTCGTCCCGCCGTCATTCTTACCGATTAATCCGTTCGATAACATATGAACAGCGTGTATATGTAATCGAAATTCCACCAGCGATATCTTACAACCAGGGTTGCATAACAAAGAAGATTTAACATAAAATTGAACAAATTTTAACAAATTTCAGCAGCTTGCTAGTTTGGTTTCCTTGTAACTCATTTCCTTGTGCTAAGTTTATTATTGTCCAATATATTAAAATATTAAGTAAATAAAATAACAATTAATTACAAGTAAATAACTACCAAAAGTTAAATGTAAGTTTTAAAATTTACTTAACAAAAGTTGGCATCATTTGCAACTACTATTTTGTATTTGTCGGAACATCCAATGAAATAAGTAAAGGAAAACTGGGATAAATTTGCATTATTTGGATGCCTCCACCTCGGTAGGCCTCTGACCACCATCACCATCACTACGCAATGGTTGGGAAGTGGTCGCTTGCCAAGATGGTTGGTTGCCAAAATCTTGTGAGAGATTCTACACAATTTTGCTTCCAAAGAAATGTATCTCAATGGCAATGAACTTTTCTCGCTCTCAAGTTCTGTTGTTGCGTAATGCTGTTGCTGCTGCTGCTGCTGCTACTGCTGCGTGCCGAGGAATCTTGGCAGCCGTCCTGGGATTTCCCCAATCTCACACACACACACACGCACACATACACACTTATACACTGTAATTAAAGCGCCACCTGCCGCGTTGGCACGTAAACAAATTTCGACTGCATAATTTATGATCATGGAGTTTTGCCAATAAGTTTCTGGACGAGTAGACAGACTGTCTGCCATGAAATAGAGGGGCTGATCTTGTTCCTCACAATCACCCACACACACACACACATACGTACATACCACAGGCACACATACTTAATGACTTCATCTTTAGTTGCTGTTAGTTAACTGAGGTCAGGGCTGCCGACGTCACTGGGCCGGAACTGTGTTATTGAACAGCTGCCAATTTTGGCCATAATTTATCTAGCTATCCATACCACTCCAGGCATTCCCATCCCCACCATGTGTGTTAATTAAATGTGATTTATGTAGCTCTCACAAGTGCGACTAATTGCCACAGTGAGCAGTTTATCTTTTGACTTTAGTCAGGTGGCTAAACGGCAGTTTGTTGCATAATATTCTCACACATAATATATATTAGATAAATACAATTTGCTCTCAGGTGCGTGAAATAAACCGACTGATCTATATATAGAGCAGCATGTCAAATGTGTCAGGAAAAGTGTTCAGGGAAATTATTCTTTCGGCAACAGATTATACAACTCAAGTGAGGACATAATTTCAAGATCTACATATATACTACATACACAATACAATTATAAAAGTTTACTAACTCATAATTCTTACTAATATACTTTATACAAAACATACAAAGTTTTTAACATTTTCATATATTAAATGCCATTATTTAACCTTTTTACTATCTTTTATTTTTATCAAAGCCGCAAAAACTCGTAAAAATTGCAAACATTTATTATGCCATTAAATTTCTTTGTCTCGGAAAAAAAGTCTAGATTATAGGCAATCTTAATTAATGAAAAATGCTGAAAAATTCTGAAAATTTCTACTATATACTTTATAGTATGTATACATAGATACATATGTGTATATATGTACATGTTCTGTGCAATCTAGAACATTTCACGGGCAACGCAAAAAGTACTAAAGACTTCGACGTTTTAAACAAATTTTGGTTTCTGTATATTTTTCTTAAATACGTTTTTCGTCTTTGTATTTTGAAAACGAGTAAAATGGGTTTTTATTTATTTTCCTCAGCGGCTAAAATTCACTTTTTTTCGTTTTCTTTTCCCAATTTTGTTTTTCGATTTACTCGTCTTTTTTCATTTTCTTCTACTATCGTATACCTCGCTATTTTCGGACACACTTGACGCGACCGAAGATCGACAAGCGAAAGGCATAGACCGAAAATTGCGCAGAACTGTCGCCAGAAGGCCCTTATGTATACCCCATACATCTTCTATATAAATAGTACATAGAATGTTATATACACGCTGATCTCTGCCGAGGCGATGACGCGCAATTGATGCGGCCAAAGACGCGTTGAAAACGCGCAACGTTCGTCGCCAGAGTCGTCGCGTCTATTTTTGTGGAGCACATAGAGACTGAGACACACACAGATAGTATACACATAGTTACATCTAGAGATACAGATAAATATTGTAGATTGCACAGTTAGAGCTACAAGCAGTCATCTGTTTGTATGTACATATATTGCGCTTAATCTATTTCAGTTCTACATTTTGTTAGTTTTTTTCCCATCGAACATTTATTTTGTTTTTAGTCTGTCTATAGGGCGACGGCACAAATTGTAATTAGTGCTAGTTTCTTCTTAGTTTTAATTCGAATTTTTCTTATTTTGCACATGGTATACCTTGAAGATTGAAGATGCCACTGCCGAGCAGTAAGACTGCACCTTGTGTCGTTCCTAATGCGAAACACACACACGAGTTGTTCATTAAATTCGAGTAATGAGCACAGGTCTGAACGATTTCTCAATTTGTGCCAAGCTCTTTAGAAACTTGTCGAACAATAAATTTAAATATTATTGAAAATTATCTATTATTTTGTAGCATAAATAAATGATCTATGATTATGATTATGTTATACTAAGATTTTTTGAGATATTTTAATAGAATTATGAGAAGAGGCAAACTGCAGTATTTGCTTTGGTTATTTTTTAAAATATATTTCTAATATTTATATACAGTACAAAAGGTAATTTTTATTAATTTTTGTTCATTCGTTTATTAAAATATTTTTTTCCTAGCACCACAAGTATTTCTACTTATACTTCTTTCACTCTTATATTAGTTATTGTTTTCATTCCAAGAATTTTCAGCTTAAATGTTTTGTTGCACATTTCAAATTAGAACAAACATTCAACGTGTTTTTCACTGTGTATATGCCACTCGAACATTGTAATATAATTATTCGTAATACTTGTAAAACAATATGATTTATGTGCCTGGGTGTCAGCGCGTGTAACACATAAAATTTTAGATTTAACGTTTACAATTATTGAGATATATTTCCAATGATTTATGAGGGAAATTACAGAAAGTATATGTCACACAGTGAAAATTAATTTGTTGGAAAATCCCGGCTTCAGTCAGACAGTTAATGAAATGCATTTGCCTGACAACTTTCGCCGACGACAACGAACGAGAGACTGTCAATCAAAAGGCAAAATAAACAAATGCAAAAACAATAATAATACCAATAATAACAACAAGAACATGTGATAAAATTGGCAAAGGAAAACTTGAATATTAACTGCTGCCAAAATATTTGGCACTCAAGTGCAATGCACAATAAAATGAGAATGAGTCGCGAATGCAACCGAATATTGGCCAATAAATTCACAATACGATGACGATGGCGATGGCCAAATACCATGCCAATCATACTAAAACGTCATACACAGAATGTATTTAGTATTAAAAATTGAATATACTTATAGCCAGGTCTAGCCAAGTTGATTGGAGGCGACCTGTTGCCAGAGCCAACTTGGCTCAAGGCACAACATAAACAATCAACAAACGATGACGTTGTCAAACTGGGCAACTCGTCAAAAAGAAAAACCAACAGTGTGTGTGTGTGTTTGAAATTAAAATCATAATGAGAGTGCCAAGTGGCGCCTAATGCCTCGCAGTGGCCAGCAGCCAACTTGCCACGAGCCTCATACATTCCACACACACACAGGATGCGTTGCTGCTGCCAAGTTGGCAGCGTGTCGCAGTCAAGCACGCAGCTGCGTTTATGCTTATAGTTGTTGTTGTTGTTGTTGTTGCTGCTGCTGCTGTTGTTGTTTATGTTCGTGTCTCTTCTTCCAGTTGCTGGCAATGTGTGACAACTGCGAGCAGGAAGTAAAATTGTCTTGGAGCCGTACCAAGAAAATTGCTGCAGCAGACTTGTAGGCGCTACAAATTGCAGACACGCCGCAGACAACAGCGCGTATACGCAACGTATATTAAGCATACGCCCAGTGTGGCCAGCAAATACGTACTCCCCGCTCATGCATAACAAATAAATAACCAGGCATCATTATAGCAAGAAAAAAACAGTTCTATTTACGGCAGTCGGCTCTCCTTTTTGGTCAACATCAAAGGTTCGCCGCGCCGCACTAATAAGTTTTCAAGAAAATGAAAAATCGTTTGTGCATTTTTATAAGTGCAAAAATATGCAAATCTAGTAAATCATTACGACTACACTGGACAATGGCAGCAGTCCGCCCAAACTCAAGGCAAGGCCTCAGACAAAGTTTTCAATTCTTTTTTTATCGCATTAAAATTTTGGTGGCAAACAGCATCAGATGCAGCAGCAGTAGTTGGGGCAGCGAGAAGGACTAAATAATAATTTTTTTGGCGATTTATTTGTTTGTTTGTCTATGCCATGAAAATTATGGCAAGTGACTTTTGCACCCAAAACATAATTTGAGCTGACAATGCGAAAGACATTTTAAAACATGGACACAATGCCAACTCAATTGCATGACAATATGGAATCGAAAAGGAGCAGAGCTTTAAGCTAGTACTATATACAAACGTCTTATATGGAAAGTTAGTTATTTAGAGCATAATGAAATGAGTTTTATTACTATAAGCAGTAGTTGAAAGTTTAGTGGCATTGATTTATATTTGAATGACATTAAACAATTGGATTATTTAAAGAAAGAATCAAAAAATTTTCACTGGAAAGAAAATCTAGAATTTTCAAAGTGAGAAAAATCATTAGGTAGAGTACTCTCTACTTTAATTCCTTAGCATTTTAATGTATGGAAGAGTTCACTTTTTTAAGATATCGACATTAAACTAGATTATATTTTATCGTAATACATATTAAAATGTTAATACAGCAAGATATTCCAATTATAGTACAATCATATTTAAAATATAATTTAAAATAATAATCTCTAATTGTGCAGTTACTACTATTACTACTTCTATTAGTAATATAATATTTTTACTATAATATTGCCGATTCTAATATAAACTAAAGATGTTCATATAGTAGTATATAGTCATATTATAGCAAACCACTACAGTCTAGTGCTTACAGCCAATTTTGTTTGGATTCTACATGCTCTAGCAGTTACTACAACTGAAATCAATCTAAACGAAATGCCTGCTTGACAGTTGACAATTTAAAACAAAATCGCATGTTTATTTTTGTATCCCTGCACTCTCTGTCTAACGTTACTTTGCCCCACTATCTGTATCTGTCACTTGGCATGTCCTTCGAGTCACACACAAATTTTGGCGCTATTCAATTAGTTTTAATTGCTCTTCTCGCGCCTTGCCTTCGATTTATTTAAACAGAAAAAGAGAATAGAAAAAGAAATGCGCCGAAGAGCATCAATAAAATCAATGCGGGCCATAAATCTCGGGGCCGCTCATTGAAACGTGCTGAAATGCAAACGTTAGTGCCCGTTTTTGGCTGCAATTTCTTGGTGTGAATGATAAGGACTGGCTGGCAAAGGAAGTGTGAACAGTTGACCAGGACTTTTGTTTGTTTAGCTGCAGCGGAATGGGGGAATGGGAGGAAGCAAACATATGCAGGCAGTCAAGAGGAAAGGACACAATGCGCTGGTTGCCAATTTTCAACTGGGAAAAGAAAAAGAATTATTTGCCAGGATGTCCGAAACATTGTTGGTGTCAACAAAATTCCTTTTCAGCAAATACCAACTGCAATAAAAAAATAGAAAAACTGTAACGAAAGCCAAGTAAAATTGATGCAGCAACATTAAGGGGCAGCAACAAGATGGCTACTCATCCTTGGGGCACGTCCTGTCGCTGGGCTTTTGCATACCGCGTGCTCAATTAATTTTCGTGTTAGTTTTAAACAAACTTTTGTTCTACCATTCCACTGAGCCAATTAACTGAGTGCGCACTCTGTAGTCCCTCGTTGTTAATTGCTTAAATGGCTCGGAAATTTCGTGCAAGTAGTTGGCTCTAGAATAAATGGTGGACGACTAGAGAATACTCTCTGCTCTCTACTCTATAGTATAATATAGTTGAGCACAACTAAATAGATTTTACTGCTTTCTTAATTTGAATTTAAAAGTCATAAATGATTATGACTGCGGGTCTTTCAATTGATACACATTTTATGGCTTTTTAACGACTACAGGGTATAATAGCTTGTACATGTTTCTAATTGAACGTGAGTCCCAGTTGTGCTCATAAATTAAAAGCATTTGAAAGCAGAAACAAGCGCATGTTGAAATATTTTTCAAAAATTAATTGGTCAGCGCTTGATTTAATCTTTGGATGTTTCCTTTGTCGAGGCATTGATCATTAAATCATTGTATCTTACAGATACCAGATTCTTGCCACAGGTTACACATTTCTACTTGTTCTGGATACGGGCTATGTACCAGATTTTATGTCTATAGTAAGTATGTGTTCTTTCTGTATCGTCTGTGCATTGAACCGGAACACCATTGTGTGGAGCAAGGGTGATATTTGTGGTTTATGCTGCCTCCAGCTACTCACAGATACGACTACATATAGCTGACTCTGGCCATGGCCTTGAGGGTTTAACATTTTTCCCAAAAACGCCTATAAATTGCGCAAGGGGTTTCTCAACTAGTATAACTCCATCTGTAACGCCCCCCACATGACGCATTTAGCATGTTGTCATTCTATGCTGCATTTTATTTATTTATGGGGCGCCAGACTGTTGGCTTTTACCATTATTGGTGTGAGATTTGCTGCAAAGTATTCATTTAATGGTTGGATTATGTTTTCTATAAAGTTGTAGACAATATAATTGCTGTTTAACCAGGGTTTAGAGCGAAGTGACTGTGATTGTGTGAGTCTTTTATTTTGGCTTTTTAATGTTGAAAGTAATCTTTATCTTATTTCATTATATCAGTATAAACTGAGTTACTTATTTATTTACGCCAGATATTTTATGTTAAATTTGTGACTGGAATAAACTGTTTTTTTAATTATGTATTTAATTAAGTATTAAACATTTCTGGGCACTGTAAATAAACGTAAAATGTTTACATGGTGATTTGTTTGACAATATAATTTAATACTCATTTATAAATATCTATAACTACATAACGTAAGCAATTGATATCAATTCACTTCGGCTAGGCTTAAAAAATATATTAGGTGAAATTACCTAGCTAATGTTGGCATTAAAAATTATTAAGCAATTATAGATGTGACAAGCCGTGGGGAACTTTTTAATTAATTTATAAATAATTATATGTATATAGTAGAAAACGAAACGAAACAACTTCCTTCGACCCCGAGCAAGCCAACCGCAAAGATATACGTATATAAAATTTTTACTTGGAAAACTAAACAACAACTTATAACTAAATTGTAAAAAGGAAACAAAAATTAATAAAAATTATTTTATAATTAAGCTAATCAATGGTTAATATTGAATATTTAAATAGTTTTCACTAAGAAATTTCAAGAATATTTCATTTAAGTATCATATCATCTTATCATCATAAATATCATCAGCAAAAAACTTTGAAATGTTCTTTAAATAATATTTTTAAATTATGTTGTAATAGTCAACAAAAATCAGTGTTTAATTAAGAACTTTATTCTCAGAAATTTGAAGAGAATTTATATTTTAAATTAAAATTTTAATACTAAGTGTATACACAATAATTAACACTTAAGTAAATAAAAACTAATTTGAAGAACTTTGAAAATTCTTTTTAAGTTAAGTAAAACTGAATACTTTTACTAAGAATAAGTGTATTCTATTTTCAAAAGAATTTCATTGCGATGTCGTTCACTCACCAATTCAGCATTATTATAACCGCTCAGATGGCTGCATTCACATTTTCGAATTTCCCGCAGTTTTCCACATTAACTGGCCCTTGGCTAGACGACACACAATGCTCGTGCCGATAATATTTTCCTTCGATTATAAGTATTAATTATGTGTTTAATTGTGAAATTGTCTACGCGTGCTTTCAGTTACTAATTGTCGAAGTAGTATAAACACCTTAAACATTTTTAATTATAGTTGTTTTATTTTATAGATTGCACTAATGTTTAGCAATGTATGCATGGATTATATCATAGTTCTGTTGGATTATATAAGTGGCATAGCATAAAATTTCAACGCTACGTTTGCTACTATAATTATTATTTTTTTTGTTGAATTTTTTAAATGTTTTTTTTTATATTGTAAGATATAGTTTAAGCACTAGACACTACTTGAATGAAGTCAAAGTTAAGTTGAGTTTATTTATTAATTTTAAAATGTTGCAACTTGTTATCGGCTGCCTGGCCTGATGCGCATCCTTTGAGGTTTCGCACGCGTGTGTTGTGTGGGCCAATTTGCGGCGCTGACATGGCTGACAAATCATTAGTGGCCAGTTGAAACAATGGTTGTTATTGTTGCAGTTGTTTCAGTTGCTGTTGTTGGCCGCAGTTCTCCTGACTGGGCGCTGCGCCAGTTGCTCCATTGGCGCACGTCGTTTTTGGCACTGGCCAAATAGTTGGCGGCGCACGTTGGTCAGTTCAAAAGGTTGTCTCACGCACACTCGCACACACTTCTCACACACACACTCACTGACACACTTCACACAGCGCATTCCGGTTGTTGTTGCTGCGGCACGACACGTTTAATTGTTTTTGTTTGTTGATGTTGTTGTTTGTATTTGCTGTATAATCGAGACGAACGCATCCTGTGAAGCTGCTGCTGTTGCTCCACTGCACCACTGCGCTTAGCCATGTCAGCGTGTGTGTGTGCGCGTGTGTGTGTTTGTGGGTTAGCTGTCAATTGGCGTCCATTCGCTGTGATCTTGGCCAGGGTCAACGCAGTGTTTGACTTGGCTAATCAAACTGCGTCTGCGGCCAAAAAATATTCCTTGACTGTCATCTTGCGCCGTTTGGCACTGGCTGCGTCTACTACTGCTGCTGCTGCTGCATCATCATCATCTTGGACCTTTACCATCACCACCTTTTGGCCAGTAATTGCTGCTGGCTGCTGGCTTTGATGTTGGCCAACTGGCAGGGCAGGGCAGGGCTTGGCTTCACTTGGCTCGTCTCTCCTGACGGACTGGCTGCTGGCCACTTTTCTTGGCTGGCTACGCGTCGCTCAAAAGTCATATAGCCCAAGCCAATCCAAGCACCAAGCACCAGCTGCCCCGTGCCCTGTGGCCATTAGACACAGTCATAGCCACACACACAGACACTCACACACACACACACACTCAGTATGTGCGCACGGTGCCAGAGCCGGAGCCCGGTGACTGTGCCAGCTGCCCAGCTGCCAGTTGCCAATTGCCAGTTGCCAGCCTTTTGTTGGCTCACAACACCGACGCTACCAGTTTCTTGGCCAACTGACTGACGACTGCTCGCAGTCAGCCAACAGCAGCAGTAGCAGAGGCCCTCAGCCGGCAGCAGCAGCAGACAGCAGCAACATATAGAGAGCTCTGACTGCGTCGCTGCCCCAGCAACTGCTGCTGCTGCTGTTGTTGCTGCTGCTGTTTTTTGTGTCGTCATCGTTGCCGCCTACCACTGGCCAACGTCTCATCCCGCTCTCACTCTCTCTCAACCTCTCTCTGCGGCGCCTTTGTCGCGTGCAATTCCAACTGGCTGCGCTCCAAGCCGTTGCCCCCAGATCCTCCCTCCACCTCGACAGCAAATGTTGCAGCATTCGTGTCAGCCATCGTCTGCCATCGTTCGTACTCTCTGCCACGTCGTGCTCTGCTGCACCAGGCAGCGCTCACTGCTCTCTCCTGTGCTCTCTTCAAACAGAATTTCACATGTTCGACTAAAGTTTTTACCGCGCAAAATGTTTAGCATACAGAATTTATGAGCACATGTATTGTGTGTTAAGGTGTGCGAAAGGAGTGAGATTATGGGTGGTTGGTATTATGTAACAGGGATCAGAAGAGCTTAAGTTGGATAGAAGATCTTAGTTTAATCACAATGATGAAGAAAACGAACGAACACAACGAACTTAAAATACTCTAGCAAATTCCGCACACACATTTTATCCGTTAACAGAGAAGTGATCTTTTAATTAAAAATTAAATTAAATATGTGTAAAATTATTAGTATTAGTATTAGAATTAAAATTTGCTGCTATTATATAGACGATATCAGATCTCATGGAAATAGTACTGTTTTATTTATAATTTATTTTAAATAATGTACATGCCGGTATTTCGGTACAGAAATCTTGATTTTAATTTATTATTATTTAGTAAATGATTAATAATACTTACAAGTTAATAAAAGATACAACTTTTCGCTTAACTTAAAATACTAAGTTATAGCAGCTGACGCCTCTAGCTAGCTGAATTTTTAAAAAAAATTTAAAGCTAATCGTAGAATTAAAGAGTTATTACTCCCTCTTTAAAACCATTTTATGGATTCAAGTAAAATATCAAAATTAAATATACATATTTCATTTAATAGGAAAATTTTCTAATTGCTACACAAAAATTGTATAAGCTTAGTTAAATAGAGATCAACCAAAAATTATAGCTTATCTTAGTTTGCACAATTTCAAAGAACTTAAGAAATGAAAAGGTTTCATGACTTATCTCAATTAGTTAAAAATTTTTTGGAGTATGTTTTTAAATTAGGATACCATAGGGATAGGAGAAAAGAGAGATTATATCAATCAATAAGCATTTTTACAAGCTTGTCATACCCTTTTTAATGTAGCATATATTCTATGTTTAGCTACAGATTTCATAGTTAGATAATTTCAATAAGAGCAAGGTAAATGTACCGTTGCTTTGCTTAGATCAAGTATTAAAGATAAACGTTAGTACCTTCTCTCCTTTTGCTAAAGAGTCGAATCAATTTTTGAAATTGCGTCTGTGACATTTATGAATGTGCTCGAATATGCATAGCCGAAAATCCGCACAGATATATAAATAGATAGCTAGACTTTATATAGCCATAACTGAGTGTACACATGTGTGCATACACATATAGGTGCAGAGGTGTGTGTGTGTGTGTGTGTGAGTCTTGCCTTTCAACAAGAACATAAACGCAGTCATAAAATTAGAATTTAAATGAGACAGTAAAAAAAGTGCAAAGACAAGACGAACTCAGAAAGTCAGCAGAGCTTAATGAAATGCAAATGGTCAACAGGTTCCCAGTGCCCAGATGCCAATCAGTTTAAAAGTAACAGTAAACCTCCCTTGCTCCCTTCCAGCCCCTCACTTGACTGTACATAAGACTGTAAGTACTTTGTGTGAGTTATAAATGCTTGTGGCGCCAGTGTAAACATTTTATGCAATTGCATAAAATTTCCCTATAAAAATATGCAATGCGCTAATAAATTCCTAATAAATGCATGTTAAATAAAAGCCACAATGTTGTGCGTACACTGACGTAGTGGGGAGGGGGGAAGAGGCCCTGAACAGGCGTGTTAATTGAGCCTCGATTACGTGGCTATTAATGGCGGGCGAGTTAGTTAACGCTGCAAAAACTGTGACAACAGTGCTACACACACAAACAGACACACACACACGCACACACACGTTGACCGCAGCCCGCAGCAGCACGTGCTGCCACTAGACAAACAAGCAGAGCATGCCCCCCGCTCCTTCCCTTGACCAACCACGCCCCTATCTCATCTGTATTTTTTCCCTGTATTACAGACTGCTACTGCTGCTACTGCTGTTGCTGTCGCCGTGCTTCCGCAGCAACTAAACGTTTATTTATAGCCCAAACAGCGCCAAAAGGACCAAAGATCCCCCACCACTTGACCCCGCTGTGGCCAACATGCCTGTGCCACTTCAGCTAGACAAAGGCCAGTCCAAAGATAAACATACTCGTACGTTTCGAAATTGAGGCTTGAGTAACAGCCACAACGATTGTTGCCAACTCTTTGCTCTCCTCCCCTCCCCACCCATCGACTCGTTCTGTACTGTTTTTCTTTTTTTCTCGTAGTGCTGCACACATCTTGATTTTTGGCCAAACAAAACACAACTCGAGCACCCTCGGTATTGCTCGGCCATAACGGTATTTGCTTATGTTAGTCACGTGGCTTTCACTCGCCTTGCCAAATTGAAGCTACTCATCATTTGGAGCGCATTTAATAGAAATAATTGCCAGTGATCTAAAAATCTAATAAAATCAAGTCAGTATTGCTTGAAAGTAAGTTAAATGTCTGTGAGTTGTGCAAGGAGTTAAGATTTGTCACGCCTCGTTAATATGTTTGAGTTAATTTCATTCATTTGTGCAATGGTCGTTACAGTCGAAAGAGAAATTGATTAAAAAATAGTAAATAAAAAATAATAAATTACAGTTACATTAAATTTAATGAACAATAAATAATAAAGTAGAGTAGTTGTGAACTTAAACAGAAATTATAGGAAACAAATGGACTTTTATTTTATTTTGTTTTATTTTATTTCAAGTCAACCAAATACAGTCGTCAAAGTAATATAAAAAGGATAGTAAAATAAAAAATAAAATTGAATTAAATGTTAATAATTAAACTATTTTTAAAATATAAATGTGAATGTAATTGTAAATATAAATATAAATCTGGGGATAAAGAATTAAAAATTTAAATAAAATTAACAGAAGGCCCAGCATTCGCTGCAAGGATTATGGAAAACCCATAAAACCCAAACTCCAACTTAATATTTAATGTTAAACTAAGACTAAAGAGGACTAAGACAGTATATCGTAAATAAGCAATGAAAAAAACTGAAATAAAATAAATATTGAACCAATTTTTTACATCATACGGGAATACGGGATCCCAACTAGCTTAAGTACTTAACATATAAGTTATGTATGCCAAGTTCTAGACTTTCGTGATTCATATACGATTATAAGATATTTGCTCTTAGTGCATATTTATTTATTGTAGACATAGATTTTCAAGAAAATTGACTGAATTATATGAATAATTTTAAATTTTTGATAATAAAGGATATTTTATTTGCAAACATGATTGAAATGTGTTCCGTTTCAAAATAGCTTGTATATTTCAGTTTAGAGCTCATAATTTAGATTTAGAGTGCTTGTATGTATCAAAACTGAATAGCAAATGGTCTTAAAAAGTTATTCAGTAACTATATATTCAGCTGAAACTAAGCTAAGCTTACTGCAGTTACAATAAATTTCTTTAAATATTTGCTAACATTACCAGCCCTTTATTCTTATCTCTTTGGCATACCAAGAGCAGTTTTTTGTCAAATTATTCTAAATGCGGAATCCTTTGTTTTTGCTGCCACAGTTAAATTGGTCGCTTTCTAATCGTCTTCCTGGAAATTAGCTTCCATTCATTTGCGGAGCTTTTTTGTGAAGTGCGGTGAGTTGATAACTTCCGCAGGCGTGCACACACTCATGCATACTCAAAACTACACACACACACCCACACACACACACTCCGAAATTATCGAAAAGTTTTCAGGTCATTAAGTTTGTCGACAGCTCTTGGCAGGCAGCAGACGCACAGACCGACAGAAGGACAAAAGGACATAGAAGCTATTAAGGGAAGGTGTAAGGACACTAAAGCCAAGCAAAGTGCCAATAGAAAAACAATTGAATGAATCAAGAGCCCTTTAACTGCTGAGACAATTAAAGTATCTCTCAGATACATTATGCCATACAAAAAGTAAAGATAAAGATTTACAATATTTCTGCTGAGGGAATGGAGTGATGGTGGGGATACAGGGTAGCGCAATTTAATGCACATATGCTAAGATTTATGTGTTTTTGTTGGATTCGCCTGGCCAGAGTGTAAAACAAAGAGACATTTTATTTTGTGCAACATTTTTTGGCCTTAGCCCCAGGACCAAGTAGTACCAGTGGAGAAGAGTGTGTGTGTCTGCCTGGCAGCCATAAAGAAATACCCAAACCCTCGCTTTCAATACCCTGCAGGAAGTGAAATTGAACTACAGAGCAAATTCTTTTGAGAGAAAGGTTTTGGTCAATATACAATTATACCCTATAGTCAGTGGAAAAGGAGTTAAACTAGGGTATAATACGCTTAATCGCCCTTTTGAAATTGGTTTACTGCTACGTTAAGGCAGGTACATTCCGTTCGATTAATATCGATTAAATTATTTATCACTGTGTGGATTACAGGGTGTGTCTTAGTCAGGCATACCCTTTGCTTGAGTTCAAGCTTGTTACTTACACAAATGCTGTCATGCTGTGCGCTCTGGCATTTGAATGCATGAAATTGTTTTTGTCGCGTTTTGGCATCCTGCGCCGAAGGATGCGAATTCTGTTTGAATTTTTCGCCCACTTGCCTGGCCTGTTAAAGGGCAGCCGATTGTTTTTATTTAACTTCGCCTTTGCTATTTGTGTTTGGGTTTTTACTTCTAGTCGTTGGCATCGCGATAGCGCCATTTGCGTTAAGAGCTACCGTCTATAGCACAAATATCGGCCAATGCGTCAAGGAATGCCTGCCAGATACCAGTAGCTGTAGCAGTTGCAGTTGCAGTAGCAGTAGCAGTAGCAGTAGCAGCAATCGCAGAGTCACACAGTTCGCATATTAATTTGATTGTGCGGACTCTGGAACTGCATGCAGTGGTCTTCGGTCAGACAGGTCTTCTTCTTCTGCCTTGTATCTGCATGCAGAGTGCGTTGCTTATAGCGAAAAGAAATAGAAGAAAAAGAAAAACTACTACTAAACAGCCATGTTTTGCCATTCCATTCAGTATGCAGTGCAAATACCCTAGCAAATGCTGTTGTTGATTGATCAGCCAAGTGAAAAATCAGGGCAAACTAGCTATTGCGGCTCATGCAAATTGTGAAAGTTTAACTGTTGCCCACTTGACTTGCCAATACCTTGATTTGTAAGCTAGCTTAACTAACTGGTAAATTGTCTCACAACTTGATTTACGAAAATCCTGTTCGCAATTCCAAGTCTTGCTTAAGCATGAGTTTTACTATTACTATTTCAAAAGGTTTTTAGGTCTTTTGGGACAATGTAATACTGCTCTTAAAGTATGGGGACAAGAGATCTACAGAGAAGATTCCTTTGAGGATAATCTCTTCAGTATAACTATAATATATAACACATTCACAGGTTCTGCCTTCTTTCCTTGCTTAGAGCTTGAATTCGGATCAATGAATAGTTTATTCTTGATCTGTGTAATATCCAGATTGGTAGGTCATATATAGGTCATATGTTATAAACATAAGTTAAGCTTTAATCAGACATCTAAACATAATCCTTTATTTATATTTAATGCCAATTAATTGTGAAATAGGTTATAAACAAGAAATAAAACAGCCGCCACACGTTGTAGGTCAGGTTCGACCTATTGTGTGAACTGTCTGTTATTAATAAGTCGAGATTTTTAGGAGATATGAATAATCACTTCGAGTCTCTTGTGTGCTTGACTTTATTTAAGTTTAAATTAATCTGTCTAGTAGACATCGTTTTATGCTCTTTCAACATACTGGATAAAGTTTGAGATTAGCTGAGATTATTGAAGTGCTTCCTTCAGATAAGACGCAGCGATTCTTATGTTATTGATCATAAATTAATATTCATTTAAATCAGATTTTTCTAAATTTTTTTTCTTTTTTTTTTCAACTTTATATTAAGCATAAACAATAAATCAACAACTCAACAATTATACAATTGTACAGATTGTCTGTAGCATTGCTGCCTCAGATACGAGCACTTCAGTTCAGGCAATACACCGTATGCTGACGACATATTTCCAACAGGTGTAGACGCCAGATATAAAATGCATAACCCAAGCGTATTAATAGCATTCATATGCTGACTTGGCTATAAATATCTCAAGACAGAAGCGAGAGTCGAGAGTCTGTGGCAAAGACTGAAGCAGCAGAAGAAGTTAAATAGATGACAACCACATAACAAGTGAAATGTTGCACACACACACACACATACCATACACTTTTACTGCACATCAGTGCAAAAGTCAACGTTCTTCAATAGCTCCATTACCAATGCTCAGTGGGGTTATGACCAAAAACCGCAACATTGCGACACAAAACACTTGAACGAGCACCAGCAGCACTTTATCCTTCCCTCTCCATATATGCACTTTTTTGTTTGAGTTATTTTACGAGTTTTATTGGCTTTTATTGGCAACGAGATTTGAATTTTTCCAAACGACACTTGGGCTCACCCACTGGCTGCTGTGGCTGCTCCTAATCGTTCTGCTGTTTGCTGTTAGTCATTTTTTATGACCTTTACTGCCACAGTGCCCGTATCGCTGCCTTGTTGTGGCCTGCAGGTCTAACAGGTGTCGCATGTATGGCTATTGGCCCCATAACTTGCCTCTGATTGCAGTTTTATGGACAAACTTTTTGTACGTTTTTTTCTGGCCAAACGATAAGGCAGCAAACTGCTAATTAACTGTTTCATAAAACGTTTAAGCCTCGTCCACAATCAGAGCTGTGACAAAAAATAAAGTCAAACCATGGCCAAATACTTATTCAGAGTGTGCCGCATAATGGCAGCCGCAGACAGACAACTTGCTAATTTTCATGCGCCATTTAAGGGGCGAAATCTTGTCAGGATAAGCCGCCAGCCTGCCAGCGTCAACAGTTTATATACCCTGTAAAAATCTTGTTGATTGAAAGGGGTATAATATAGCTCATATTTTCTTAAGTTATTTAAATGTTATCTACCGCTAAGCATTGACAAATAAAATATAAAATTATATTTAATTGAAAAAAAGTTAATTTTCTTAGCATCCCAAAAGTATGCAAACTGCTTCGTAAACGGAATTGCGAAGAGAGCTATATAGATATTTGAAAATAATTACATTATATACAGAAATTTAAGATAAAGAAAGTATAATCGATCTTAGTTACCTTAAGGATCATAACCTATGAATTTTGATCTTACACTTAGCACACAATACTACATCGTTGTATACCCTTTAATTTCATGTTCCCACTGCTTCTGCTACAACTGCTTGTCTGTCGCATCACGAATTCACTAGACAACTCTTTTATTTTATTTGATGTTTTTTCCTATTTGTTGTGCAGTTTTTCTCCTTTTTTAGTTCTCAATGCGGAACAATGCCAGCCTCCTTTTGGACTACTTAAAATTCAGTGACTGACATAAACATGCTTAAGCAAAGCCAGTCAACAATGCCAAATGCGCTTTAACGATATGTCAGAGAGATTAGAGCACCGAAAATGCCAAATGCAATTAATTTATAGTAGGAAGGAGTTTGAGAAACTGAATGCAGAAATATTATAAGTAGTAAGAAAGGAACAAAAGGAAGCGGATAAAAAGGCGATGTTCCATTAAACCTTTTCACTTTTAGAAAAGGAGTTAAAAACAAGAATTTTATATTTAACAAATATATTGTAGAGTATTTGAAGATTATTTATTATTATATTTATAGCATTATAATACAATTAAATGTATTTTATTTTAATTTTTTTAAATCATTTTAGCTTTAATTTGTAATGTATAAAGTAATATACAAAGGACATACATATGTATTTATCATATTTTTTATGTATACCATTATAAAATTATATCTAAGCAAATTAATAGGTAAATAGAAATTTTAATATATTATTTACATCTAAGCTTTACTATTTACTTTAGTTGAAATTTTAATCTCTTATTTGTACTCATATTTTTATTATTATTATTTATTGATTATTTGAATAATTCTTGATTATTTATTTATAATTTACATCTAAATAATTTACATCTATCTACCTAAATTTAAATTGTAATCTCTTTATTTTATTATTATTTTTTATTTTTATTTTATTATTATTTTTTATTTATTTTTATATATTTTCAAATATTTCATACCACATAAGCAAAATTTGCGAATTTGTGGAGAAAAGTAATCACAGAACAACGGAATGAGTTCATATTGCGCTTTTTGTCAGCAAATGCAATAATAACCACAATAAAATTTTATAAAAATGAACATGGTAAAAGTCATGCATACATATATCGGAGAATATATGTATATATCTTATAATAAAGACTGCCAACGGCATCGGCAACAAAGCAAACAATAATTTCCCTCATATATAAAAGTAAGAGAGCAGCTCAGCTCCAAGGGGAAAATGGAGAAGCGAATATGTTGAGAGTGTGAGTGTGTGTGAATGTGGGTGTGGGTGATTTCAAGGCAGAAACGGATGTACAAATTGCAAAACATAATTCACAATTGTTTGACTTTTTTGACAATGACTGCGCCAGTGCCACTTTCCACTTTCCACTCGAGTTCGACCCGCTGCTAGTGCTTTTATCTTGGCATATGGACGAGTATGTGGGTTTCCCTCTGTCTGTTTGTTTATGGCGCCGTTACTCTGTGGTATTTTTCTACTAGTTCTGCTTATATATTTTCGTAATTTGGTATCTGACTTTAAAGTTATTAACTTGGCTTTGTGTCAAGCTGCGTGTGAGTCACATTAATTAGGCGAAACTGTCGGAAAGTGCGCTTAAAAAGCAATTAAATGCGATTAGCATAAGTTGCCGAATATTTTGCATGCTTTTAGGCGCCGCTTCAAAAACCACTTGCATACGTTCAGGGGCATATATTTTGCGCATCCAGCGGTTTCTCTTTTCTACTATTTTTGGCTTTTTTCTGGCACATGGCAAACCATTTGACTTAATTAGTTGGCTGACGCCGACGCCAATGCCGCGCCCTCATTTTTTGGTTTCGAAGGCGGAGTTCCAAAAACTATGAATTTATTTGACACTTGAATAAATGCGGTTTTTGCGGCGACAACGAAAAATGTCAGCCCATATTTTTCCTATGGCAGCTCACTCGTATTCCCCAGATTCGAATACCAGCAGCCAGGCCATCGACAGGGTATGTCGACAGGGTTATCCAGGCGCTCTTCTTGATATATAACCCATGTCGCTTTCGTTTTATCCCTCCTCTCCGCTTTGCTCTATGCTATACAGTGCCATGTCGCACATTTCCGTTTCCTGATTTTCTTAGTGCAGGGTATATATAGTATTTAGTACACAGTAAAAAGTGCTGGAGTAAAATTAAATCTTTTACACCCCATTTAAAACTATTTTGGAGTTAAAAAAGTGGTTCTCTAAATTTTTAAACTTCTGGTTTAAAATCAAAACCAAAATGGAGTAAAACTAGCTGGTCACACTCTCATTTCAAATTTGCCGCTCAATTTTTGGTTTACTAGAGTAGATTTGAATCCAAAAAGGGTTTAAAAGCCCTGCTCTCGCTCGAAATGTGTGCATACATACACAGAAGAGTTGCAATAAACGATAAGTTTGCTCTCTACGCACACATACACTCAAACAAAAAATAAAAAAATAAAAAAACGTAGTTCTCTGCCTGGACTTGAACCCGAGTCGTCCGCATTCTGCATTCTTGCAATCTGTTCATAAGAAATGTATTTGGGATGTGCAAACTGTTAAAGCTTTGTGGCGCAAGGGTCTAAGTCGACAGTGAACAGTGTTGCGTGTGTCAACCAAGGAGGAGTCGTGAGTTCAAACCGGAGAAGCCGGACAAGTAAATTTGGTATGTAAAATTAAAGATATAATCAAATTTAATTGATGTAAAAAATTTATAAAATATAAAGAAAAATTTATAAAAAAAAAATATTATAGAAATATTCAAAATATGCATCATATGTAATTTGGCGGTTAATCTAATGAGAGGAAAAAATCATGATTTAAGATTTTTGTAAATCTAAATTTGAAATTATGGTCGTGATTTAAGATTTTTGATTTTTTAGCATCTTATTTTAAGCTGAATAAATTAAATCCTATTTTGGTTTTGATACAACTCCTCTCTTGGTTTAAAATTAAATCCAAATTCGATTAGCCTTCAAACTATTTTGGTTTTGTATTTACACCAAAATTGGTTTAAATTGTGCACCAAGTGAGAGAGCAACGCTTATATGTGTGTGTATACCAATGCTCTCTTTGTGTACTCCAGCTGGTTTAAATTTAAAACTTTTTTGGATTTGTTTTATATAGAAACCAAAATAGTTTTAATTTTACTCTTTTTTTTTTACTGTGTATGCAGCGTATGTGTGTGTGTGCGTGTGTGTGTGTACTTAGCGTTTTCTAAAATACCATTTTGGCTCTCTAATTTATGAATGCATGCGCTAAGTATGCGCTCATGCCAGTAATTGTGATATGTGTAAGTGCATTTGGCTGCCAAAGACAACGAACAACGCTCAACACACAATGAAAGAGCTACGGAAAAAGGACCAAAGCCAAAGGCCATGATGTCATTTAAGACAAGTGAGTACAGTATTACAGGCGAAATAATGTTAGCACAGAAGCTTAAATATTAAATTTACACAAACTATTAATTGTTTTAAATACATTCAGTTCACGAAATCCTTTCAATCTGACCTCTTCTAATCGTTAATGTATGAGTTGGTAATGAGCTCCCAACCTCCGCCACACCCTCCACCTTAAATTCACAAAAATATTTGATTTAGCTCGCACAGCAAGCACAGTTTTAGAGTAACTGACTGAGATATACATACATACACAGTAAAAAAAAAAGAGTAAAATTAAAACTATTTTGGTTTCTATATAAAACAAATCCAAAAAAGTTTTAAATTTAAACCAGCTGGAGTACACAAAGAGAGCATTGGTATACACACACATATAAGCGTTGCTCTCTCACTTGGTGCACAATTTAAACCAATTTTGGTGTAAATACAAAACCAAAATAGTTTGAAGGCTAATCGAATTTGGATTTAATTTTAAACCAAGAGAGGAGTTGTATCAAAACCAAAATAGGATTTAATTTATTCAGCTTAAAATAAGATGCTAAAAAATCAAAAATCTTAAATCACGACCATAATTTCAAATTTAGATTTACAAAAATCTTAAATCA
The DNA here is from genome assembly GCA_035045005.1 of Liodrosophila aerea. Classification (NCBI taxonomy): domain Eukaryota; kingdom Metazoa; phylum Arthropoda; class Insecta; order Diptera; family Drosophilidae; genus Liodrosophila; species Liodrosophila aerea. The sequence goes on from JAWNNL010001130.1 coordinate 399,889, forward strand.
TGATTTTTTCCTCTCATTAGATTAACCGCCAAATTACATATGATGCATATTTTGAATATTTCTATAATATTTTTTTTTTATAAATTTTTCTTTATATTTTATAAATTTTTTACATCAATTAAAT